>JBBGZY010000502.1:8467500-8962500 GCA_037952925.1 Lithobates clamitans | reverse complement strand
CTAGGTGGATATGTTCCCATCATTGCATGCTGGGGAGGTTATTGAAAGAAAATATACATGCATGACAAAAAAAAACAGGAAAAAAATCCAGCATGTGTGAGGATAAAAAGGGGACATTCACACTATATTACAATGATGGTAAGTAGTGTTTGAAGCAAGAAATACATTACATTATCAAAGATTACATAAAAGAACATGTGATGCTAATAAAAGAAAAATATCTTACCTTAATATAGTCCTTCTGCAGGACCTGGATGATGGCAGAACAGGTCTCTGGGATAATGATCCCCAGAGCCTGGGGGGAGATGCCTGTCGAGAACTTAAGGTCCTGCAGGCTTCTCCCTGTGGCCAAATACCGCAAGGTAGCGACCAGCCTCTGCTCCGGAGTGATGGCTTGCCTCATGCAGGTATCCTGCCTGCTGATATAGGGGGTCAGCAAAGCCAACAAACGGTCAAAAACGGGGTCCGTCATCCGGAGAAAGTTCCTGAAATCCTCAGGATTATTCTCACGGATCTCACGGAGCAATGGCATGTGACAGAACTGGTCACGCTGGAGCAACCAATTCTTGGTCCATGAACTCCTCCTCGCCCTGTTCATGGACTGGTCTTGGTCTGAAGAATAAACTACAGCACCAAACACATACAATGCACGAGCTCGACGACGAGTACGTACAGGTAACATGGTTTCAAAACGGTCGGCTGGTCAGAACGCACTAAACAGAACGCACTGAAGAACAGCAAGGCCTGTGAAGAGCGACCTGAAAATCAGGAACGAGCGGCCAATAAAACAAAGATTTCTCAATGCCAACTGACCAAACGCACTGAAAAGCAGATACAAACCTCACAAGCACAGACTGAACAACAGTTAAAACGAACTGAAAAATACGAGTCTCACAAGCGCGAATCGTCTCTCACCAAACTTCTACTAACACGAGATAAACACGAGATTAGCAGAAGGAGCCCAAAGGGTGTCGTACGGGCTATTGAACTTCCGTTTTATAGTCTCGTCGGACTTGGTGTACGTCACCGCGTACTAGGCTGTCGTACTTTTGTGTGGTCGTGTGTAGGCAAGTCCGTTCGTTAGTCGGACAGGCTGTCGGACTTTTGTAGCTGAAAAGTCCGACCGTGTGTACGCGGCATTAGTGTTTGATGATGAATTTCCCCACAAATCACTATCGCTCAATTCTGCAAGTGATTCTAATTGATTATCGCTGTTTTCTAGCTGGTCTAAAACCACTTTTGACGTAAACGGACATTTTTTGGTTGCTATGGACAATGTCCAGTTTCCTAGCAGAAAGAATAGTATTTATAATCTAAAACTGCATGTAGGGCACTGGACAAAGCACTAGGGACAAAGGGGATGTGTAATTATTTGATACAGTACTGTAATCTGTATCTATACTGTGTTTTTTACTTTTTGAATTTGGCGCCGAACTCTGTTCCCGTACGTCGCAATGCTCGCAGGGAACGGAGCTCGGCACTGTGAAATGAGCGAAACACGGCGGCTCGCAGATCACAGCGGGGAGACATCGCAGGATCCAGGAGACAAAGTAAGTAACCTCTACATGGACCCTGCGATACGATCCCGAGTCTGGTTCGGGGTTACCGCTTTTGGTACTGAAATCTCACCCCGAGCCAGACTCAGGAATACCGCCAGGGAGGCTACGCTTGTCACTTGCCACCAGACACAGCATGCCACTGTCGCCTGCCCCCAGATGCAGCTTGTCACTTGCCACCGTCGTCTGCTGCCAGATGCAGTGTGTCACTTGCCATCCGATGCAGTTTGTCGCTTGCCACCAGTAGCCTGCCACTGGATGCAGTGTGCCACTTGCCACCTATACCTATAGCCTGCCACCAGATGCAGTGTGCCACTTGCCACCTATAGCCTGCCACCAGATGCAGTGTGCCACTTGCCACCTATAGCCTGCCACCAGATGCAGTGTGCCACTTGCCACCTATAGCCTGCCACCAGATGCAGTGTGCCACTTGCCACCCATACCCTTCCACCAGATGCTGTGTGCCACTTGCCACCCACAGCCTGCCACCAGATGCATTGTCACTTGCCAGCCAATAGTGAGGGTGTATAGTCAGGGCTGCAGGGTTCTTTAGAGGGGTGCAGGGTACTATGGGTTGGGGGAAGGGTTCTGTGGAGGGTCTTATCCTCCCGCTGTCTGTTTTACATCTCAGATTTGTAAACAAGTAAACAAACTGTTTGCTAAGATAACAAAATTGTTTACTTTTTAGCTGACAAACCTTTTTTTAGGTTTGTAAACAAGTAAACAAACTGGTTGCTATGACAACAGGGTTGTTTAGATTTAGAAGGAAATATAGGGGTCCTCTACATGAGATATCAGCAAGAAAGGTAAATAACATTGTTGTCATAGCAATCGGTTTGTTTACAAACCTGAGCTGTAAAATAGACGGCATAAATTTATTAATAAAAAAGCAATATAAAGTCGGCGCTGATCCTCCTCACTACTAACTGCTGATCTATATTACCAACAATATCTAGTTGTGTCATTTCCATATAATTCCCCACCATACAATAAATCCTAAATATCCACATTTGTGAAAGACATATGAAGGTAGAACACTGTTCGTTACATCATGAAATCAATATCCAGATTTGTTATAAATGTGAAAAAAAACCCCAAAAAACAGTCCTTGAAAATGCTCGCCCACAAAATTCCGTGTTATTGTATTTATCAAACGCCATCCGATCCCCAATGCTTTTATCCTTAAAATTCAATATAAAAAGTGCTCCCCCGCCAGTGATGGTTCTAATGCCCCTCCCCCAGAACCCTGAGGACCTCTGGGCCAATCACGTGTTATTCTATCACCAAAAAACACCAAATCAGTATTTTTTCATCCAATAGATATATTCTCCCTTCAATGGATTTCCACCAATCACCCAAAAAGCGCTTTTTTAATAAATCTCCTTTAGAAGCTCCTCCCACAATCTATATGCTTCCACATTCCAGTGCCCAGACCGGCACCAGCTCCATCAGCAGATTTCTATTCATTAACCACTTCAGCACCGGAAGAATTGACTGCTGAATGACCAGGCCATTTTTTGCGATTCGGCACTGGATTGCTTTAACTGACAATTGCGCGGTCGTGCAACGCTGCACCCAAACAAAATTGACGTCCTTTTTTTCCCACATATAGAGCTTACTTTTGGTGATATTTGATCGCCTCTGCGGTTTTTATTTTTTTGCGCTATAAACAAAAAAAAGCAGCAATTTTGAAAAAAACACAATATTTTGTACTTTTTGCTATAATAAACATCCCCATTTTTTTAAAAAAAAAGCTAATTTTTTTCTCTGTTTAGGCCGATATGTATTCTTCTAAATATTTTTGGTAAAAATGAAAAGAAAAAAAAATCGCAAAAAGCGTATATTGATTGGTTTGCGCAAAAGTTATAGCGTCTACAAAATAGGGGATAGATTTTTAGCATTGTTATTATTATTATTTTTTTTTACTAGTAATGGCGTCAATCTGCGATTTTTATAGGGACTGCGACATTATAGCGGACACATCGGACACTTTTGACACATTTTTGGAACTACTGACATTTATACAGCGATCAGTCCTCTGGGCTTGTAAGGCCCTCTGTGGAGACACCAATTACACAGCTAGACCCTTTATCTCCATAGCAACAGTGAGACCCCCCATAACCCAGAAATTGTGGGGAGACCCCTCTAAGAAAATGTACCCCCCCCCATTTTCCTTCCGTCTTCTGCAGCTTTGGGAAGGTTTGTGGTTTGCGGGGACTCATGTTAGTAAGGTCCAGTATTCATTGATCAGAGCCATAGACATTCCCTGTCTGCTCACATTCACAGCACATTTTACAGCTATTCATACTCAGGAGTAAAGGAGAGAAAGAACTTTCCTCCAACATTTCCATCAAAAGAAAACATGCACAGCTTACACATGTCTGCCCGCTTCTAAAAAAAAGTTTTTGTATGGTGGTCACCGATACAAAATGGAAATATGGCAGAACACGGCATGCCGCGGTGACAACTTTCCACCATATCAGTCTCCGGTCACATCTGTGCGTTCCGGTAATGCGCACAGAAACGCACGTTTCCATGCAATCCCGGAACATGCAAAAATATGAGCCTCACGCTTGTAGTGCCAATTATTGTAAATGTCCCCCCAAATGTGAGACCCCAATACAACAAATGTGGCAAAATGTGTGGGAAATAAAACAATGCGGAATGCGCCATCAGCTACTTTGCCACGCTTGTGGGGCATAGGGCAACACACTGAAATCAATGGGGGGCGCTATGCTTGTTGGGTGTTTGCCATCCAGGTGTATGTCAGAGATCTGACTGGAACCTTCATCATTTCACAAACTATGGAATGCTGGGAGAGCAGAAATCAGCAAAATTCTCCTACAGTGAAAGGGTTCAAATCTGAGCACTCACCCCTCCCCCCCCCAATAGCCCCATGTGTAATGTGCTGCACCCTCTTTTATACCGAGTCCCCACCATCCCCCGCATACCAGATAAAAGATAAAATAGAAATAAAGACAAACATTGTTTTTCATTTACAATAGAGTAAGGGGGGACTATAACCCCTGGCAGGTTTTATTTGCCATCTGTGTCCCCATTGGGGGGATTTCCTTTCACTTCTTTCCCATAGACAAAAAAAGAAGTGAGAGAAATCCCCCCAAAGTGACATCATCCCCGGGTGTCACCAGAACTAGTGTCCCCATTGGAAGATTTCCCCTCTAATTCCTCTTCCGTGACAACTCAAAATCTGGAATTTTCTTTCACTTTTGTTGGTAATGGTAAATAGAGAGAATGAATCTACCTAAAGGGGGCCCAGAGAGCAATAAAAACCTGACAGGGGTTCTAATCCCTCTCCACTCCATCCAACACCAACAATAAAAATATTTTTCTTTATTTATAATTTAACATATGAGGGAGAAATGGAAAAAAAAATATTTGGCAGTGAAAGGGTTAAAATGTGTTCATGTAGGGGGAGGGGAGGGTTTACTTGGTTTGACAGTTAAAGGGTTGAAACAAATGAACAATATAGTTTGGTAGTGAAAGGGTTAAAAACTGAAACAAATAATTGATTTGACAGTTGAAGAGAATGAATCTCCCTAAAGGGGGCGCAGACAGCAATAAAAACCTGACAGGGGTTCTAATCCCTCTCCACTGCATCCAACACTAACAATAAACAGGATTTCCTTTAGTTATACTTTAAAGCGATGTTCCGGCTGAAATTTAACTTTTTAGATAAAAATCCACCTATAATCCTCATGCTTAATGGATTGTAGTAAAGGTATGCTGTAAACGAAGGTCCGTTTTGTATTTTTGCACCATTGATGTCTTACTTTTGTAAGTCATAGCAGGCCGCGGCCATCTCATGTGTGGGCATCTGAAGCCAGACTGTATCTCTTCCTGTATTCCATGCATGCTGGTTACCCAGCATGCACCTCCAGATCTCGCACATGCTCAGAGCAGCACCAGCAGTGTAATAGGTTGTAGGTCGGGTTTCCATAGCAACAGCAGTGTCAGAGGAAGTTGCCACCCCCTTAGCTATTGAAACCTCTCCTCCCCCTCCAGGAACCAGGAAGATTATAAATCTAGAAATATAAAAAGCTCCTGCAAAAGGTAATTACTTTTTAAAAGATGCTAATTGTAAATGGTATCCCTTGTTTCTGTGCAGATATATATATATATATATATATATATATATATATATATATATATATATATATATATAAAATCTCTCATTATGTGTGTGTGTATATATATATATATATATATATATATATATATATATATATATATATGCACAGAAACAAGGGATATCATTTATAATTAGCATCTTTTAAAAAAGTAATTACCCGCACAATCATACTGCCCCCATCAAATTCCCCCCTTCAAATTGCCCCCATCATATACTGCCCCATCAAAACTGCCCCATCATACTGCCACCATCAAAATTGCCCCCATCAAAACTGCCCCATCATACTGTCACCATCAAAATTACCCCATCATACTGCCCCCATCAAAATTGCCCCATCATACTGCGACCATCAAAATTGCCCCATCAAAACTGCCCCATCATACTGCCCCATAAAAATTGCCCCATCATACTGCCCCATCAAAATTGCCCCCGTCATACTGTCCCATCAAAATTCCCCCCATCAAAATTGCCACCATCAAAAGTGCCCCCATCATATTGCCCCATCATACTACCCCATCAAAATTGCCCCATCATACTGCCCCATCAAAATTGTCCCCATCATACTGCCCCATCAAAATTGCCCCCATCAAAATTGCCCCATCATACTGCCCCATCAAAACTGCCCCCATCAAAACTGCTCCATCATACTGTCACCATCAAAATTGCCCCCATCAAAACTGCCCCATCAAATTGCCCCATCAAAATTGCCCTATCATACTGCCTCCATCAAAATTGCCCCATTATACTGCTACCATCAAAATTGCCCCCATCAAAATTGCCCCCATCAAAATTGCCCCCATCAAAACTGCCCCATCAAAATTGCCCCATCATACTGCCCCATCAAAACTGCCCCCATAAAAACTGCCCCAATGAAAACTGCCACCATCATATTGCCCCATCAAAACTGCCCCCATCATACTGCCCCATCAAAATTGCCCCATCAAAATTGCCCCATAATGCTGCTCCATCAAAACTGCCCCATCAAAATTGCCCCATCATACTGCCACATCAAAATTGCCTCATCATACTGCCCCATCAAAATTGCCCCATCATAGTACTCTTTTATAAATGATTAGTAAAGTCTGTCCCCTCCCCCGGGCTTTGTATGTAATCAGAGCTAAGATATTTCAGCGGCCTCCCCCACCGCCCATCACTGTGTATAAGAAGCTTTGGTAACCATGGCAACAAAAGCCTGGTTACCCTTTTTAAGGCGCTGGCTGCCGCCTTGCATCGTGTCATTTCTGGTTTTGAAATAATGCGATTCTGGATTCGGGATTGATGACAAACATCTCCCAGGAGGGATTGCAGAGCATGAAATGAAGTGCTCGACCCAGAGGAGGAAATGAAGATTTCAATCTTCATTATAACAAAAAAAAGATATGGCAAATCTTTTTCAGCACACACAGCGGCTTGGGATGCCGAAAGACTTCAAAAAGTGGGTTGAGCTCCGCCTTTAAAGGGTTGAAACAAATGAACACTATAGTTTGGTAGTGAAAGGGTTAAAAACTGAAAGAAAAAAAATTATTTGGATTTTGCAATTAGCAATATGATTTAAAGTAGATAAAGCAAAAAACATTTTTATTTTATTTTCGATATAGTAAGTAAGTAGCTCAGGGACAGGACTCAGGAGGGCAGGAAATTAGAATGGGCGGTGCACACACATAAAACTGACTCTCACAGTGACAATGACAGCGGTGTGCAGCAGCACAGATGATGATGACACCTCACTGACACAACACGTCCCTTCCTGAGTCACAGTGACAGTCTCTCTCCAAGCCAAGCGCTCCCTGCAGTCCACTCCAGTCTAAACAACACTGATGGTCCCAGTCCCAGCTTGCCTTGCTCCAATACTGCAGACCCGCACACGAGGCTCTGGCCGCTCTGCTTGGCTCCATTGCACCATGACATCACACGACATGCTTAGGCACTGCCTCTGCCAGAACCGCCCGATCACACTGTAGCAGGCACTGGGATGGTCTCAGCCAACTCCGGACCAAGCCGAGGGTCAGAGCCATATTTCTTACTGGCAACCTTTTACTTTTACTGGCAGGAGAAAATTGCCTGTTTTTTACTGGCTGCCAGTAAAAATACTGACTATTGGCAACACTGGATCACAGACACCTTAATCCCAAAATTATTTGTTTTCAAAGAATTTTAGAACAGAGGGGGATATTAAAGTGGTTGTTAAGCCACTATCTGATCTTTATATCATCCCCTCTGTCAGATAAAAAGCTACATTTAATTCAATTCAATTTCATTGTGATTTCTATTGTACATTTAAAGCGTGTTTCTTTATTCTTAATAATGAACCAATTTAAATGTAATCGGCTTCTTTCTCTGAAAAACACCAAAGAGAAACCCAGCAAAGGAACTATGGTAGGAGGTATCAGTGACCAGCCTGCAGATACCCAAATCAAAAAGCCCTGCAAAATGAAGAGAACCCGAGCGTTTTTGCGCGGCTGTTTCAGAGCCGTTGTTGGATGTTTCGGTTCCAGCTGTAAAGCCAATGGACATCACTGGGATACAGACGCCGAGATTGGTAAGTACTATGGATAGCACTTTGAATGACATTTGCGCAGTCATACAACATTGTACACAAACTATATTTTTATAATTTTCTCCCCACAACTAGAGCTTTCTTTTGGTGGTATTTGATCACCTCTGGGGTTTTTATTTTTTGCTAAACAAACTAAAAAAGACCCAAATTTTTGAAAAAAAAATTTTTTTTCTTAGTTTGTCATAAAATTTAGTTTTCTCCTTCACTGACGGGCGCTGATAAGGAGGCACTGATGAGGGGGCACTGATGGGCACTGATGAGTTGGCACTGATAAGGTGGCACTGATGAGGCACTGATATGCAGCACTGATAGGCACCGATATGCAGCACTGATATGCAGCACTGATGGGCACTGATATGCGGCACTGATGGGCACTGATAGGCGGCACTAATGGGCATTAAAAGGTGGCACTGATGGGCACTGACTGGTGGCACTGATGGGCACTGACAGGCGGCACTGAGGGGCTGTGACAGATGACACTGATGGGCACTAATAGATGGCATTGATGGGCAGCAATGATGATGATGTACTGACAGGTGTTACTGCTGGGCACTGATTGGTAATGTGAAGGGCACTTATTGGCACTGTGGTGGGCTTTGATTGACACTGTGTTGGGCACTGAGAGACTTTGAGGGGGCACTTCTGGCAGCTGTTGGGCACTGATTGGCACATCTGATGGGCACCTCTTATGGGGGCTGCACTGATAATCAATGTGCTCATTATCAGCACAGACCCCCCTCTGACAGGGAGAGCTGCCAATTGGCTCTCCCTGTCAATGCGAACCGAGGAATGCTGTTTAACAGCACTTCCTGGTTCACACGATGATCACTTGGTAAGAAGCCTCTGTGAGGACTCTGGTGTTAGGACTCTGCATCCCTCATACATGGGAGTCAGCACAGAGAGGGGAGGGTAGAAACTGGTAGTATCAGCCAGCTATTTCATACACAGCACAAGCACTGTGCTCTATAACAGGTTTTAAAGGAACAGGATCTTCTTTAACCACTTCCCGCCCGGCCTATTGCAGATTGACAGCCGAGCGGTGGTTCAGTTATCCTGACTGGGCGTCATATGATGCCCATGCCGCCGCGTGCCCCTTAGGGGCGCGCATCGCCTTGATCGGTGGAGCGGTGTGTCAGTCTGACTCCGGCGGAGGCTCTTTACCACGTGATCAGCTGTGTCCAATGTCAATAGGAAGAGCCGTTGATCGGCTTTTCCTCACTGGTGTCTGACAGGGGGGGTCTGCGCTGATTGTTTATCAGCACAGCCCCCCCTCGGATACCTGCACTAGACCACCAGGGAAGCCACCAGGACCACCAGGGAAGGGGGCAACATGTGGATGGCCAGGTATGTACCCCATGGCCATCCACATGTGCCCAATGTGCCCAGTCTGTGCCCAATCTGTGCCAATCAGTGCCCACAAATGGGCACTGATTGGCACCATTATATTTCAGTGATGCCCAGCAATGCCACCCATTAGTGTCATCAGTGCCACCAATCAGTGTCATCAGTGCCACCCATCAGTGTCCATTGCTGCCACCTGTCAGTTCCCATCAGTGCCCATCCATGCCACCTTTCAGTGCCACCCATAAGTGCCCATCAATGCCACCTATGAGTGCCCATCAGTGTTGCCTATGAGTGCCCATCAGTGCCACCTATGAGTGCCCATCAGTGCCGCATACCAGCACCACCTATCAGTGCCCATCAGTGCCGCCTATCAGTGTCCATCAGTGCCACCTCATTGGTGCCATCTCATTGGTGCCCATCAGTGCCGCTGTATCAGTGCCAGTCAGTGCAGCCATATCAGTGCCCGTCATTGAAGAAGAAAACGTACTTATTTACAAACATTTTTAATAGAATTTTTGGGCTTTTTTTATTTGTTGCGCAAAAAATAAAAACCACAAAGGTGATCAAATACCACCAAAAGAAAGCTCTATTTGTGGGAATGCAATGATAAAAAATGTGTTTGGGTACAGTGTTGTATGACATTCAAATTGCGACAGTGCTGAAAGCTGAAAATTGGACTGGGCAGGAAGGTGTCTAAGTGCCTGGTATTGAAGTGGTTAATGGTGCCAAAACACACAAAAATATATTTTGTTATAAAAACATCTTTTTTGGAGTCCAAAGTTTTAAAAGAAACGGGGGACAATGAATGTTGTCTACATTTCATAAAAACAATTCAGTGCACATGTACAATATACACATAAAGTAGCTACTGTAACCAGCGTGATGCTTGTTGTTCAACATGTTTCACTTTTTAGCTTCTTCAGGAGTTTATAAAGCAATATGTAGCTACAAAAAGACAAATACAATCAAAATAAAAAATAAACAACAACAATAATTCCAAAAATCTGCATAAAGAATTATTAGTAAGTATGCATGACCGTAATTAAACATTTCTGTTATCAAAGTAAATGTGTATCAAAAAGATATAACAACATAAATAATATGTTCAATGAAATTCCATGAGGGTCTGAGACTATACAGAGGGGCACACAACATAAACATAAAACTCACCATATATATAGAATGTAATCAAGCTAATGTACACTACTAAAGGGTTCAAAACTGATGTAAGAAGAGGTGCCAACACCAACGGTGGCAATTGATGGCAGGAGGAGCACAATGGGGCCGGTGGAAATACTAGAAATGTCAAAATAAAAGTGGGGATATATATACATATATATATATATATATATGTGTAAAATATATATGCACTGAAGAAAGAAATATACCAAGGAAACATAAAGGCCTCAATCAATTAGATATGCAGGTTAAGTTTTCCTTAAATGTCATTCAATGTCTTTGAATCTGACAGACGTGGTGAGTTTTGAGGATACGCTTGGTAGGTTTGATGTTCAGGCCCTTCTTATGTGTATGTTGGTCTTGCTGATGGGTGCATTATCTCTATTTGTTATCAGATGCAACACTGTAGGTGGCCTGGAGGATGCTATTGATTTATTGTGTCCACATTCATCATGGATTCATGACATTGTTCCTTCATCATTTTGGAAGAAGTAGTTCCGGATTGCTCTGTTGCTACCCTCTACATTCTGTGGAAGGAGCATTTGAATGACATTTTAAGGTAGACCTAACCTGTATATCTAATTGATTGAGGCCTTTATGTATCCTTGATATATTTTTTTCCTCAGTGCATATATATATATATATATATATATATATATATATATATATATATATATATATTCCCTTTTATTTTTACATTTCTAGTATTTCCACCAGCCCCATTGTGCTCCTCCTGCCATCAATTGCCACTGCTGGTGTTCGCACCTCTTCTTACATCAGTTTTGGACCCTTTAGTAGTGCGCATGCTTGATTACATTCTATACACATGGTGAGTTTTATGTTCATATTGTATGCCCCTCTGTATAGTGCTCAGACCCTCATGGATATTCATTGAACATATTATTTATGCTATTATATATTTTTGATACACATTTTGTTTGATAACAGAAATGTTTATTTACAGTTATGCATACTTATTAATAATTGTTAATGCCAATTTTTTTGCATTATTGTTGGTATTTTTAATTTTAATTGTATTTGTCTTTTTGTAGCTACATATTGCTTTATAATCTCCTGAAGAACCTGAAAAGTGAAACATGTTGAGCAACAAGCATCACGCTGGTTACAGTACCTACTTTATGTGTATATTGTACATGTGCACTGAATTGTTTTTATGAAATGTGGACAACATTCAATGTCCCCCATTTCTTTTAAAACTTTGGACTTTGGACAATTAAGATGTTTTTATAACAAAATATATTTTTGTGTGTTTTGGCACCATTAAAATCCCCTTCTGTTCTAAAATTGTTTGAAAACTATTAATAGATACAAGATAACTGAAACCCTTTCATTGGATCCTTCTTTCCCATTGATCAGGGGTCACCCCCCCATATGTACACATGTACAGTATAAGGATTGCCACAACCATTGATGAGGGGCCACCCCCCATATGTACACATGTATGGGGATCGCCACGAACAATGATGAGGGGTCATCCCTATTTCTTCACTTTGGGGTGCGGCAGAGTAATCTGCAATGCAGCGGTTCCCGGTCCCGGCTTCTTCTATATCAATCCACCGCAACAATTCAAGGGATTACAATAAAAGAGGCCGGGTGTTTAATAATAAGAAACAGAAGCACTGCAGATTACTCCACCGCACCCAAAAGTGAAGAATTAGTCCCCCTTTTTACTCAATTCATTTTAGTGGGTCGGCATAACTGCCAGGCAACCAAAGTTTTTATATGAAAGCCAACATTAGTCATCCCTGTGTCCCTGTCATGTTGGGATTATTTATTCTTCCTTGCACTGGAATTTTAAACTTTTCTCTTCATAATTTGATATTGTATACAAATATATATATATATATATATATATATATATATATTGTAGGTGAAGGTGCTAAATCTGATTCTTCTTTTTTATTGCAGATGTACGTGGTATTTACTGCAGACACAGCTCACAAGGCAGGACTACCCCAGTGAGCGAGAAAGACTATGAAAGCTATATTGAGACTCCACCAGCATGTGATGTTCACAAAGAGTCTCCACCAGCATGTGACATTCACACAGAGACACCACCAGCATGTGATGTTCACACAGAGACACCATCAGCATGTGACGTTCACACAGAGACTTCACCAACATGGGATGTTCACACGGAGATTCCACAAGCATGTGATGTTCACACGGAGACACCACCAGCATGTGACGTTCACACGGAGACACCACCAGCATGTGACGTTCACACGGAGACACCACCAGCATGTGACATTCACATGGAGACTCCACCAGCATGTGTTGTTCACACGGAGACTCCACCAGCATGTGTAGTTCACAGGGAGACTCCACCATCATGTGACGTTCACACGGATACTCCACCAGCATGTGTATGTCACACGGAGGCTCCACCAGCGTGTGACATTCACACGGATACTCCACCAACATGTGATGTTCACACGGAGACTCCACCAGCATGTGACATTCACATTGAGACACCACCTGAATGTCACATTCATGTTGAGACTGCAGCACAATGTGACATTCATGTTGAGAACCCATCAAAACACCAGGGCAGCCATTTGAATATCTCCTCCCACGAAGATGAGGGCAAGCTTAAAGAAAAGGGTAGGCAGATCCTGGTGGTAGGGGATTCTGTTATTAGAGGGACAGAGAGGGCAATCTGTCAGAATGACCACGATCAATGAACAGTATATTGTTTCCCGGTTGCACGAGTTCGGGACATTGCAGATCGGATGGATGGATTGTTGGATGGAGCTGGGGAGGACCCAGCTGTAATGGTACATATTGGAACCAACGACAACATTAGAAGAAAATGGAGTGCCCTACAAAATGATTTCAGGGACTTAGGGGCTATATTGAAGAAGAGGACCTCTTCTTCTTTTCTTCAGAAATACTGCCTGTACCTCAAGCCACACCAAGGAGGCAGCAGGAGCTTAGGGAGCTTAACAAGTGGCTGAAGAACTGGTGCAGGAAGGAGGGGTTTGGCTTCATGGAGACCTGGACTGACTTTTCAATTGGTTACTTGCTCTACAGCAGGGATGGATTGCACTTAAATGAGCAGGGTGCAGCTCTGTTGGGAAAGAAAATAATCAAAAAGTTGGAAAAAATGTTAAATCAACCATGTGTCATTCACATCGAGACTCCTTCAGCATGCAATGATTCTGTTGATACTCGGGCAGAATGTAACTTTCCCACTAAGACTCCGGCAGATTGTGGCGTTACCACTGAGGCAGAATGTGACGTTTACAAAAAGACTCCTCCCGAATGTGACATTCACAATGAGTCTTCTCCAGAATGTGACGTTTATAATGAGACCCCTCCAGAATCTAATGTTCATTTTGGAGCTTCTGAATCACCAACTATCAATGCAGTTGGACAAACAAAACAATTGGCTGTTCCTAGAAGAAGACTCAACAAAAAGTCTAAATAACCCTCCCAGGGACCAGGTACGGCTGTACCAACACAGGTCCCTACACTGATGGCAGCTGCCACTTCAGTAACCGGAGGGTCTTCCCATCAGCCCTCTACTTCCCTTTCTGCAGCTTCTGAATCACCAACTATCAAAGTAGTTGGACAAAGAAGACAATTGGCTTTTTCCTAGAAGAAGACTCAACAAAAAGTCTGAGGTACCCTCCCAGGGAGCAGGTACCGCTGTACCAACACAGGTCCCTACACTGGTGGTGGCTGCCACTCCAGTAACTGGAGGGTCCTCCCATCAGCCCTCTATTTCACTTTTTGCAGCTTCTGTAGAAGTTTTAAGGTTAAGATTTAAGGTTAATCAAATATATCACATTCTAAAGGCAAAGGTAGAACAAGGGGAGGGGAAGTATGGAAGAGGGAGAGAGGGAGGGGTGGTTGGGGGAAAAAAAGTGGCGTGGGGGTTTCCCCAACCCCCACTGCCCTTCTCTCCTCCAAACTTCCTTCCCCCCTGCTTCTTCCCTCTCTCACTATTCCTTACCCCCCCGGTCTACCTTACCCTTTAGAATGTGATATTTTTGATTCAACTTAAAGCTTAATATGTACATTTGGACAAGCAAGACAATTGGATGTTCCTAGAAGAAGACTCAGCAAAAAGTCTGAGGAACCCTCCCAGGGACCAGGAGTGTGGGGTTCCCCCCAACCCTCATCCCCCTTCTTTCCTCCAACCTCCCTTCCCCCCTCCTTTCCTCCCTCTCTCCCTCTTCCAGACTCCCACTCCCCCTTGTTCTACCTTTCCCTTTAGAATGTGATATTTTTGATTAACCTTAAAGCTTATCGTCTACATTTGAAAAAACAAGAAAATTGGCTGTTCCTAGAAGATGACTCAACAAAAAGTCTGAGGAACCCTCCCAGGGACCCGGCTGTACCAACACAGGTTCCTACACTGGTGGTGGCCGCCACTCCAGTAATCAGAGGGTCCTCCCATTAGCCCTCTATTTCCCTTTCTGCAGCTTCTGCAGAAGCTTTAAGGTTAAGCTTTATGGTTAATGAAAAATATCACATTCTAAAGGGAAAGGTAGAACAAGGGGGGGGGAGTATGGAATAGGGAGAGATGGAGGAAAACAAAGGGGGCGGGGAGGTTGGGGGAAATAAAGGGGTGTGAGGGTTCCCCCCAATCCTCACCACCCTTCTTTCCTCCAACCTTCCTTCCTCACATCTCTTTTCCTCCCTCTCTCCCTCTTTAATACTCCCCCTACCCCTTGTACTACCTTTCCCTTTAGAATGTGATATTTTTGATTAACCTTAAAGCTTAATGTCTACATTTGGCAACTCTTGGATATGAGGCAGCTTTTGGAAGACTTGGTTAGTTTCTCCACGGGTCTAGTAGGCTGTTTACCACCAACATCTCAGGCACTTTTTTACAGGTGAATATGATTGATGTATTGTCGATCTATATTAAGTAATTGATTATGCTGTGAAGTTTGGAGGCCGGTAGTCTTTTGAGGCGCGTGTTGGACCGGCTATAAGAGGAGGTTGGAGGCCTGTATGTTTTTGAGGCATGTGTTAGCCTGGCTATGAGGGGAGGTTGAAGGCCGGTATGTTTTTGAGGTGTGTGTTCAACCAGCTATATGGGGAGTTTGAAGGCCGGTATGTTTTTGAGGCGTGTGTTGGATCGGCTATGAGGGGAGGTTGGAGGCCGGTATGTTGTTGAGGCATGTGTTGGACAGGCTATGAGGGGAGATTGAAGGCCGGTTTGTTTTTGAGGCGTGTGTTGGACCAGCTATATGGGGAGGTTGAAGGCCGGTATGTTTTTGAGGCGTGTGTTGGACCGACTATGAGTAGAGGTTGGAACTCTTTTTGTCTTCAGAGGCAGGAGGAGTCTTTCCAACTTTCTTTATGCTTTCTCTTCTGGAGAATGAATGAATCTGTACCCTGTGTGGGGGCTGAGTTAATCCCAAAAGGGGCATCCACGGGGGTGCAGTTGCGCAGACACACCCTGGGTGTGTTCGGGCTGTGCACCGGCACCCACACAGATGTCACATTAGGTACAGCCGCTGCAACCCAGTTGACAACAATGGGACTGCCTACATGGGATGCTGGGAACAGCTGTGCATCCCCATTTCGGTAAACACGGGCCCTCCAATGGGGTACGGATTCATATCCATCATGTGAATGAGGCCTAAGGGTGAATGGAATATTTAGCTCCATTGTGTTGCTAATTTGGGGACTACTGTACCCTCTTTATTGTTATTTGGGTGGGTTTTATTATAGGAGTGTTATATATTGTACATTAGGATAAGTTTGTATGTTGTGGAGGTGTGCATTTTTCTTTGGGTGTGTTTTGGAGTGTTATATATATATATATATATATATATATATATATATATATATATTGTAGTTTAGGATAAGTTTGAATTTCTTCTGGAGGCACTTTAAGTGGAACTGATTGCTCCACTCAGCGGGGGTGGGCCTTAGAGAACAGAGGCCACATATGGGCAGCACAGAGGCTTAGGGGTTAGCCTTGCAGCACTGGGGTCCTTGTTTCAGATGCTGACCAGGACACTACCTGCATGGAGTTTTCATGTTCTCCCTGTGCTTGCGTGGGTTTCCTCCGGGTACTCTGGTTTCCTCCCACACTACAAAGACATGCTACCTTGCGTTGGTGGTGCAGTGGTGAGCATAGCTGCCTTCCCAGGTTCGATTCCCGGCCAACGCCATCTCCAATACTTGGAGTCCTCAGAGAGAAAAGCGCTATACAAGGTCAATGCTGAGTATATCTTAGCAGTGGAATAAAGAATGAAGCGAATGTGTGGTATGTTTGAGGAAGAAAATGTTCCCCCAGAATCTATAGAAGGTGAACCCAACAACTGAGAGAAGACGCTTAGGCTGTGCTCACACCTAGGCCTTCCGGATCGCGGGGGAATTACTGCAATTCCCAAATTGCTGGAAAACATGGGACACGCTTGTGATCCCGTTACTTTCAATGGCACCCTATTCACAGGACAATATTGTCACCTGACAAATCGCACAAACAAAATCGTGGGACGCCTGTTTCCCAAAAGCAGTCCTGCAATTTTGACGCAATTTGTCAGGCAAAATCATGCCTCGATTGGGATGATGTTGAAAGTAAACGGATTGCAAGCACGTCCTGCGTTTTGCTGACATTTCGGGATCCGAAACACCTAGGTGTGAACAGAGCCCCGCCGTGTCCATCGTATGACAAGAACTTCCTGCACAGATCTCCCCCCAGCAGGAATATTACACCCATACTCCCCCAGCAGGAATATTACACCGATATTGAATGAGAAGGCATTTCCTTCAGCTACACACTGGAGGGGGTGAGGGGGGAGGGGTGAGTGAAGGAAAGTGCAGTGTACATTGGGGTGTAGGGAGATAAAGGTGAACTCCGCTGTTGAAGTGAAGAATGTCTTTGTAGAGTAATGTAACATTTTCCTTCCATTCTATTGCAGGTTCCATCATGTCTGTGCAGTTCATCGTCCCTCTGGCCTTCAGAGACCTCCTGAAGAGTGGTGGCGTGGGGCAGTATTTGGTGCGGGAGGTCCAGCCTGCGCGGCAGCTGCCGTCCCAGCTCAGTGGTGAGACCTTCTATGATCCCATGTCCTTCTTCTATGGTCCGTGCCCTTCTCCTTTGATCTGTGCCCCTTCTTCTCTCATCCGTGCCCTTCTTCCCTGGTCCTTGACCTTCTTCTCTGGTCCCTGCCCTTCTTCTCTGGTCCTCTCCCTTTTTCTCTGGTCCCTGCCCTTCTTCTCTGGTCCCTACCCTTCTTCTCTGGTCCCTACCCTTCTCTGTTCCTCTCCTTTCTCTGGTTCTCATCCTTCTTCTCTGGTCCTCACCCTTCTTCTGGTATTATCGGTGTCACTGATAAACACTGAATGGGTATAGTGAATGGCAGGACACCACACACCCCCTTAACTGTCTAGATCTACGTTAAAATTTCAAATACAAAAATCCTTCATTGCTGCAGACCTCAGCACACACCAATATATACACTATCTCACAAAAGTGAGTAGACCCCTCACATTTTTGTAAATATTTTATTCTATCTTTTCATGTGACAACACTGAAGAAATTACACTTTGCTACAATTTAAAGTAGTGAGTGTACAGCTTGTTTAACAGTGTAAATTTGCTGTCCCCTCAAAATAACTCAACACACAGCCATTGATGTCTAAACCGCTGGCAACAAATGTGAGTACACCCCTAAGTGAAAATGTCCAAGTTAGACCCAAAGTATCAATATTTTCTGTGGCCACCATCAGGGCCGGACTGGGAATGAAAACCAGCCCTGGAAAAAATGTCATACCAGCCCCATAGCATTATTATACCAGCCCAACAGCATAACGTCATTATTTTCTTGTTCATAAAATGGAAAACCAGGCATTTTAAAGCACATTTAAAGAGTGCATTATATATAGATAAGACACATATAAAAGCACTAAATAGCACTAAATATAACTACATATAAATAGGGCTTTATATATATATAAAGGGCATCGGGCATCTGAATTACAGCGGCGGGGGTGTTTTTAGAAGTGCCTGATTAGAGCCGTCGGCTAATAGGCTTCCAAATTGGTAAACAGCGGGCACACTGCTGTGCATTCGCCGCTTACACAGTGCTGTGTTAGGAAATCAAATAAATCACTTCCCTAACACTGACCCGCCTCTCAGCCAATCAGGTGCACTGGGTCTGGTTACCTGTCACCTGATTGGCTGAAGCGACAGGCGCTGTGATTGGATGCCTATCGGAGGGAGCGTGGAGCAACGCGCTGACCTGAGACAGGTAAGTGCCGGGCGGGGGGGGGGACACTGGCAGGATTTAATGGGCAAACTGGTGGCAATTGATGGGGCAATCTGGTGGCAATTGATGGTTACAGTGGCTGCGTTTGATGGGCACAGTGGTAGCGCTTAATGAGCACAGTGGCGGCAATTTATGGGTACAGTGGCTGCATTTGATGGGCACAGTGGCTGTCTTTAATGGGCACAGTGGTGGCAATTTATGGGTACAGTGGCTGCGTTTGGTACAGTGGCTGCGTTTGATGGGCACAGTGGTGGCAATTTATGGGTACAGTGGCTGCGTTTGATGGTACAGTGGCTGCATTTGATGGGCACAGTGGCTGTGTTTAATGGGCACAGTGGTGGCAATTTATGGGTACAGTGGCTGCGTTTGATGGTACAGTGGCTGTGTTTGATGGTACAGTGGCAGCGTTTAATGGGCACAGTGGCTGCAATTGATGGGTACAGTGGCTGCGTTTGATGGGGCACAGTGGCAGCAAATTATGGGTACAGTGGCAGCGTTTAATGGGCACAGTGGCTGCAATTGATGGGTACAGTGGCTGCGTTTGATGGGGCACAGTGGCAGCAATTTATGGGTACAGTGGCTGCGTTTGATGGGCAGGGCACAGTGTTGGCAATCTATGGGCACAGTGGCTGCGTTTGATGGTACAGTGGCTGTGTTTGATGGTACAGTGGCAGCGTTTAATGGGCACAGTGGCTGCAATTGATTGGTACAGTGGCTGCGTTTGATGGGGCACAGTGGCAGCAATTTATGGGTACAGTGGCAGCGTTTAATGGGCACAGTGGCTGCAATTGATGGGTACAGTGGCTGCGTTTGATGGGGCACAATGGTGGCAATTTATGGGTACAGTGGCTGCGTTTGATGGTATAGTGGCTGCGTTTGATGGGCACAGTGGCTGTGTTTAATGGGCACAGTGGTGGCAATTTATGGGTACAGTGGCTGCGTTTGCTGGTACAGTGGCTGCGTTTGATGGTACAGTGGCAGCGTTTAATGGTACAGTGGCAACGTTTAAAGGGCACAGTGGCAGCAAATTATGGGTACAGTGGCAGCGTTTAATGGGCACAGTGGCTGTGTTTGATGGGTACAGTGGCTGCGTTTGATGGGGCACAGTGGCAGCAATTTATGGGTACAGTGGCTGCGTTTGATGGGCAGGGCACAGTGTTGGCAATCTATGGGCACAGTGGCTGCGTTTGATGGTACAGTGGCTGTGTTTGATGGTACAGTGGCAGCGTTTAATGGGCACAGTGGCTGCAATTGATTGGTACAGTGGCTGCGTTTGATGGGGCACAGTGGCAGCAATTAATGGGTACAGTGGCAGCGTTTAATGGGTACAGTGGCTGCAATTGATGGGTACAGTGGCTGCGTTTGATGGGTACAGTGGCAGCAATTGATGGGTACAGTGGCAGCGTTTAATGGGCACAGTGGCTGCAATTGATGGGTACAGTGGCTGCGTTTGGTGGGGCACAGTGGTGGCAATTTCTGGGTACAGTGGCTGTGTTTGATGGTACAGTGGCAGCGTTTAATGGTACAGTGGCAACGTTTAATGGGCACAGTGGCAGCAAATTATGGGTACAGTGGCAGCGTTTAATGGGCACAGTGGCTGTGTTTGATGGGGCACAGTGGCAGCAATTTATGGGTGAAGTGGCAGCGTTTAATGGGCACAGTGGCTGCAATGGATGGGCACAGTGGCTGTGTTCTCTCTGAGAGAGAGAGATTTTTTTTTAATACCTTAACTTAATTCTTGTGCTGCAGCTGGCCGGCCATTCACTTCTATTCTCCTCGTGCAGTTAGTGGGCGGTACTGAAGCAGCACGGCATTCTCCTGCTCCTCCCCCTTTGGCACAGGCATATTACTTTAGGGAAACACTGCTGAATGTGGTGGGCGGCGCACCGGAACGGAGGACACACAGACAGTGACTGACCAGTGACACAGCCACAGCCATTTGCATACTGCGGAGGCCGCCGCTGCTCTTTAGATTGCTGACACAGGCAGCGAGCGGCCCCAGCGGTACTTAGTGCAGCCAGCCTACCGGGATATCCCGGTAGGCCAGTCTGGCCCTGGCCACCATTATTTCCCAGCACTGCCTTAACCCTCTTGGCCATAGAGTTCATAGGAAGCTTCAAAGGTTACCACTGGAGTCCTCTTTCACTCCTCCATGATGACATATGGTGGCTGGTGGATGTTAGAGACCTTGCGCTCCTCCACCTACCATCTGAAGATGCCCCACAGATGCTCAATAGGGTTTAGGTCTGAAAACGAGCTTGGCCAGTCCATCACATTTACCCTCAGCTTCTTTAGCAAGGTGGTTGTCTTGGTGGTGTCTTTGGGGTCGTTATCATGTTGGAATACTGCCTGCGGCCCAGTCTCCGAAGGGAGGGAATCATGCTCGGCTTCAGTATGTCACTGTACATAATAAAAAATAATTTACTAAAGCGCTGATATGAATCCAATTAATGTGTAGGAATCGGTTGGGTTTAATTGTAGCTCCCCAGTACTGGCAGCACTCATGCAGCCCCAGACCATGACATTCCCACCACCATGCTTGACTGTAGACAAGATAAACTTGTCTTTGTACTCCTCACCTGGTTGCCGCCACACACGCTTGACACCATCTGAACCAAATAAGTTTATCTTGGTCTGATCAGACCACAGGAGATGGTTCAGTAATCCATGTCCTTAGTCTGCTTGTCTTCAGCAAACTGTGTGCAGTCTTTCTTGTGTGTAAACATTCCTTGTAATAGAAAAAAAAGAATGACAGGACCTCAAAAAGACCTCAGATCTCATATTTACAAAAAAAATGCAATAAAAATGCAATAAAAAATAAAAATGAAATGTCATTTGAAAAAAAAAATGTTAAAAAATTTCCCCTTTAAGAGCATTGGGTAGAAGTGACGTTTGACATCGCAATCGCCCTCCAATGCGGCGGCCGTTTTCTCCTCACTCGGCATCCAGGCAGTGAGGGGACAGGAAATGATCGGCTCCGCCGCTACCGACGGCTCCGGTAAGCGGTGGAGATGACAGGAGCGTGGAGGGAGGGGGGGGGCCTTTCCTGCCACCGATAAAAGTGATCTCGCTGCGAATCAGCCGCTGAGACCACTTTTATCTGAAAGAGGACAGTCCGCCGTTTTTAAAAATGTCGGGGTTATGGCAGCTAGTTGCTGCCATAACAACAGGATTTAACGTCAATGTAGTGGCGTATAACGACAGCGGCTGGTCCGTATGTAGTAAATAAATTTGCAAAGATTTCAAGCAAACTTCTCTCACATTGTCATTATGGGGGATTGTTTGCAGAATTTTGAGGAAAATAATACAGTTAGTTCATTTTGGAATAAGGCTGTAACATAACAAAATGTTATGACATGGATCTATGCCTTCCCCTAGTACAAGCACCTCCCCCACAGTAAGAAAACACCAGCTAGGCACACAGGTAACCCTTTAATCGCCTCTGCTGTTATCCCCTTCCCTGCCAGTGTCATTATTACAGTGATAGTGCATATTTTTAGCACTGATCGCTGTATTGGTGTCACTGGTCCCCAAAAAGTGTCAAAAGTGTCACTTAGTGTCTGATTTGTCTGCTGCGATGTCGCAGTCACGCAGATCAGCGCCATTACTAGTTTAAAAAAAAAAAAAATTCTATATTTGTAGGCGCTATAACTTTTGTGAACCAAAATCAATATACACTTATTGGGATTTTTTTGTATCAAAAATATGTAGCAGAATACATATTAACCTGAATTAATTAAGACATTTTATTTTTTACATTTTTTTATTGGATGTATAGCAAAAAGTGAAAAATATATATATTTTTTTTCAAATTTTTTTTTTGTTTATAGGTTATGATCAAATACCACCAAAAGAAAGTTCTATTTTTGGGAAAAAAGGACATCAATTTTATTTGGGTACAACGTCGCACAACTGCGCTATTGTCAGTTAAATTAACGCAGTGTCGTATCACAAAAAATGGCCTGGTCATGAAGGGGGGTAAAACCTTCCAGAGCTGAAGAGGTTAAACCTTAATGGTGATGATAATCACATAATCTGATTGATCTGCTTCAATAGGAATAATCGATCTATAGATGACAACCCATTCAATCAATATGATACATCTGGGGAAATGGATTTCAATGAAAAGGATACAATCATAATCGATAATAAATGCATTTCTGTTTGCATGGTGTAATCCTATAATCTGATTGGTCACAATAGTAGAGAGGGAGTGGTTTAGATCCCTCTAACAAGTCTTTATCACTGTCTGGTGTCCCCATAGTGGAGATTTAGCTCTCACTTCCTCCGGGGTCAGAAAGGCAGGAAGTGAGCAGAATCTCTCCCATAGCAGTAAATAAGGGGAAAAGGAGTATCTACTCTACACACAGTGGCCATCTTGGATTGCAGATTCTCTTTCCAGGGATAAATGTTTTTGGGACCACTAGAAATCCCCCAAATGGTTACAAGGGAACTCATACTGAGAGAAATATGTAGGCTGCCATCGCTGATCGCCTTCTGAAAATGCTATGCTCCTGGCTGGCTCTGGCTTCCATGCTTTCTGCATCACTGCATGTTCATTTAGAACTTCTTCCCAATCAGTGATGGAGAACAGACAGAAAGCAATGGATCAGACTGACAGCCAGGCAATGAGTAGATTCAGTCTCTGTATTCTCCTATCCTCTATAATAAACAATCCAGGGGCTTTACAAGACCCCCCCCCACTACCCTCATAGCAAATACTCTCATTTTTTCACTCAACCTCGGATTGGTTGCTATTGGTTACATGTATGTATACTTGTTCTAGAGATCATAGGGCCCTATACATGACATGTCAGATAAAAAGGTAAACAACCTTGTTGTCATAGCATCCATTTTGTTTACAAACCTTAGCTGTAAAAAAAACATCCTCCCGCTGTCTATTTTACAGCTCAGATGTGTAAACTATCCGTATGCTGTGGCAACAAGGTTGTTTAGATATTAAAAAAAAACAAAAAAAACCATAAGGGCCCTCTACATGAGATCAGCTACCAGTTTGTTTAAAAACCTAAAAAGGTTTGTCAGCTTAAGTGCCGGTTCAGACAGGGGCGACTTGTCAGGCGACCTAGCCGCCTGACAAGTCGCCTCCCATTCTGTACAATGGAACCGTTCTAATAAGAGTGACGCAAGTCGCTCCGACTTAGAAAAAGGTTCCTGTACTACTTTGGGGGCGACTTGAGGCGACTTGCATAGACTTCTATACAGAAGTCGTTTTGCAAGTCGCCGTGGAAGTTGTGTGCAGGTCCCCTTGGTGAGGCGACCTGCAAGTTGTGCCGCCCCTGTGTGAACCGGGGCTTAAGGTAAACAAGCTTGTTGTCATAGCAACCATGTTGTTTACTTGTTTACAAACCTGAGCTGTAAAAAAAAAAAATCCTCCCGCTGTCTGTTTTACAGCTCAGATTTGTAAACAAGTAAACAAACCGGTTGCTATGACAACAACCTTGTTTACCTTTTAGCTGGTAACACAGTGAATTACATAATGAAATCAATATCCAGATTTGTTATAAACGTGAAAAAAACAAAAAAGAAACCCAAAAAACAGTCCTTGAAAATGTTCATCCACAAAATTCAGTGTTATTGTATTTATGAAACGTCATCCCATCCCCCGTGCTATTATAGAAGTGATCCTTAACATTCAATATAAAAAGTGCTCCCCGCAAGTGATGGTGCGAATGCCCCTCCCCCCAGAACCCTGAGGACCTCTGGGCCAATCACACGTTATTCTATCACCAAAAACCACCAAATCAGCATTTCTTCATCCAAAAGATATATTCTCCCCTCAATGGATTTCCACCAGTCACCCAAAAAAGAAATGACAAGGTCATCGTACAACCTGCTTTTATTAATAAATCCCCTTTAGAAGCTCCTCCCACAATCTATATGCTTCCACATTCCAGTGCCCAGACCGGCACCAGCTCCATCAGCAGATTTCTATCCATTAATATTCTCCAAGTAGTTCCACCAGCACCGCCATTCCTCCCACCATCTTCCCTCTCTATACAAACTATTCTCGTTTCACTCTCATTTCTCTCTTTTGGCTTTTTAATAAAATTATATTTATATATAAAATGGCCCAATGAGTACCTGCATGTCTTTGACAGACTAAGATGTTTCTACTAGTCCAGCTTAATCCACATGCAGTGCAGCATAGGAGCTGTTACATTGTACAGAAACTTAGATTGTAAGCTCCGCGGGGGTTCCATATAGTAGAGGGGTGAGGCGTGCAGGGTAGATGGGAGGTACAGGAAGAAGAGAGGGCTCCCACACAGGGTTCAATGAAGTAGAGGGCAGAGAACAGTGTCAGAGGGGGCCCTGGACATTGACAGCCTGGAGTGGTTGGAGGGACCTGGATCAGAGCTGGGGGAGACAATCATGGAGGGAGCAGCTGGGGGTGAGTGAGCACCGAGAAGGAGGGACCCGAGGACTGGGAAGCACGGGAGGGACTTGGGGACACAGACACAGGCAGCGCCCTGCCCCCATTTCAGTCACAAAAGAGTGACAGAGCACGGATCACCGGGATCCGCCGTATACTGCACATCTGACAAGGAGCCAGCACCACTATCCCCGACCTACACCTCCATCCACCTTACTACTACCCGACTGCCAACCCCCTTCCTCCAACCAATCACCCTCTACTACCTTGAGGGCAAAGATGACCCTGCCTATCAGCAGAGCCAAGCAGGGGGCGGGAGAAGCTGTTATGAAAAGACTCCGCTAATCCCGTTGTCTGTGCAGATCTCCAGCTCCTCCCACCCCCTTGCTCTGTGCTGATAGGATGAAATCGTTGGTGGGGCGGGAGAGCCGGAAGAGGAGACAGACAGACATGGCCACAGAATCGTGAAAGGCTGCATCGGCCGTGTCAAGTTCATTCCCGGGACACTGTATTGTCCCGACCTCCAAGATGCGGGACTTTCCCGGGCAATCCATGACGTGTGGTCACCCTAATAACAACATTCTGAAAAAAACAATTACTGAGGCATCCTTCCTCTATCAACTTTCAGCAACCTTATATCTGTGTTATACAGAAGGAAGTGCCTGCTTTTGGGCTTGTTCTGTCTGATTGAAATTTCACACAGACCCTATGGAAAAAGATGGAGTCAGGAAAATAAATAGGACCTTCGGTCATGACAGACATAAATAAATAAGCCAATAAATAAATGAAAGGCTACAAATAATGTAGCTGCTGACTTTTAACCGCTTGACCTCTGGAATATTTAACCCCCATCATGACCAGGGCATTTTTTTCTATTCAGCACTGCACTGTTTTAACTGGCAATGTCGAACAGTCCTGCTAGAAAACCAGCATTTGATCAGTGCATGCAGCCAATGGCTGCAGCAGTAATCCATGTATTCCTATGGGGAGGGGGGGTCCTGCTGTCAGAATACAATAGCGCAGTGGGGGTGATTCCTGCATCCCATTGCTGGAATCTGTCAGTTTTATTTCATTCAACCTGGTTGAACTGTCTGTGTGGCAGGCTTTAGTGTATATTCATACCAGGTGCGGTAGGACTATATTGGGCAGCTACTGTATGTCTGAGCAGTCCCTCCACAGTCCCACCACAAGACAGGCAAAACGCCTAGTCTCCAACCTCGTCGGTTCACAGCACCACCCTGTGGTAATGTGCTAAAAAGATTTTCCATTACAGTGCAGTCCACCTCTTCGATCCACACGGTGGACAATAGAATTTAACCACTTAAGGACTCGAAGGATTTGCCCCCTTAATTACCAGGCCATTTTTTGCGATACGGCACTGCGTCTCTTTAACTGACAATTGCGCGGTCGTGCGACACTGTAGCTAAACAAAATTAATGTCCTTTTTTTCCACAAATAGAGCTTTTTTTTTTTTTTTGCGCTATAGACAAAAAAAGAGCAACAATTCTGAAAAAAAAAATATATTTTTTACTTAATAAATATCCCCCAAAAATATGTTAAACAAATTTCTTGTTGCCTTCTGTATCCCATTTTGGAGATTTCCCTTCACTTCCTGTCTCATAACCAAACAGGAAGTGAGAGGAAATCTCTGCAAATTGGGGGTCCCCAAGGAATTCCCCTAAGTCACCAGAACCAGTGTCCCCATTGGAAGTTTTCCCCTCTATTACTTGTCTGGGGACAACCCAAAATTGGGGATTTTATTTTCTTTTACTTTCAATGATAATGGTAAATAGGACAAATGGAGAGGGTGAATCTCCTTAATGGAGGCACAGACAACGATAAAAACGGACAAGTTTTTGACATGTCAGTAAAGTTTGTTTAACCCCTTCATGCCGGTGGTACACATATAGGCGGCCCCTTGGCAAGTAGGCCTTAACGCCGAGTGCCCCCATATATGCGTACCAGAATGTAAACAGAACTGCGCAGAGAGCGATGCCAGAATGGTAACTGGCGGCTAACGGAAAGCTCCCGATATCTACTTGTGATTGGGTGCTTTCCGATCATGTGACCACTGTGACAGCCAATCATGACAGTCACATGATCACAATTGCCCCCCAGCATCATAAACCTCTTAAAGGGTCAGGAGGTGCTGGCATTAAGAGGTTAAAAAAAGTGAACAGTGTGATGCACCATGATAAGCACATTGGCACCACAGTCTTCGGACTTCATCCCAATGCACACCAGCCGCAGCATTGCCTGAAGACTCCCTCAGCCTGTGACTGGACAATAAAAGAAAACACAGTAGACTGATGTGTTCATTTCGTATGTCTCATTTCTGCCCTGTCCTCTTCCTGCTTCCAGCACTGTGGGGGTTAACAGCTTAGGGTCTCCAGTCTTAGCTGCACTAAAGATGATCTGATGGGGACACGCCCCCTTCTTGCCATCTCCTCCATTGAGAAAAGTACACTGCCTGTAACGTCAACTGTGAATGGGGATTGTCTGATCAGTCACAGGACTCCCCCCCCCCCCATTCACAGAGGGTGTTACAGGCAGTGTTACAGTGAAATAACTCTTCTCATTGGAGGAGAGGGCAGGAGGAGGCGTGTCCCCATCAGATCATCTTCAGTGCAGCTGAGCCTGGTGGCCCACAGCTGTTAACCCCTACAGTGTTGCAAGTTCAGCAACAGGAAGAGGACAGGCAGTGAAGATTTCTACAGAATCCAGCAGCTTGCACATCACATTGGATATACTTTATTACAGGTAAGCATAGCTCCCAACTGTCCCTGATTTCGAGGGACTGTCCCTGATTTGGAACAATGTCCCTCTGTTCCTCCTCATTTGTCCCTCATTTTGGTCTGATCTATATAGTTGTATATAAAATGCACTATTTATCTTTCAAAAAGTGTTTCCCAGTGCTAAACCTTTCATCCAATTTCTAAATTTCTGCACTTGAAAATTCCAAAAGCCAATATAAAGGAATAGCAGTGGTAAAAAAAAAGCACATGTGAGTTTAACCAATAGTTTTTTTTGTACAATTCTCCTTTAAGGGGGGCGTGACAGGGGGTGTGTCCTATGCCTGCATACTTTTGCTAATCGGTGTCCCTCATTCCCATCCCAGAAAGTTGGGAGGTATGGGTAATGCAACTAAAGTTGTAGAGAAATTGTATTTTTTTGTACCTAAAGTAAGTTAAATGTATTTTACCAAGAACTAGCAAAAGTGCCTGTCTTGGTATCAGCCTGCTTTAATCTCCTGCACAGCAGCACATCCTGGGGCAGTCATGAACCAAAGTGTATTACATAACTGTGTTGTAATTAGCAGGAAGGCCCCATACATGACTGTGCTTACTGCTATAGATATTAGCATTACAAGGCTAGCTGCACAGAATTACAAATCCTTTTGCATTTTATTATTATTATTATTATACAGGATTCATAAAGCATCAACAGTTTACGCAGCGCTTTACAATATAAAAGGGAGACAATACAGTTATAATACAATAAGATACCAGAGGATTAAGAGGGCCCTGCTCAGAAGAGCTTACAATCTAATAGGGTGGGGCAGGTTGTAACTGTGGGGAATGAGCTGATGGAAGTGGTAAAAGATTAGTTAGAGACGTTCTAGGCTTTCCTGAAGAGATGAGTTTTCAGGGATCACCTGAAGGTAGCAAGAGTAGGGGATAGCTGGACAGGTGAAGGTAGCGAGTTCCAGAAGATGGGAGAGGCTCTGTAGAAATCCTGGAGACGAGCATTGGAGGAGGAGATGAGAGAGCTTGAGAGTAGGAGGTCTTGAGAAGAGCGGAGAGGACGATTTGGGTGATATTTGGAGACAAGATTGGTGATGTAGCTCGAGGCAGAGTTGTGAATGGCTTTGTATGTTGTGGTAAGTATTTTGAATTGAATTCGCTGGGTGATTGGGAGCCAGTGTAGGGATTGGAGGAGAGGGTTGGCAGACACTGAGCGGTTGGTAAGGTGGATAAGTCTGGCAGCAGCATTCATGATAGACTGAATGGGGATAGCCTATGGAGAGGCAGGCCAATGAGAAGGGAGTTGCAATAGTCAAGGCGAGAGATAACAAGGGAGAGAATGAGGAGCTTGGTGGTTTCATTTGTTAAAAAGGGGCGAATTTTAGAGATGTTACGGAGGTGAATTCTACAAACTTTTGACAACGATTGGATTTGAGGCTGAAATGACAAGTCAGAGTCTAGGATTACACCTAATACCCTGGCGTGAGGGACTGATAGTTGCATTGTTGATTTTGATGGAAAAGTCATGGAGGGGGGCATGGGCGGGGGGGAATATTAATAGCTCAGTTTTAGAGAGATTTAGTTTAAGGAAGTGGTGAGACATTCATGCTGATATGTCAGTTAGTAAGTTAGTAATGCGAGAGGAGACTGAAGGAGTGAGATGAGGAGTAGACAGATTGGGGTGTCATTGGCGTATAAGTGGTGTTGGAAGCCGTGGGCGGTTTTGCATTTATAATATTCACATAAAAGTATTTCTATTGTGTATTTTTTTTTTTCTAGCGTTCAGCTTTAATGAAACAGATAGTAATTTAATTCTGCTAGATTTTCTAATTATAGTGATGGTGTTTTAATGTCCTCTGTCTGCATTTAATATGACATTTTCCTTGGATCGTATATAAATTGCTCTGGACACCTTAGAAAAAGAATGTACAAACTAATTAAGAATTTAATTTCCAAGCTTCTCTTTATGTATCGTTTAGGGTTATGTCATTTCCTGCATGCTGTAATAGCTGCACATTGTAATATGTCCTGCAACATTTTTCACACAGAGTGAAATCATTTTTATTATGTAAAGTCTTTGTTTCCATTTCAAGTACATATTGTTGTATATTAGGTGTGGCTGTCATCTTTGCATAACTACACATATATATATAAAACTTAACTTCAGACTGCATTCACACGTATCGTTTTCGGGCATTTTTTAGAGCGTTTTTCAAAAGTTCCAAATGCCCAACAACCAAAATCCCATTCATTTAAATGGCCCCTGTTCTGAGTGTTCTGTCACCTGAAGCAAAATGCCTGAAGCTCAAAAAAGTACTTGAGATGAGCGTTTTACGAGCTGAAAACGCTCAGGTGTGATTGCAGCCTAATGGCCCGTACACACGATCCGAATATCGTAAGACCGATCATACGACCGTTCTCGCTTAATAGTCGCAAGTAGAAATTGAATAGCTAAAAAAAGTCACGAAAATTCTCGTACGACAGACAAAAAAATCGGAAGTGATGTGTTGTAATGTATTTGTATAGTATTTTCGGACAAGAACTATACTGATTAAATGAAAATCGTACGATCTGGAATTGTACGAGGAAAATTTTCAGGTATGTCCGATCGAATAATATCGGATGAATGGTCATGATCAGCTGTCGAAAGTAGTGTACACACGATCCGAATATCTTACGATCCTTCCTCGGACGACCGTTTTCGTACGATATTCGGATCGTGTGTACGGGCCATTAGGCGTTTTTGGGCGCTTTTCTTCTGTAAGAGCCCTTTCACACTGGGGCGGGGGGGGGGGGGGGGGGCAGCGTCGGCGGTAAAACGCCACTATTATTAGCGGAGTTTTACCGTAGGTATTCGGCCGCTGGCGGGGCGGTTTTACCCCCCGCTAGCGGCCGAGAAAGGGTTAAATACCACCGCAAAGCGCCTCTGCAGAGGCGCTTTGCCGGCGGTATAGCCGCGCCGTCCCATTGATTTCAATGGGCAGGAGCGGTAAAGGAGCAGTGTACACACCGCTCCTTCACCGCTCCGAAGATGCTGCTGGCAGGACTTTTTTTACCGTCCTGCCAGCGCATCGCTCCAGTGTGAAAGCCCTCGGGGCTTTCACACTGGATACACAGCAGCGGCACTTTCGGGTCGGTTTGCAGGCGCTATTATTAGCGCAATAGCGCCTGCAAACCGCCCCAGTGTGAAAGGGCTCTAAGCCTCAGCTCTAAAATGGCCCAACAAGACAAATCACATTCATTTCAATGGCCCCTGTTCATATCTAAACGTTCTGTCGCCTGAAGCAAAATGCCCATCGCTCAATAAAGTACAGGAGCTTCTTTTTTGGCAGATTACAGGTGTTTTACTGCTTTTACATTGGTGACCTTTTAACCTTGAAAACATCTGTACAAAAACACTGCAAAACCTCTGCAAAAACGCCTGAAAAAACGCCTGTAAAATAGCAACGCCTAGATGTGAACAGAGCCTTATGCCCCGTACACACGGTCGGACTTTGTTCGGACATTCCGACAACAAAATCCTAGGATTTTTTCCGACGGATGTTGGCTCAAACTTGTCTTGCATACACACGGTCACACAAAGTTGTCGGAAAATCCGATCGTTCTGAACGCGGTGACGTAAAACACGTACGTCGGGACTATAAACGGGGCAGTGGCCAATAGCTTTCATCTCTTTATTTATTCTGAGCATGCGTGGCACTTTGTCCGTCGGCTTTGTGTACACACGATCGGAATTTCCGACAACGGATTTTGTTGTCGGAGAATTTTATCTCCTGCTCTCCAACTTTGTGTGTCGGAAAATCCGATGGAAAATGTCCGATGGGGCCCACACACGGTCGGAATTTCCGACAACACGCTCCGATCGGACATTTTCCATCGGAAAATCCGACCGTGTGTACGGGGCATTAAAGCGGTATTAAACCCAAAACCAGAAATGTAATATATTGCAGCTTACCAATCCTTAGATGTAGTGGCTGCATTTGTTTTCTTTTTTTTTGGCTTTGCCCTCTGTTTTTACCTGGTGATCTGGCCAGTAAGACAAGCCATACATTATGCCAATATCTTTCCTTCAACCACGGGTTGAAAGAAAATTACTTGATTCCCCATCAGCACAGTCAGTGTTGATGGAGAAATCCCTCCAGCAGAGCCGATGTGTTCTGACAGCAGGAGGTTTTTCCCAGTCATCAGAATACAATGATCGTCTGCTGGCAGCTATAGCCACCGGCAGTGATCAAACGAGAAAAACCTGAAAGGCTGGTGGAACTGGAGTCAATCAATGGGTCAGCTTCAGTACAACCACCCTGCCCATAGACGGATCAAATGTCTATGGCTGGCCTAACACATCTCCTGTATTAGAGTGGCCCCACTCTGAATGAAGGAGCACAGGGGCACTTTTGGACAGCAACCTTGTTAAATTCAGGGGAGAGGAGTGTTAATTGCAGTAGCAGATTTAGATACAAAAAATGAAAGCTGAACTCCAGCTAACACTTTATAATCAGTTACAGTAACAGTTTTTTTTTCCTTTTGGGATAAAGGTTTTACATACTGTATATAAATAAGAGCTGATCATTGTAAGCATCCCTGTCAGTAGTAAATGGCTAGTCTTAACCCTAATTACTGCTATATCTGCAGGGCAGCTTATCTTTTTGAAAAACAACAGACTTACTGGCAGGGTCACCAGGTAAAAAGAAAAAAAAGGGAAAAAAAAGAAAAATGAATGCAGCCATCACATCTAGTGAATGGTAAACTGCAATGTAATAAATGTTCGCTTTTGGGTTTAACCACTTGAGCTCCGGTAGGTTTTAGGTAAGTAAAGGAACCAATAAAGGTCCCAAACCCGCACAAATGGAATAGAAAATTTAAAATTACATACAATTCTCAATAAGATAATAAATTATAGTGAGGAGCTGCACATAATAAAGTGTTTTTTCACCTGAAAAAATTATAAAACCAAAGATAACCGCGTTCCTACAAACAAATCATAAATTCAACATCACCACAGTGTGCATACAAAATACATAACTCTAATTAAACTAAATAATAAAACATGTGTGAAGTCCATAGTTTATCATGCAGACCGTGCAGAAAACGGTCCTTTGTGAGTAGGGATGAGCCGAACACCCCCCGGTTCGGTTTGCACCAGAATTTGCCAACAAGCAAAAAATTGGTGCGAACACCATTAAAGTCTATGGGACACGAATATGAAAAATCAAAACTGCTCATTTTAAAGGCTTATATGCAAGTTATTGCCATAAAAAGTGTTAGGGGACCCGGGTCCTGCCCCAGGGGACATGTATCAATGCAAAAAAAGTTTTAAAAACTGCATTTTTTTTCAGGAGCAGTGATTTTAATAATGCTTAAAGTGAAACAATAAAAATGAAATATTCCTTTAAATAACGTGTCTGGGGGTGTTTTTAGTATGCCTGTAAAGTAGCACATCTTTCCCATGTTTAGAACAATACCACAGCAAAATGACATTTCTAAAGGTAAAAATGTCATTTAAAACTGCTCGTGGCTGTAATAAATTGTCGGATCCCAGCAATATAGATAAAAATCATTGAAAAAAACAGCATGGGTTCCCCCCTCCCCCCAGTCTATTATCAGGCCCTCCATATTTGGTATGAATATTAAGGGGAACCCTGCGTCAAGATTAAAAAAAAAGGCATGGGGGTCCCCCCCAAAATCCATACCAGAGCCTTCAGCTCTGGTATGAATTTTAAGGGGAACCCCGCGTCAAATAAAAAAAATGGCGTGGGGTCCCCCCAAAATCAATACCAGACCCTTATCTGAGCATGTAACCTGGCAGGCTGCAGGGAAAGGGTGGGGACGAGAGCGCCCCCCCTCCTGAACCATACCAGGCCACATGCCATCAACATGGGGATGGGGACAAGGGCCTCTTCCCCACAACCCTTGCCCGGTGGTTGTGAGGGTCTGTGGGTGGGGGGCTTATTGGAGTCTGGAAGCCCCCTTTAACAAGGGGACCCCCAGATCCCGCCCCCCCATGTAAATGGGTATTGGGTACATTGTACCCCTACACATTCACCAAAAAAGTGTCAAAATGGTAAAAATGACAGTAGACGGTCCTTTATTAAGGACAGCGCTGACGACCCATGTAAAAAAAACAAAAAACGGAAAAACTCTTCCTCGATGGGAGGCGTCCTGCGACTGCAGGCTTTTTGCAATGACAGCTGTTATATAGCTGAGGATGGGGCCATCCGGTGACGTAAACAGGTGACTCTGCCCCCTTCTGACATCATGTAACACCACGTAATGTCAGAGGGGGCAGGGTCACCCGTTTATGTCACTGGGTGGCCCCGCCCTGAGCTAGATAACAGCTGTCATTGCCAAAAAGCCTGCAGTCACGGGACGCCTCCCATCGAGGCAGAGTCTTTCCATACAGGGTCTTCAGGGGCCTGGCCCCTGAAAACCCTGTACTACCAATGCTGTCCACTCCTTAACATCTACAGACGTCCTGGAATCCCTCTCAAGCTACGAGAATGTTAACCTCTCATATCCCTTTGATATCTTTTTCCTATAGTCTGGTGAAAATACTTTTCCTTCGTGGAAGCAGCCCTCCTGGTGACCCACTCTACATAGATGCCCCGGCCCAAAGGATTCCTCCCAGGATGCAACTGCCTGACTATGGTTATGTAATATTGCATAACATGTCCATACATAGCTATGTGCAGTCCTGATGACTCTCATTCTCTCCCACTATACCACAGGAACCACCTGGACAGCACATCATTCTTCCTGGGGCATTGGCTACTCTTTTTCACTGCCACTAGACTTACCCTACCTATCCTATATGGTCTTTAGCAGACTCTCGCCCCATGTTCTCTTTCCCAAGCCTGACTCTCAAATCCTTTACCCCTCAACGTCATCCCCAGCTTACCAGGAGCCAGACCTCACCCTCCTCCCCCTCTTTCAAGCCATGCACTTGCCTCACCAAGGCTTGTTTTAATGTGTATTCTTTACTGTACAGGAGTTTATGTTGATGCCTCCTATTTTGTAGCCCTCACTAGTTTAATATGGGGGGGTGCTGTGACCAAAGCTGTGCTTATGCACCTACTCCTGACCCCGGAGAATCAGAATTTTTCTCTTTCCCGGCCAGGACTTTCCCTCTTATTAGAAGGAAAATGTTTGTGTATTTAAGGGTAGAGTGGATATACCCCACTTCTTCCCTTTGGTTCTCACCATGTTTATCATCCTTTCTCTTTTCCGACTATACCTTTTCTCTTGCACTAACTTTTTTTATTCCCCTAGTGACCCGTTTTGAGCTCGCACCTCTCCAGACTCCCTAACAACGACAGAATGAACTGCCTCAAACTACCGATCTCTACATCTCCTACCGGCTTCGAGTTAGTTGACTGGTACTCATCAGCGTTTTCTCCTGCACTGCTCCATGGCTAACTCTACCACACCTAACCCTTCCTTGCGCATTGCTACACACAATGTCAAAGGAATGAACTCGCCAGGTAAACGCCGGAAGATCTTCCTGTATTATCATAGCCAGAAAATATACTGTTCCTCCAAGAAACACACTTGGCTAGCACCTTTACCCCCTCATTTATACATCCCAGATTCCCTAAATTCCATCTTGCCAGTGCGGACACAAAAACTAAAGGGATGGCTACATTTTTCTCCCGTACCTGCCAGTTCTCCTTTATCTCTGAATTTAAAGATCCTGAGGGAAGATTCTTACTATTAAAGGGTCTCCTTGATAACCAACTCTACTCCTTGGTGTCATATTATGCACCGAACAGTGGCCAATCCCAATTCTTTGCTTCCCTATTTCGCACTTTGAATCCACTAACTGAAGGCACTGTCATATACGGAGGTGACTCCAATATAGCCTTTGACACAGGACTGGATAAAACTAACCCCTTGGGTAAGGAACTTATATGTCCCATCAGGCAGAGCCTTAATGTAGCTAGACAGATCTCCCGACAAGGATTAGTGGATATCTGGAGGGAAGTTAACCCGACTGTACGGAACTACACCCACTATTTTAACCCTCACAATTCTTTCACTAGAATTGACCACTTCTTTATTTCCACATCTAAAATCCCTGTAGTCCTATATAAAAGACTCTGCCTGGTCGGACCATTCTCTTTTGTTCCTAATAATGGGATGACCCTCAGAACAGAAAAAAAGTGCCAACTGGAGACTTAATGCTTCTATCCTTAGTAACCCGACTCATATCATTGAAATAGAACAAAATATTTGAGAATACTTCCTTTTGAATGATATAGAGGACATTTTCCCAACTACATTGTGGGCAGCTCATAAGGTTACCATTAGAGGAAAGCTCATTCAAATGGCTTCGAGGCTATGAAAGGCGCGAAAGGCAGATATAGAAAAACTAGAAAAAGACTTCTTACTCCTTAACAAACAACATAAAAAAAAACCCACTTCTGTTTCAAAGGAGAAACTAGACGCTGCTCATACAGCTCTGAACTTAGCTCTAACAGCTGTTGCTGAAAAAAAGCTTACACTGGAGTGGCGCCTGCTTTTATCATTAAGGGGACAAGGCAGGATCCATATTGGCAACCAGATTGACTCCTAAACTAAAAACGCATACCTTACCTAAAATCAAGATAGGGAGTAATACTCTTTCCCAAAATCCCCAAAAGATCATGGCAGCTTTCCATGACTTTTACAGGAAACTTTATAATACTGGAAAATGACCCAAGACAACTCCTTAGAAACCTTTAACTCAATTAAAATCCCCACGCTTAAGGACCACCATAGAGATAGGCTGGGGGAACCGATATCAGCAGAAGAGGTTACAAAGGTAATTAATAATCTTAAAAACCACTCGGCTCCCGGTCCGGACGGATTTTGGGTCCCATATTATAAACAATTCGCCACTATCTTAGCTCCCTATTTAGCCTGCATTTTTAAACAGCTGCGTAAAGGAACCCAGCTTGATAAATTTTTGAACTTCATCACAGTGATCCCCAAACCAGGTCAAGACCGCAGCTTAGTCGCTAACTACCGCCCCATATCCTTAACCACTTCAATACAGGGCGCTTAAACACCTTTCTGCCCAGACCAATTTTCAGCTTTTAGCGCTGTAGCACTTTGAATGACAATTGCGCGGTCATGCTACACTATACCCAAACTAATTTTTTTTTTCATTTTGTTCCCACAAATAGAGCTTTCTTTTGTTGGTAATTGATCACCTCTGGGATTTTTATTTTTTTGCTAAACAAATAAAAAAGTCCGAAAATTTTGAAAAAGAAATGTTTTTTTTGTTTTTGTTACAAAACTTTGTAAATAAGTAAGTTTTCTCCTTCACTGATGGGCACTGATGGGGCTGCACTGAAGGGCACTGATAAGGCGGCACTGAGGGGCACCGATGAGATGGCACCAATGAGGTGGCACTGATGAGGTGGCACTTATGGGCACTGTTGATGGGGCACTGATAGGCGGCACGGATAGGTGGCACTGATATGCAGCACTGATGGGTACACATAGGTAGCACTGATGGGCACTGAAAGGCGGCACAGATGGGCACTGATAGGTGGCACGGATGGGCATGGATGGGCACTGATAGGTGGCACAGATGGGCAGGGATGGGCACTGATATTGGGGCTCTCTTGGTTGGGCAGGGTTAACTCTGTAAAAATGACTCTACTGCCACGCATTCTCTATCTCTTCAGGTCACTTCCTATACCAATCCTGTGGGACCAACTCCAGAAATTGCAATCCAAAATTCTCAGATTTATCTGGGGCCAAAGGGACAAAGTTGCCAAGTGGACCCTATACCGAACTAGGCATAAGGGTGGAGTAGATGTTCCGAATCTTATCTGGTATCACCAAGCTGTCCAACTGTCCCAACTTTCGACAATTTATTCTAAGTCGGCCCATACGGATTGGGTCCACATGGAAAGGCAAGTGATCTCTCGCTATACACTAGACTACCTCCTTTGGTGCTCCCCTACATCCAGACTCGCAATTATGGTCCCTACTTTCTCCCACTCTTTGATAACATGGGACTCCCTCAAAAACAACCCACATTTAATCTAACTGGCCCCCACTCTCTCACCTCTTTCGCAATCCTCTCTTTCCCCCAGGTATGGAAATAAAAGCTTTTAAATGGTGACTTGATAAGGGGCTATATAGGATCGGACATTTTGTTAACCCCTCTCACCCTCTCACTTTTGCACACTATGTGAGCAAACTTGAAATGCCAACTTCTGAAAGATACCGACATCACCAAATCTCCCATTTATTCATGCATTGTGGACCACAAAACCTGCCCCATTAACTATCACAGAATATGAGCTTTGTTGTGGACAAGCCATGGAGCAGCATGGGGGAATATTGGTGATCTATGGGGCACTTGCTACGGTAAATTCAAAGTCCCCCTTCATGCTTGAATGGGAGAAAGACCTGGGACAAACCTGGAATTTAGCAGATTGGCATAAGGCATCTGAATCAGCCTCCAAGGGGATCTTGAATGTAGTGATGGTAGAAGCAAACATGAAAATTCTGAGATTATATCTCGTTCCGCTGAGACTAACTACAATATACCCATTATCTTCTCCCCTGTGCTCCCGAAATTACGGATATGTGGGCTCAATGTTGCATATTTGGTGGGAATGTCCCAATATCAGAGGTATATGGAACAAAATCTTCCACTTACTTCGGAAAATTACGGGTCTTCCCATACAAAAGTCTACAAATAGCGCTACTCAATTTCCCAATCCCCGGGGGCTCCCAAACTGGTTCGATGCCTTATTATGTTTATACTCCTGGGAACTAAAATAACAATTGCTAGAGCCTGGAAACAACCTCAGGTCTCATTCATTGTGGTCAAAAGGAAAATCTCCTGGATTATGCCCAGGAAAAAATGGTTAGCACGTTGTTAGACACCACCAAGAAATTTGAGGCTATATGGGAACCATGGGCACAGTATATGCAACTGAAGCTCTCATCATAACCCGGCCTATACCCCAGGAGCAACACGAGACTCATCTGGTCACTAGACCTTTTTTTCTGTCTTCCTAATTTTTCTTCTCTCACTTTCCTTCCTTTTACTTCTTCTCTTTATCACTCTTACATTCATAGTCCTCCTTTCCTGACGAGGGATTTTCATACTATGACACAATGGCTTTATATGTTATACTTTCTTACTATGGGTATGCATATGAATTAACTGGTACGGACCCATGGAAAGTGCTCCCATAGAAGCCTGTATGTTATGATTTCTATAACACACCTCACTCTTGGGGATACTTTTACACTGTTAAAGAATGGGGTTCTTACTATTCTACTTCTTCTATTTCTGGGAGATGCATGATACCGCACACTTGGTTCTACATTCATTGCAATCCCAAACAGCGGACTGAACATATTACCCACGTTAAAAGTTATACTTGCCCCTTGTGTTAGTACATACTAGTACTTATGACTGACATGCATAAGCCTTGTCTCTCTATCGTTGTTAAATCTCCCACAGTTTTTTATTACAATTCTGGTTCGTTATAAGTAGTTCACGAACTGGGTGGTCTGCCCCCCTCTCCATGACACAGTTAGTTCCCATTTGGGGTGTCAAGGGACAAGGGTATTCCACCCTCCTCCAATTACATAGTTGGGGGTATGCTCCATACCCTCAGACATAAACGACTAATGCTTTGCTAACTGTTATGCTATATGCTTTTGTACTATGGATTTATTGTTACTCTATACAACAGAATGTACCAATGTTTCTTTAATCCCTTTCTAAAACTCATTAAAAAAACGATTGAAAGTAAAACAAGTAATCAAATTTCTTCATACATTTAGACCAAATGCATTCTGCTACATATCTTTGGTAAAAAAAATCACAATAAATGTACATTGATTGGTTTGTGCGAAAGTTATAGCGTCGACAAACTATGGTATACAGTATATACTGGAATTTCGCAGCTGACATTATACTGGTAATTGTGGTGATTAGCGACTTATAGTGGGACTGTGATAGTGTGGCAGGCAATCTGGCCGCTAGCTGATGCTGGCTGGGAGGTACACTAACTGACACTGAGATCAATGGTGACACTAATACAGTGACTAGTGCTAATAATATACACTGTCACTGCACTAATGACACTGGCTGGGAAGGGGTTAAAATGTAGGGGCAATCAAAGGTTAAACATGTGCCTAATGTGGCAATGGGCAATGTGTGCTGCTTTCACATAACTATGTGTCGGTTCAAAGCAGGGAGAAGAAACAGACTTATCGCTGTTCCCTGTACACTAAGGGGTTGATTTACTAAGGGCAAATACACTCAGTTGCTCCACCGCTTGGTAAATGAGAAGAAGCTATGCTGACTTCCATCATCCAATCATGTGCAAGAAAAAATGCAGTTTTTTTTATTTTCCTTGCACCAAATTGGGTATTTTTTGCAAAATGAAGTCTTACCTCATTTACTAAGCTCTTGAGCAACTGCACTTCCAGAGTGCAACTGGCCTTTGCAAAGTGCACAGTTTATTTGCCTTTAGTAAATCAACCTCACAGTGTTTTTGTAAACACTGTAGTTGCTCCAGAGCTTAGTAAATGAGGTAAGGCTTCACTTTGCTAAGAATACCCAATCATGTGCAAGGGAAAAAAAAGCCTTTTTACTTGCACATAATTGGATGATAGAAGTCAGCAGAGCTTCCGCTCATTTACTAAGCTCTGGAGCGACTGCATTTGCAGAGTGCATCTACACTTTGCAAAGTGCACAGTCTGTTTGCCTTTAGTAAATCAATCGCTGTGTGTGATTGGCTACAGCCGATCAGCTGACTTCAGCCAAAATCGTTGGCTGAAATCAGCTGCCAAACTCGTGCTGGGTTTACTCGCAGTAAACTACTGCAGGCGGGCGACAAACTGTTAATACTGCTTTAAAAAACCCTTTGTTACATTTTTCGACAGTAATATTAGTTCTCTTTGTTGAACAATTTACTCCCTTCCTCCATAATGAAAACATTGGAGGGAATTTATCAAAGTTGGAAAAGCCTGAATCTTGAGCAGCTGTGGATGGCAACCAATCAGCTTCTATATTTCAAATTCAATTCATATTTTATTTTCAAATTAAAGTCTATCTCCATATTTTGCACCATGCACCACTTTAGTTAGAGTACAACATGTAACATGGTGCAAATGCCCCCCCTTAAATTACCCCTGTGACAGTGTGCAAGTGTTCTTCTTCCCCTCAGCAGCTGTCACATTTGAAATCAGCACAGCCACAAAGATCTGTGGGGTGAATTAAAAGTCCCATTTTCAATCATGACAGACAGGCTTGAATTTCTCAATATAATATAGGGGCAGTGATTACCACACTCATAGGGGGTTATTTACTAAAGGAAAATGCACTTTGCACTACAAGTGCACTTGGAAGTGCACTTGGAAATGCAGTTGCTGTAGATCTGAGAGGAACATACAAGAAAAATAGAAAACAGCATTTTTGCTTGCATCTTCCCCTCATTTCAGAGCTTCCCCTCAGATCTACAGCGATCTACAGTGACTGTACTTACAAGTGCACTTGCAGTGCACTTGTAGTGCAGAGTGGATTTGCCCTTATTAAATCAACCCCATAGTCCATTGACATTTAGCCCAGCTCTCCAGCTAAAAGCCTGTATCTCGGTATGGGAGCTGGAGGAAGAGTCTACCAAAGCCTGGCATTGCATCGGTGATCCACTAATTGTGGTTGCACTGCTGTGTAGGCTCCGGTGAAAAAAAAAAATGCACGTTTTTTTTAAAGTGGACTTAGCCTTGAAAGCATATCTATGGTCATAATGTAAAATCATATATATATTTTCACATTGTATTTCAATTACTTGTAGCCTACCCCTATTACTCTGAATGATCTTAAAGTCTATAAACTTTATAACACACAATTACTTCCCTCAATTCTGTGACATGTATTCACTATGCCCTGTGAGTAGGCACTACTGTGTCACACATTTCACAGAGTCTGCCTTCTGAACTGCAGAGGTGCTGAGAGGAGGAGTTTCAGGAAGCGGAGTCAGTACAGGAATCAGCAAGGTACCATGGGATATGTAGTTCTTAGGAATGGAAAGTAAACAGCAGAGGAAAAGCTGCAAAGCATGCAGGAAATCCAGGAAGTTGTGGAAATTGGAAAAAGATGACCAGTAGACAAGCTGAAGATAGAAGCTGATTCAGAACAATGCATTTCAGATACTCGGGCGAGCACTCCACTACCTAGTGGTGGTGTACAGTTAGCACAGGAAATGTTTGTACACATATACCAAGCTAAATATGTACAGGGCACACATACTGTAGCTGCTGACTTTTAACCTCCCTGGCGGTATGATTATTTCAGATTTTTGATGCTCAAAGCGGTACAATGTTTTGCATGGAAATTTGGCGTTTTATATTGTAGGCCTGTAATTTTTAGGAATAACACACTTAAATCTGTCCAAACAAGAGTCTAGTAGACATCCCGGGTATGATAAAGTTTGAAACACAAAATCTTAAATTATAAGATAATAAATAACTATAAATAATTATAACAAATAATAATATAATAATAATAAAAACTATTCAATAATGTAACACTGAAATTTGCTCAGTTGCAGAATTGTAGCTGTCATTACTTTCAGTGTTTGATGATGGATTTCCCCACAAATCACTATCGCTCAATTCTGCAAGTGATTCTAATTTATTATTGCTGTTTTCTAGCTGGTCTAAAACCACTTTTGATGTAAAGGGACGGTTTTGGTTGCTATGGACAATCTCCAGTTTCCATAAAGAAGAGTATTTATAATATAAAACTGCATGCAGGGCACTGGAAAAACCATTAGGGACAAAAGGGATATGAAATAATTTGATACAGTAATGTAATTTGTAAGATTACAGTGTACTGTATGTATTGTGTGTTTTTAACTTTTTGAATTTGGCGCCGTGCTCCGTCCCCGTGCATCGCAACACTCGCAGAAAACGGAGCCCGGCGCTGTGATACACCGAGCGGAGACACGGCTCGCACGCACAGCGGGAGGACATCGCAGGATCCAGGGGACAAGGTAAGTAACTGTGCTTTGCTCTGTAGTGTGGCTCGGGGTTACCGCTTTTGGTATAGAAAATTCACCCCAAGCCAGACTCAGGAATACCGCTAAGGAGGTTAATAATAGGACACTTACCTGTCCTAGAGTCCAGTGATGTTGGCACCGCAACTGATGTTTCCATCAGCTGTCGGGTGCTGCCGCTGCCATTGCTGGCAAGGGAACCTGGTAGTGAAACATTACGGCTTCACGCCAGGTCCCTACTGCCCATGCACGAGGCACCGCTGCACTCTCCTACTGGCTCAATGGCGGGGGGGAAAGGAGGAGGGAGTCGAGCTGCTGACGTAATTTGCCATGGCCCGGTCTCTTGAAAGTGGGGACAGGGTACCTGTCAAAGACAGGTATCTGCTCCCCCCCCCCTCCCCCCCAGAAGGTGCCAAATGTGGCACCAGAGGGGGGGAGGAGACAAATGAGCGGAAGTTCCACTTTTGGGTGGAACTCCCCTTTAAGAAAGCCCAACATTCCTGACTTGCCTGGTTTTGCAGTTCGATCTCTGCTGATATTTCTGTTTCTCTGGCATCTCACCACCTTCAGAGGTTGTAAAGAAAAGCAAAGTCAGGACATAACTGCGCTCTCTGTTCAGTTTGAAACTTCTCCAATATGGTAGCTACAGAATAAACTCCTACACAGAAAATGCAAGGATCGTGCTGACCAAATAGCGGCTTAGCAGCTCTAGTATATACTGTAGTTTTGATTGGAACAAATTGGGATATTATTTACAGATAATGTCTACTTTGACAGAGGTACACTGAGTTTCTCTATATATTTCTTCTTATTTATTGAGATTAGGACTTTTTACTTGCATATTTAAAATGCTTTTACTTTTTTAAGTCATAAATAATATTTTATATTTACATTTTCAACCAGAAAGATAGAGCTCTGGTGTCCTTTTGGCTTGTATATCAGACTGTTGATTGCAGAGCTCAGTAGCTAAAACTCAAATTTACACATAGAACCAAGTAAATCAGAGGAGAGACATTTCTGCACTTTACTGTGTTCATATGCTGCTTATGATGTAAAATTAGAGACAGGATCTGCAAGGAAACAGCTTCTGCTGTGCTCTATGTCTGGAAAATCCATAGTTTACTTTGGTACAATCATCATTTCATCATTGGTGCACTCAGTGGGGGAGATTTACTAAAACTGGTTCACACAGAATCTGGTGCAGCTGTGCGCAGTAACCAATCAGCTTATAACTTCAGCTTGTTAAATTAAGCTTCGACAATAAAGAAGCTGATTTATTACTATGCAAAGCTGCACCAGATTCTGTGTGCACCAGTTATAGTAGAATCCCCCCCCCCCCACCGGTATTATAACTCAATGGTTTTCCTTTAATGTATACTGTAAATGTATATCTCTGCATTTTAATGGCTAACTATTAGTATATAGTTCTCAGTATTTCTTGATGTCTTCTATTTCTCTGTTTAGCCATTCTGTGCCGAATTTCTGCTTTTTGGAAATGTGAGTTTCACACTTTGCTATTTTGGTTGGAAAAGATACAATGTTTAACAAAATTACATTCATTTTTTTTATGGTTATTTTAACAAACATTTATTAAAGTTGACAATTTTTAAATGAAAGGCAGATGTATGAAAGAGATATGCTTCATCACTGCACTTTCCTTAGTTAATAGTTAGACAGCTATAAAAATGTTGGGCTCACTCTCACTAGAGCTTGTTATTGTGTATTTAGGAAATATAAGACATCTGTTGCTGACCTCCTTCTGAAGATACCAATTGTTTCACTTCTTTGTGAGTCACTGGCCTGTAATAAGTATAGAGACTAAAGCTGGCCATACATGGATCAAACTGGCCTAAATTCAAGCCGTAGATAGCCATGTCAGCACCCTCCCACCCGACATCTGAAAATCAAAGGAGCTTGGCAGAAAATCATCAGCCACTGGTGCTGATCAAGTCAGAAGAATGACAATGCTGTTTGTCCTGTAGTTAAATCATGCAGCAACATTGTCACCTTGTGGACATAAGCTTGCCACACATGGAGTGAATTCCTGGTGAACTGGCCAAATTTCGCTTTGTAGGTGGCCCTGTTGGCACCTTCCTGTTGGCTGAAAAACCAAAGGAGCCAGGCAGAAAATTGTCAGTCAAATAGAGGTTGCCTCCAATCAGATGCAACCACTGTTCAGGTATTCACACAGTCATGGATGCCAGCTGTTAAAATACAACAACCACCAGGAGAGATTTATCCATTCATGTTGTTCCAATGGTCCATTCACCATCCAATGGTCCATCTACTTACTAAAACTGGAGCGTGCAAAATCTGGTGCAGCTCTGCATAGAAACCAATCAGCTTCCAGATTTCATTGTCAAAGCTTAACTGAAAAAGCTGAAGTCAGAAGCTGATTGGCTACCATGCACAGCTGCACTAGATTGTGCACTCTCCAGTTTTAGTAAATCAACCCCATGGTGTTTTAGAACATAATTGGGCTTATTTACCAAAGCAGTTGAGAATCCCCACTAAATAAATTATGTGTACTTTCACTTCAATTATCCAATCATGTGAAAAGCAATTCTGTAAAAAAAAAAAAAAAAGTCCACTTTGCATTAAGGCATCATACACGCAGGATGTTTTGCTAACCCACCTAGACTCCTTTCCTCCTGGCAGCAGAGTTTTGGCAGAAAAATTGCTTGATGCTTGTAAACTCATGTAATGAGTTTAGGCAGTTGGGCATTAATTAATTTTATTAACCAGAATAATCATTTATTCTGGCCATTGAAATGAAATAACACTTAGGCGCATTAAGTGTTTTTTCTGCCAAAACTCTGCTGCTCCTGGACACACTGTCTGTGGGTTTTTTTCTGCCTCTGAATGCCCCCACCTCTAAATTCCTCTAAACACCTATGAGTGCATTAACACATAGGATAACATGCAGGGGCATTTAGAGGCAGAAAAAAGAAAACGCCAAATGCCCCTAGGAGCAGCAGAAAAAATGTCCAATGTGCATGAAGCCTAAAGGGTCAGTCCATCAGAAAGTAATATTTTAGCTATAGGTGGAGCTTAGTTGGCTGAGTCAGTCCCAGGCTTTTCGAAGTATAAAATATGTCCACTCAAAAGCTTTTCCTGTGTGTTTCAGATATGGTGGTGAAGGACTGGAACCACTGTGGGTTCTTCACTGCTATCCAGGGCACCGTTGGAGAGATATTTCCTCACTTACTATGCTGGTTTCAGACAGGAAGTGAGGCAAAGTCTTCCTCCACACTACATACAAAAAACATATACTATATATTTATCTTTCAGAGCCTCAAATAGCAGTATAAACCCCACAGTGGTAATTTTTCATAATTCTATCCAATACTAATGAAAAAAGTTTTGGCCGGACATATGCTTTAAATGTCTTTATATGTCCTTAATATCTTGAATCCTCCAACATTGAGATCTCCCTACCATAATTCCTGACTTTGTCCCTGTTCATCTGGAGTTCTGGGGGTTCTGCACACCTCTTTTTTGTTTCAGTTGCTCCTGTTGAATCCTCCATTATTATAAAACAAATCTGGCAGTGATATGTGGACACCACTCATTATGGTCAAAACAAGTGTGCCAACCCAGGAAGCAAATATATCATTTATAGTCCCAGAGAGATTTAAAAAATGATCAGTTGGTTCAATGCTCCAGCATCTACCAAAAACTGAAATGATCAGTTTCTGGAGGACTGACCCTTTAACATGTCATGCCAATACAAGACATTAACCAGCATGTTAAAGTATCAGTGGGATTGACTTACTAAAACTGGAGAGAGCAAATTTTGGTGCAGCTGTGCATGGTAGCCAATCAGCTTCTAACTTCAGCTTTTTCAGTTAAGCTTTGACAATGAAATCCGGAAGCTGATTGGTTTCTATGCAGACCTGCACCAGATTTTGCACTCTCTAGTTTAATAAGTACTCTGTAAGATTTCTCTCCTTCAGCCTGTGGATGGACCATTGGAACAACATGAATGGATAAATCTCTCCTGGTGGTTGTTGTATTTTAACAGCTGGCTTTGACAAAAAAACTAACTATAAGCTGATTGGTTTTATGCAGAGCTACACCAGATTTTGCATTCTCCAGATATAGTAAATCAACCCTGGTGCTTTTTGTTTCACTTCCTAGTACAAGAAGAGGGCAAGATCAGCCAGGCCATATGAAAGTTTTTTTTTCCAGCAAAGTTAAAAATTCTACGTGAGCAATAATTACCACCAACCTTTTAAAATACTATTATCATATCCAGGGATAGCCATAAATTAACTGATCCGTGTCCAAACATTACATTGGCTGTCAGATAGGGGCAGGATTGGTAGGTTTATGGCCACTCTATCCCACAGCAACCAGTAAGATTACATTTATTGTAATTAATCCAGTGGAATTTTTTGGGCATTCTACACACTATGGGGTTGATTTACTAAAGGTGAAAGGCTGTTCACTTTGCAAGGTGAGCTTAACTGTGCAATGGAACTTTCCTCAGAGCTTAGTAAATCTGGCGAGATTTCACTTTGCAAAGAATATCCAATCATGTGCAAGAAAAAAAAAAGTATTTTTGTATGCACATGATTGGATGACGGAAGTCAGCAGAGCTTCACTTCATTCATGTCTATTAGCCTTTATTAAATCGGCCCCAATCTGTTGCTGTTTGCCTGGCTGAATATGGCAATGCAAAGGCGAGAAAACTCCACCAAGAAGTCTCACTCGGAATTTAATATATTTGGATAGTGACAGGAAGAAGCCAGCATTGTAAAGCACACACATTACGCACTAATCTGTCACAGTGCGCTTGAAATGGAATTACCTGTTACTATAGTCACACCCCATTGAAAGCTTTTTCAGTGACATTAATTTTTTATCTTATTTATTTTTCCCCTTTCATGACATCACAGATCTGTCGGAACATAAAATTGCTCAAGGGTAAACAGCTGCAACTACAGCATATCAATACAGATATAGCCTAGAGTGTTTCAGTATAAGACCTTTACCATCATACTTTAGGGGCCCCTTTACACTTGTGCGTACATTAACACATACATTCTCATTCATTGAGGGATGCCGCATTAGGACACTCTATTCATTTTGCAGCACACTACAATGCCAGCGATTTTTATCAGAATTGATTTTTGACTTTTGTATGGTTAATTCAAGATGCAAAACACATAAGCACAGATATAAATATAGAAATAAGCATGTGAATTTATAATTTTGCCTTTTGTCTTTAAGTCAAGCTTGGTCACACTGGGCACACTCCATCCTGATTACTAGGGAGGTTTCTTCTACTGGAGAATGTGTCAAGATTAGAACAATTCACAGTTGCATATAACTTTAAAGAATTTTTAAGTCCAAAAAACAATAATGTAATGTATTGCAGCTTACCAATTTTTGGCTGTGGTGGCAGCATTAGTTTTATTTTTTAGGGTTTTCTCCTTTATTGTCACCTGTTGATTTTGACAGTAATGCTGGCCATACACTATACGAAAAATCGGACGAAATTCAGTCTTTTTGTCAGTTCACTCGTTTTTCGACCAGTTAAAGTGGTTGTAAATCCGTTACAACCACTTTTACCTACAGGTAAGCCTAGATTAAAGCTTACCTGTAGGTACTCAAAATATCTCCCAAACCTCCACGGTTTAGGAGATATTTACAAAAAAGGCGATCGCCGAAGTCTATGGCGCATGCGCCATGGACAACGGCGCAGGTGCACTTTAGACTCCTTTAGAAACGGCGAGTGTGCAATTTCTAAAGGAGATTGTGCTTTTACTGGCGGCTCCCATGTACATGAGCAGGAGTGACGTCATCGGGTCTCCACCCAATCACAGCGCTGGAGCTGCGATACCCAGAAGGAAGATGGACACTTCCTGGAAGAGCAGACATTGGTGACATCGGATGCTCCGGTTTCAGGTAAGTGACACATAATGGGCTACTATGCGATGCATAGTAGCCCATTATGCTTTACCTTTGCAGGGAGACAAAGAGGAAGTAAACCCCATTAGGGTTTACTTCCTCTTTAATGGGCACAAAATCGAAAATTGTTGGGATGTTTTTGAGCCGAAAAAACAAAGGACAAGTTTGGAAATTTTGTGCCGAACGATAAATTGTAAGGTTAATGTGTTTCCCGTCCAAACTGTCTGCACTAGGTATATGTAAAAAAAACTAACAAAAAATGTATTAATTTATGTCCACTGAACGATTTATCGGTCATTACATAATGGCACTATCGTTTGCACTCACGGCCGAATGGTTCTTTTTCGAAAATGGGTTTGGCTGGTTTTTCGCATAGTGTATGGTCAGCATTAGTCTGATATTTTTCAACTGTGCTTATGTAGCACCCTCCAGTGTTCTACTAGGGGTAGTACAGGTAAATTATAGTCTGGCTCAGGGCTAAGCCTGAGTCATGGAATCTGGGTTAGGATTCATTAGTTCAGGGCTGGATGACTCATCCAGGCAGCTCTTTGGTGCCTCCCCCTGGTTCTAGAATATCGGAGAATATTCTAGACATTAGTAGGCGGAAGCAAGGAGAGTTGCCTTGCATATTTAGGGGCCCTTAGCCAACCCCCAGGAAGTGGGCCTAGCAGGGTACTAAGTGAGCCCTTAAATAGACATGAATCATCAAGTTATTATACCCTAATAAAACAACAAAAAAACAAGCTCAAGGACTGTTTTTTTGTGCCTGGATGCAAGAAGGGATTGCTATGTTACTGGCTGTGCAGCAGTGGGGAACCCTTTCATGGGGTAGTGCTATACTTGCAATGGTCAGCTTGTATTCATTTATATAAATCCTTTATCCCAAAAGGAAAAAAATCTGGAAAAGTTGTAACTGCCTGAAAAGTTTTAGCTTCAATTCCGCTTTACTTTGTTGGTCAAGTGTCCGACCAATTCTGCTAGTCCATCCAACATTGCCAATGCTGATGATGCTGCTGTCCAAAGGTATCTCTGTTGCTCCTCCATTCAGAGTGGAGACATCCTAAGACAGGTAATGTGTTATCTTAATGCATTCTATGCAAAAAGGTAAACAAAAAACATTTTAGTATCTCAATAGCCCCCCCCCCCATACTTACCTGAGTCCTGTAACAATCCAGCACTCCCCTCTCTTACAGGCTTGGCTGTCAGTCAAATCCTGTGAGGAGGGGGCTGGGGACAGGGCCAAGCCACACTGTATGTGTCTATGGATGCACACAGCCCGACTCGAGAGCGACCCTGCACGTGTACCCCCATAGGAAGTGGCTCCCTATGATGGCACACAGAGAAGAGGAGCCTAGAGCATTGGTGGGAGACCCCAAAGAAGGAGGTTTGGGACTGCTCTGTGCAATACCATTGCAATGAGCAGGTAGGTATAACATGTTTTTTTTTTTTTTGTAAAAAAAATGTTAACTTTATAACTGCTTTAAGTACCTTTATTCCTATTCAATTTGCACCAGAAAAAAAGTAACCTGTATGAAGCTTGTATTTTTTCCATACGTTTGCTAGGATCACCTTCCACTGCGTATTACAGCCTCCACCCAAAATGGCCTGAGAGCACGTGTGTCTGTTGTAGGATCACTGGATTGTAAACCTACAGGTGAAGGTTCCCGTATAGCTTACTGTGGTAGCAGTAAATTAATAAAACAAAATATGTAAAACATCCATTAAAGCGTAACTCCATTTTTGTTGAGAAAAAAGCATTCCCCTCTGGGTGATCTCTGTACATTGCAAGGATTATAACAACCTTTGTTGCAGATTCCTACTTTTTCTTATTCTAAAGAAATCCCTGTATGTTCATCTCTGCCTCTGTTCTGAGTGGGTCTAATGGGAGTGGTTTCATACTTATCTATCAGGTGTGCACCTGCACAGCACTAATGAGGAAATCTGCTGGGCCTGCATCCCTTTAGATGTGTTCCTACAGGGAGTATCCCGCCAAAAATGTCATTTTTGTTGCATGGGATGCCTGACTTGTATCTTAGACAGACTTCTGGGAAAATTGGGCCAATCACACAAGCAGGAAATGATGTTTCTGGGGAGTGGTCAGTACACACTCTGTGTACAGAACAACTTCAGGTAGCCATATTGCATTTCTCAAATCAGAAAATGACAGTGGTTGCAGATTGAAAAGGGAAGGTAATTTTAATAACATTCAATTACAATATGACTTGTGTCGCAATTGTATACGCTATATTATTTTTTCTTTTTTTGCTATTTTTTTCTCCACGAAAGTGGAGTTACCCTTTAAGTTTTTTTTTAATTTCACGGATCTTATAGTACCGCAATATCACTTGCGCTAAACTTGTAACAATCCTATGTATAGCAGTGCAGCTTCTTATGGTAGATGTAAATCAAACAGAATGTTATAACTACTGAACACATACTACTCAGCTACTCAAAATAATTTATTTCTAAAATGAAGAAGCAGATTCTGAAATAGTTAATCACATCTGGTAATGTTGCTGATTGGAAGATATTTCTCCCACTACCCTCAAGTCAGAAAAAGATTTTTTTTTTTTTTATTAAATGCATTTAAGCTTCAGGTTATTAGCATATAAAGTAAATCAGCAGATTGTGACACGTGTAATCGTCCTAGAGCACAGTACAGGACGCTAAACCTTGCAGAGTTTATGGTTGTTCAATTATCTCACTAATCTTGTACATCGGCCCGGCTGCAGAGGATCTCGCAACATTCCAGCCCATGGGTAGGGCTACGGGTAACAAGCAGATGCTTGCTGAGCTATCCAAGCAGCTGGATGTTGACTGCTATTATCATTACAGATATTGAACTCCATGGATCATAGAGAAAAGCCCATGTGGCCCTGTGATCAAAATCCTTACTTAGACCGGTGCTAAAAATATAAAATAAAACAAAATAAAGATTTCTTGATAGACAGATAGACAAACAGGCCATACGAGGGTGTCCCTCCTTGGCCCTGAAATCTCTTTCCCTCCTTTCACATTCCCTAAATATACCCGTATATGCATTCAGTAAACAATGCACTATTCCAAATGCTGTCTCGTATAATTTTTTCTTGCTTTTTTATCTACTGTTCACAACACCAGTTATTATTTAAAGCTGTATATCACAAACAGCTCTATTTAACTCCCAAATTAGCTGAATATATTTCAAGTATATATAAATAAATAAAAGAGTACAATGTTTGTTTTTATTAGAAAGTATCACGTGAGTAGAAAAAGCCTATTCCCTACTAGCATGATGTAAAGAAGGACCATTGATCTCTCCGTGGAATCAGTGGACTCTCTGCAAAGGTCTGACACACCCCTTGATGAGTCAGAGCTAGACCTCTCCAATCACCAGAGAGCATGAGCTGATTTCAGGTCTATATAGCTGACTTAAATCAGGGATTGTGTTAGACCTTTAGAGAAAGACCATTGCTACGTTTCCTTTTAAAGCTGGCCATACACACATTTTTTCATTCAGCCTAGAAAATAAATCTAAGAGATTCCTCCATCTCTTTTAAACAGTGTGGATGGACAAATCTCTTGCTGCACCTATTGATTAGATGCAGGTGCTGTTTGACTGACAATTTTCCACCTGGCCTTTGCAAACAAAGGATGTCGGGCAGTAAGGTGCCAACCTGACCAACTAAGAAGAATCGGCTGAAATTCACTCAGTGTATGTACAGCTAATGGATCTACTAGCAGGATCAACAGGTACTAAACTATACTACAGTGGGGATTCAGAAAAACAAAAACTGTGCCATTGCCAGACTGCATCTTATACTGTAAGTCATTTTTTCATTTTTCCCATTGTTACACTTTAAATTGGTGGTAAAGGCAGAAGGTTTTTTTTGTCTTAATGCATTCTATGCATTAGGATAAAAAGCCTTCTGTGTGCAGAAGCCCCCCCTAATACTTACTGTGACAGAACCCACTGTCACTGTGTGTTTTGGAGGGGGCTGTGGGCTGGCCTCCTACCCACAGACTATGACCCAGAAGAAAATGGTAGATTTGGAGGGCTATTTGCCATCTCCCGCCACAAGGAGAAGACGCTACCTCCAGATATTTGTGTCCACTGTCGCAAGTTCATCGGAACCGGGTGAACACGGTATCTGTGGCCGGGCTTGTGGAGTCGTTTTCGGCTACTTAAACCTATTGGCCCTTTTATGAGAATTTAGTGATTGGGTCTAGTTCTACTCTAGGGCTCCATTCACATCTGAAAAACACGCTTGAGATGCCATTTATTGTTAATGGCATTCCAAACGCGACCAGCAGACATACAGTACATGCATTAAAAGCCCCAAAACAAATGAGGCTCAATATTCAAAAACAACCCGACCTAAATATGTTGTCAGTGTCTGTTGTTGTTTATGTATTGTGCATTGTAGGGGCTCAATAGCCTTTTTTATTTTCCTTTATATATGATTATTTGCTTTTTAGGTAGCGCCATACACCCCACTTTTTTGTTTGTTTTTTTCACTATATGGTGTTCTCTTAGGGGAGCATTATTAGGGGAGGCAGCAAACCTATCCCTCTACCCCTATCCTAAGCATGGTTGTTTTTTCCTTCAACGTATATATCAATATTCAAATAGGGGCAGGAGCTTTTTCGGTGTGTTTGTCGCACAAATGATTGGTCTGCCCTATGCGCACCGTGGGAAAAGATGTGAATGCAGCTTTGGAAAGGTTTATTGATTGGGTGTAGTTCTTCTCTTAGAATTGTGTAATGATTGGGTATAGTTCTATTCTAGAGCTGGCTACACAATATAAAATATTCTTGTACAATTATCTATTAGATTTACCAAAACCATATAATATGAGGTCAAGCCTAAACACTTTTAAATTGTGTGCAATCAGGCAGGCCCTTGCACTACATACTTAAAGGTAAATCTAAAGAAAATTGAACAAGAAAATTGTATAATGTGAGCCAGCTTTAGAAAGGTTTAGTGGTTGGGTTTAGCTCTACTCTTAGAAAGGTTCAGTGATTGGGTCTAGATTTACTCTTGGGAAGGTTTAGAGTGGGTCTACCGCTACTCTTGGAAAGGTTTAGTGATGGGGTCTACTGCTACTCTAGGAAAAATTTAGTGATTGGGTCCAATTCTACTCTTAGAAAGGTTTAGCGATTGAGTCTTATTCTACTATTAGAAAGGTTAATGATTGGATCTAGTTCTCCTGTAAGAAAGGTTTAGTGACTGGGTCCAATTCTACTCTTAGAAAGATTTAGTGATTGAGTCTAATTCTACTCTTAGAAAGGTTTAGTAATTGGGTCTAGTTCTACTCTTGGAAAGGTTTAATTATAGGATTACAAGGAAGGTTAATGGAAGAGTTATGCCCCGTACACACGGTCGGATTTTCCGATGGAAAATGTCCGATCGGAGCGTGTTGTCGGAAATTCCGACCATGTGTGGGCTCCATCGGACATTTTCCATCGCATTTTCTTACACACAAAGTTTGAGAGCAGGATATAAAATTTTCTGACAACAAAATCCGTTGTCGGAAATTCCGATCGTGTGTACACAAATCCGACGGACAAAGTGCCACGCATGCTCAGAATAAATAAAGAGATGAAAGCTATTGGCCACTGCCCCGTTTATAGTCCCGACGTACGTGTTTTATGTCACCGCGTTCAGAACGATCGGATTTTCCAACAACTTTGTGTGACCGTGTGTATGCAAGACAAGTTTGAGCCAACATCCGTCGGAAAAAACCCTAGGATTTTGTTGTCGGAATGTTCAAACAAAGTCCGACCGTGTGTACGGGGCATTAGTGTATAAGGGTCACAGGTAGGGTGTGTTTGAGGGTCAGTGTTAGGTTTAATGTTACAGAATGGGGTAGTTCAAGGGTCATTAGGGATAGCGTTAAATAAAGGATTATAACGGGGGTATAAAAGGGGTCTGAATTCTACTCTTCTTACTTTCTTCAGCTAGATCTAGAAATGCCAATCTATGTCCACTTAAAGTGTCCTATTGCTCATTGCAGGTATTGCTACAGCTTGCAATCAAACAAGAAATAGCAAGGTAAGTGAACATAACCTGACATTATATTTAAGAGTATGCTTTTTATGCAGCCATCTACATTACTGAGTAACCTAAAATAATTACTGTATAAGAGTTGTATGGTACTAACACAACAAAAACTATCATTATATAATCATTCAGAACTGTGAATGAGATCAATGGATACCAGTGCATCCATCCCAAGGTGTTATTTCATCTTGACAGCACCCCTGAAAATTAAATTTCAAAGCTGTGTAATTTCTTGCCCTGGGCTCATGGTGACTTTTGTCCTGCTCTGTTTGTAGCAAATGCTATTACTGTCGTTTATCTAAAGTAAGGCAACCACTTTACTATGTTCTGTGGAAGACATTACGTCAAAAGCTCTACAACTTAATTTGCTAATTCTCTGGTGTACATTAGGCCTCGCATAAGTACATTTTGTTGACAGAAGTAGTTTTAACATAAAACTGTAAAATATTTGTTAATAATAGTTCTCTGCCTCCATTCTCTATTTCCCCACTATAGTCAGTATTATGTGGTGAAGGACACGAATAAGACACCAGAAGGGCCTGAATCAAGCTCCTAATGTAAACCTGTAGTCTAAAGTAATAAAGCAAACTATTAGCTTTAAGCTGGATGCACACTATACAATTTTCTGTAGATTTTTTTCCTTCAGATTTACCAAAACCATATAATATGAGGTCAAACCTTAAGAGTTTCAATTTGTATGCAATCAGGCAAGCCATTGCACTACATAGTTTTGGTAAATCTAAAGGAAATCAGACAATAAATCAGCAAGGCTTCACTGACGATTTTCCTTACCCAAGATGGCGGCGCCAGCACCCAAGAGCACCCAAGAGCCGATTCAAGAATTCGCTTGGGTGAGGACACCGCGGGATCCCTGGACAGGTAAGTGCCCTAAGAGTGAAAGTCAGCAGCTACAGAATTTGAGCTGCTGACTTAAATTTTTTTGGTGGGGGGCTAGAGTTCCGCTTTAAGGTGAATTCAGGCTTCAGCATTTTGTTTTAGCCAATGGAAAATTGGTTTCTAGGAAGAAGATATGGTTGTCCCCAGTGAAATCTAGGTGAGGCAAAAACATACCATTTTGCATCAAAAGTAGCTCATGCATCTTTCTGTGCTTCAGTTAAGCTACAGGCATCTGAGTGCTCATATATGAACAGGCACAGTTGAAAGGCATGAGATTGCAGTTGATGAGCATTTTGGAGCTTTGAACTTGAAGCTGCAAAAAACTCAGCTGTGAATTAAGGGTAATGCATAGAATTTTTTATATTCATATCTCAAAAGAGACCTGCGTCACTTAGTAGACGATCTGGGACATATGCCCTAGACACCAAAGTCTAGCAACACCTCTGCTTGTGGATAAGGCATCTGATAGAACTAAGTATCGGATATAGAAGAATATTATGGCAGCAGCAGAGAGTGAAGATGAGTGGCACAGACAGCATGACAGGTAAGTAGTTACTGTGTTCTTTTACAGGCACTGCTTGGTTTATATTTTTCAGAAGTGACCGAGTTTTTAGGCAGATCTGGGTATCTACTCATGTAATGATGCCTATGGCTACACAAATACTGACTGTGAAAACGTGAAGGTTGCTAGACAAACATAACTAAGCAAAAGGTATAAGTTGTCTATTTTGTCCATAGATTCACTTTAAAAGTACTCCCTAGTATGCAGTAAGTACTAATGCCGCCTTGAAAATCAGAAACAATTGGAAGGAAAATATCAAAGCTCCTAAAAGGGTATTTCTGAATTTGCTGGGGCTTGGGTGCTAAATTAGGCTAGGTATCAGCAGGGGAGGGGAAATAGAAAGAAGTTAGGATAGAGTTTAGGTTTCCTTTTCTTTCAATGCTAATCAAGACTTAACCTGTTAAAGCTCAAGTTAAGTTTAACTAAAGGCAGCTGTTTATATCCCCGTACTTTCTGATGGTTTTGACAATAGGTTTTCTATGAAGGAGATATCTGCTTTTGCAATTTTTTATTATATGCCCAAATTGAACTAATCAGGTTTGTATAATTTCCCTTTCACACGGGCTATCCGATCAGGTCCGCCTGTCAGTTTTTCAGGCGGACCTGATCGGACGCTCCATTCACTTCTATAGAGCAGATCCAATCCTATCAGTGAAATCAAGACGGATGTAGACCCTATTTTCCATCTGTCTGGGGGTTTGGATCGTATGAAAACGGACAGGACAGTTTTCATCTGATCTCCCCATAGAGGAGAGCGGGATTCTGACAGGTCCATCTCTGCACAGTGAGCGGAGACGCACCTGTCATCTGCCTGCTCAGTGGGGATCAGCAGATCGATCCCCCGCTGAGCAAAGTGGAGTCCGTCAGGCGGACCGTCCGCGTGAAAGAGCCCTGAGGCTTTGGATAAATTTGGAAAATTAAAGGATTATTTTGCTTTTTCCACAAGTATTATTCTTTTCAATGTCTATTTAGTAATTAGCTAAGAGGCTTTTATTATCGGAACTCTTCCTTCTCCTATCCTCAAGATGGGAAAGTCCTCTGGAAACAGATGGTGCTGGATGAGGCTGCTATTGAGATTCATTGCCATAATGGCTGAAGAAGGTATGGGGCGGACTACTTGAAGGGTACAGGTTAGGCCAGGTTTCAGTGGGCCCCCCTGTGTAGGGACTCGTGCCTATAGCAACCTGGTAGGTTTAGCAAACCATCCTAAGGCAGGGCAGGAATGAGCTAAAGAATGCACATTTTAAACATGTTTAGCTGTACACGTGGAGGACATGCAGTTCATACGATTACAGTTACATTACATAGTTACACTGGTTGCATTACAAAAACACATTTATAAAAACATAGCATTGTCTCTAAATACATAACTACATTAAGAGGTTTTGTCTGGAGATTAGCTATAAACAAGTACACACACGGTCATGTGGTCTGAATTGAAACTAGTTGCTCATGGAAGCCTACATTGAGCAATTCAAGTAGTGGATAAGACGTGACACCACGTGTCTCTGTCAGCATCTCTCATATCAACAAGGGAAAGGTCAGGGCGGCTTTTGCTTCCTTCCATCCACTGATGTCATGCTCCTCTCCGTGGTCACAATCACCATCTTTCATCTCGTTCATCAACAAGAACAAAGCAAACTCCAAACAAAGCTGTATTTCGGAATATTTTATTCTAAAATAATTTTCTGTGAAAAAATATTGCAATTTAGGGTAGCCATAGACCTCAAAAGGGACATGGGGAGAAGTCTTATTTTTACCAGATTTGGGCATAAATTAGAAAAAAAGATAGTCTAGAACTCCTGTTCTATATTTTGTCTAAAAACAAGCAGTCTCTATCCAAGGCAGACAAAAAAGTGTGTTGACTTATTTAGTAGCTAAATAGAATTTATTCTGTTATACTGTCGGACATAACTTTGGGCAAACAGCTAAATTCACAATTTAAATTCATATGTGTGAGCTGTCTTACATACCAAAAGGGTTTTTCAGTTCTGTTCAGTCAGTCTTGAAAACCAGAAACCCCTTCTGGGCAAAATAGTCAGGTCTTTGAACTCACATTTCCCATTGGCAATTAAAGTGTATTTAAACCTTCAGATAAAAAAAAAATATATATATTCTCTCCATGCCTCCAAGGAACTTCTACTGTAGCCAGCAAAATCCAAAATAATCACTCCCAAGCAGAACTACAGAAAGGACATGTCAGCATTTATGCTCTGCTGGTTTCTTCTACCCCCCCCCCCCCATCGGACCGGCCACTCTTTGATCATCATATGGCCTCCCTATTGGTGGGGAGTTTGTCAGTGTATGCTATTCCTTTCCTCCTCCTTCACTTTTGCCAGGGAATGTACTGTGTGAGCGCACTAAACCATGGGTTCTGTAGTCCCTAAGGGAGGCAAGGATTCGCTCTCAGTCAGCTGATTGGACAATGAAGGAGCAGCAGCTCATTGATAAGATCATCCCTATACTCTCCATCTTTCTGTAAATGGGCTCTCTTTGGCAATGGAGAAGAATACGACTTGCAATGTTTCCCATCCCTGTTCCAGTTGGAATCCTTCCACACTTTTCACTGCAAAAGGCTGATACAAAGACAGATAGATGCCCTTGTGCCAGCTAAATTTAAAAATACATGTAGGATTTATAGTGAATACATATTCAGTTTAAACTGAGGTCTTTTACATCTGTTTTCTGTTCCATTTTAAGCTTCTTTTTACTTTGAAGTACTTTTTATACTTGACACATGGATGTCCACTCTTTCTAATGAACTTGGCAAAAAGCATAGGAAAATGTTGAATAAATACTTCAAAAGGTTTGTATCCAGCGACTCTGTTTTTCCATGTTCACAATCCATAAACCGCATTCTATTCAAAACATAATACCCATTTTTTGTGTTTTTTGCTTTGAACTCAACAATACAATAGCACATGTGCTATATGGCATTGTATCTGGCTGTACAAGGTGTACATAGGCATGTTTAAAATGGAAATCCTCAGATAGGGTGCAAAACGGTTACTATCTCTGCTTTTTTTTGTTGTTGTTTTTTTTTTTGTTGCTGTGTACCTATTAGGTATGTAGATTCCCTCTTGCTTCTTGGCCTGGTGAAAAGAAATTAGAAATTAGAAAGAAGAAAAAATTCCAACTCCAGGCAGCTGAGAAAGGACCCTTATTCCTTGATCCTCCAGGCTTAATTCCAGCTGCATAACCAGTCCATGTAAACCATTTCTCTTTGCTGTTCCACCAGGCGCACCCACTTTCACATCATCACATACAATACTGGACCAGCAGTCCTGCATAGTACATGAGGACAGTGTGGGAGGCCCTGCCCACATCCAGCCCAATAGAGAGAGGATAAAAGTGCCAGATAAGGAATAAGGAATACAGAAAGTATTGATGCAGCGTGGTGTGGTAGGCAGTAAACACACAGAGTCCCTATTTGCAAAGAATGATGTATTTAAACAGCAGGTTAACATCTCAAACAGGCACAGTGGGTAGGCTCACCTATCCGGTGCCACTTACAACTGTGGAGTGGAGAGACAGTGACTCAGAAGACTCAGGGATGCCAACAGCATCCGCCACAAGGGACGAAGTGCGGCCTGGCCGGTCTGACCCAAAAGGGAAGCTTTCTGAGAAGTGGAGGAGGGGAAAAGATTACAGTGCACACATACTAAGATGACATTTAAATCATGCAAGGCTATTTAAAACACCTGAACATATTCAGTGAATACGCAAAAATTATGGGGATTTGGTTACACTATTTGGTCACATAGTGCTTAAGCCCACTACTGCGTCAAAGTAGGACCCCATTATCAGTGGGTCCTACACTATTCAAGGAATGAAAGATCCTGCTTGTTAACCTCCCTGGCGGTATGATTATTTGATTATTTTGGATTTTAGGTGCTGAAAGCGGTACAATTATTTTGCATGGAAATTTGGCGTTTTATATTGTAGGTCTGTAATTCTTAACAATAACACACTTAAATCTGTCCAAACAAGAGTCTAGTAGATATCCCGGGTATGATAAAGTTTGAAACACAAAAACATGAATTATAATGTAATAAATAAAAATAAATAATTTAAAAAAATAAAAATAAATAGTAATAAAATAAATTTCCCCACGATTCACTATTGCTCAATTCTGCAAGTGTTCTAATTTACTATCGCTGTTTTCTAGCTGGTCTAAAGCCACTTTTGACGTAAAGGGACACTTTTTGGTTGCTATGGACAATCTCCAGTTTCCAGGCAGAGAACAGTATATATCACATAAAACTGCATGCAGGGCATGGGCCAAAGCACTGGGGACAAAAGGGATGTGAAATCATTTCATACAGTACTGTAATCTGTAAGATTACAGTACTGTATGTGTTATGATTTTGACATTTTTTTTAATTTGCCGCCAGGCTCCGCCCCCGTGCGTCGCGACGCTCGCAGGGAACGGAGCCTGGCACAGAGAGGCTTCGGACGAGGACAGAGCCCACGGACACTGCGGGGGACATCACAGGATCCTGGGGACAAGGTAAGTAAAGCCACACCAGGATCCTGCGATGTAATCCCGAGTGTGGCTCGGGGTTACCGCTAATGGTCCTGATTTTTAACCCCGAGCCACACTCGGGAAAACCGCCAGGGAGGCTAACCATGGGAGAAATACACTCTTCTATGTGGGAGAACTAAAGGACTCCTCCTATAACACAGGTGGACACTAATAAGAGGTAATGGCGGGGGATGGGGTGCTCTAGTCTAGCCCAAGGGATCTGATCGGGACCTTTACAATAGACAAACAAAGATAGACTTGGGGGGCACACCCTAAGAATGCATAACATTAGGTGGTGCAGCTATAAGACCGACAAACAGAGGAAAAGATTACAGCACACACATACTAAAATGACATTTGAATCCTGCAAGCAGTGGCGTTGCTATGGGGGGTCGGGGGGGTGCGGCCCACAGAGGGGTGACACCGGGGCTGCCGCTACACAGTGCACTATATTTCTTGCAGCCGAGCAGGGCACCCAGCCGTGTGTGTGTGTGGGGGGGCTGCCTGTATCACTCTCCAGTCAGGCTAAGCTGTCACTTGGAGACCTCCAATATATATTGAGGCAGCCGGGGTTGGTGGGCAGAGCTGGGGGTGTGGCTGCCACCTCCACTCCTTCCACATACTCATTCACTATGGCTGATCCCACAACTGAAAAAGGAAAAAGAGGCGAGGACACAGCAGCTCCACCTGGGTGTCATCATCTACAGGCATGCTATAGGTTGCTGTGTAAGCTGTGAGTCCTAACCTGCCCTATACCACCCCAAACTGCCAATATACCACGCAAGCCTGCCCTATATCACCCCAAACTGCCCTATACTACCCCAAACCGCCAATATACCACCCCAAACTGCCCTATACCACCTTAACCTGCCCCATACCACCCCAAACTACCAATATACCACCTGTCAGATGTATAATCATTCCAGCCGTGTCCCTGTGCACTTGTGCGGCGGAACAGCGCTCCGGCGCATGCACGTTTGCGGTCCGATGGCACGGCGCACTGGTGCACACTCACGCTCAACGTGACCCTTGGGCTGGCCTATAAAGGTTCCTCTTGTGCTCAGACAGATTGCTGGTTTGTCTTCAGTTCCCTGTTGCATTTTGATCCTGTTTCCTGTACCTGATTGCCTGTTGTGACCCGGATAGATCTTGACTACTCTGCTCTTCTCCTGGACCTGACCCTCGGCCTGCTTAAATGGATTCCGCCTTGTCTCCTGTGTTTGACCCTCTGCCTGTTACCCGGACCTGCCTTCTGTCTCCTTGCCTGACCCCTTGCTTGTGACCTGGACTTGCCTTGTGTCTCCCAGACACCATCCCTCAGCCAGTGATTGGGACTACTGATCCTTTGTGTTTGACCCTCAGCCTGGTTCTGGACTTTCTGTTTGATCTCCTTCAGCAAGGCATCTCATCTGCCAGTCTCTGCACAGCTGCTCAACCCGACAAGGACCACCACGCAGAACTACTCCTGCCTGCTGGGTAGCCTGTGCCTCTTTGTGCCATTCACTCCCTGTATCACCTCCAGGGGGCGAGCTGCGCTTAGTCGCAAGGGTGAACCGATCTCGGCATCTCGACCTCTGTAAGTACTTCTCTGACACCACCCCAAACTTCCCTATACCACCCTAGCCTGCCCTACACCACCCCCAACTGCCAATATACCACCCCAAACTGCCCTATACCACCTTAACCTGCCCTATACCACCTCAACCTGCCCTATACCACCCCAAACTGCCCTATACCACCCCAAACTGCCCTATACTATCATTTACAATGGCCGGTTTGGGGTGCACCCTGTGACCATGCGCTGTCTGCAGGGCGCTGGGCAACCTAGACAGGAGAGGGGGGGTGACTCCATGTTTTACTGCACTAGGTGACACCAACCCTAGTGACGCCACTGCCTGCAAGGCTATTTAAAACACCTGAACATATTAAGCAAATAAGCAAAAAATATGGGGATTTGGTCACACTATATGGCCACATATAGTGCTTAGTGCTTAAAGTGGAGTTCCACCCAAAAGTGGAACTTCCGCTCATTGTACTTCTTTTACAATAGACAAACAAATATAGACTTGGGGGGCACACCCTAAGAATGCATAACATTAGACGGTGCAGCTATAAGACCGACAAAACAAGGAAAAGATTACAGCGCACACATACTAAAATGACATTTATATACGGCAATATGTGTGCGCTGTAATCTTTTCCTCTGTTTGTCGTTCTTATAGCTGCACCATCTAATGTTATGCATTATTAGGGTGTGCCCCCCAAGTCTATCTTTATTTGTCTTCTTGAGAAGTCCCTGCTCTCTCCTTACTCCACCGAAACCGCTCCCTATCGCTGGCACTGTCCCTGGCAGAAGGGGAACCTGTCCCTACCCTGTCCACTCGCATAAAGCCTGCCAAACCCAGGGGTCAGAGTCTTAAATAGACTCTGCTTAACTCAAGATGGCTGCTAGGATCACATGGGACATGTGCATCCAACCAGATCACTGCCCCAGATGACTGATAAAATCATAGAGAAACCCAGCTTCTCTCAATAATCTCTCCCATCTGCATTGCCACTGCGGTCGAGCGCCACCTGCAGTGAAGAATACAGACTGCACTTGCCTATATGCTTATTGTGTTCTCCCTAGGCAATACAAGCATGTAACCCTTGCAGTGCAGAAAAGCCTCCCTACATTTTGATGTTTTTCTGGAGTTCAGCTTTAAATATCCCCAAAATAAGAGGAAATACCACCTCCTGTGCTAGTGATAACAAAGCGTTTTCCACTGACTTTTTTTGCTGGTCACCACACACGAAGTGAAAGCAAATTTTCCCAGCAGGGATATTTAGCAAAAAAAATAAAAAAATTACAGTTTCTACAATTTCACCCTGACAAAGGCACCTGATTGAATTCCCATGCACAGATAGGTAGTAAGACAAGCCATGTTAGCCTCCCATTTTCAGGTTAAACGATCATGCAAAAGTGAATTTATATTGATTGCTTTCCTGGAGTTTTTGGTGGGTGTGGCTTAGTCTAAGCATGGGTTGGACTTACTCCTACAGATTCCCAACAGTTTTATGCAATTTGTTGCACAAATATCAAAAATACTTATCATCATATCCTCCATTGATGTAGGGCACTGTTAAGTCCCTGCTGTTGTTGAATACGCGAGCCTACAAAATATGTGATTTGTTCCATAGAAAGATAAAATACAATATTCCAAAGGGTATCAATGGAGTGCTAGAAACATATACTGAAATCACACTACAGGAGGCATCATCTCAAAAGTGTACATCAAATACCATAACAAAAGTAAAGGGGACTTTAAGTTATGCCTCTGATAGGAAAAGTGTTATTCACTATCACTATTTTATCAACTACCATAACAAAACTATAGTTTTGTTATGGTAGTTGATAAAATACAGCTACTTATTATGGTAATGTTGTGTTTTCCATTATTAACCACTTATTCGGTCGTGCGATTTTGTACCCAAACTGTCCTTGTCCTTTTTTTCCCACAGATAGAGCTTTCTTTTGGTGGTATTTGATCACTTCTGCGGTATTTATTTTTTGCCCTATAAAAAAAAAAAGAGCGACAATTTTGAAAAAAAAGCAATATTTTTTACTCTTTGCTATAAGAGTATATAAAAAAACAATCTTCCTCAGTTTAGGCCGATATGTATTCTTCTACATATTTTTGGTAAAAAAAAAAATCGCAATAAGTTAATATTGATTTGCGCAAATGTTATTGCATCTACAAAATAGAGGATAGATTTATGCCATTTTTATTATTATTTTTTTTTTATTAGTAATGGCGGCGATCTGCGATTTTTATTGTGACTGTGACATTGCGGCGGACAAATCGGACACTTTTGACACTACTTTGGGACCATTGGCATTTATACAGCGATCAGTGCTATAAAAATGCACTGATTACTGTGTAAATGTCACTGGGGGTTAAACACTAGGGGGCGATCAAGGGTTAAGTGTGTTCCCTGGATGTGTTCTAACTGTAGGGGAGATGGGATCACTAGAACATGACAGAGACCTCTCCGTGCCATGATCACGGGCCACCGGCAGACATCGAGTCCGCGGGACCCGCAGGCATGCTCCCGTGGTGGGCCGGTGTGCCCGCTAGCTGCCAATGACGCAGTGACATACGGGTACGTCATTTTGCGCACCCGTGCCACTTTGCCGACGTATATCAGCATGAGACAGTTGGCAAGTGGTTAATATATGGCACTATGTGTCCAAAATACATCAAGTTTCATTGTGATGCCAAATGACTGGAGAAAGGTTAGGTACTACTTCCTTAGGCAAACCTTAAATTGTATATAAACTTAGTCACTACAATCTCATATGAGCGTTAACATACAGGGCAAAGCAACAACTTTAATGCCATCTGACAAGGGCAGCACGTGCTTACTATCCTTTTTCTTCCCAGCTACATTATATTACCAAAAGTATTGGGACGCCTGCCTTTACACGCATATGAACTTTAATGACATCCCATCTCAGTCTTATGCCCCGACGGAAAATGTGTGATAGGACCTTGTTGTCGGAAATTCCGACTGTGTGTAGGCTCCATCACACATTTTCCATCGGATTTTCCAACACACAAAGTTTGAGAGCAGGATATAAAATTTTCCAACAACAAAATCTGTTGTCGGAAATTCCGATCGTGTGTACACAAATCCGACGGACAAAGTGCCACGTATGATCAGAATAAATTAAGAGACGAAAGCTATTGGCCACTGCCCCGTTTATAGTCCCGAATACTTGTTTTACGTCACCGCGTTTAGAACGATCGGATTTTCCGACAACTTTGTGTGACCGTGTGTATGCAAGACAAGTTTGAGCCAACATCCATCGGAAAAAAATCCTAGGATTTTGTTGTCGGAATGTCCGATCAATGTCCGGCCGTGTGTACGGGGCATTAGTCTATAGGGTTTAATATTGAGTTGGCCCATCCTTTGCAGCTATAACAGCTTCAACTCTTCTGGGAAGGCTGTCCACAAGGTTTAGGAATGTGTCTATGGGAATATTAGAACATTCTTCCAGAAATGCATTTGTGAGGTCAGGCACTGATGTGGACGAGAAGGCCTGGCTCACAGTCTCTGCTCTAGTTCATCCCAAAAGTTTTCTATCGGGTTGAGGTCAGGACTCCTCCACCCCAAACTCGCTCATCCATGTCTTTATGGACCTTGCTTTGTGCACTGGTCCAAATCATTTGGTGGAGGGGGGATTATGGTGCGGGGTTGTTTTTCAGGGGTTGGGCTTGGCCCCTTATTTCTAGTAAAGGGAAATCTTAAGATGTCAGCATACCAAGACATTTTGGACAATTTCAAGCTCCCAACTTTGTGGGAACAGTTTGAGGATGGCCCCTTCCTGTTCTAACACGACTGCCCACCAGTGCACAAAGCAAGGTGCAGCCACACCACACTACACCCCACCTACATGTGTACAGCCGCCAGTACAAAGGAATTACTATAAGTGGCCATGGTCTGGTAAACGCTGATTGCTTGTGCATAAACCATTATCCGGGCACGCACATACTTTCACATTCCAAAAGAAGCAATCGGCATTTACCCCAGCATGGCTAGCTGTGCTGAGAATCAGATATAATCTATATAGCATGTGCTCCAGGCTGTTGTTAAATAGGTATACAGTAGTTTAATTATTATTAGTATTATTATTGAATGCAGTAACTAAAAAGTGGAAATAATTTTGCTGATTTCCCCAGCTATTAATTAAAGAGAAAAACATATTCCCTAAAGCAGCATAGCTAACAACAAACTGTTTAGAGTTTCCAGGGTAAGTTGGGTGCAGAATATTCCTTAATATATAAAGGTGTTAATTAGGCAAATAAAAATATACTGGATGAAGTAAGATGTTTATTCCCATGAGACCTCCTAGGACATGTTTTTCTATGACATTGGTAGTTGTTGTAGGGCAGTGCCATGCTGGGTAAAGTCAAGGTGTTGAGAATCACAATGAAAGTTCTGACACCCGACTGGCGGGAAAAGAGTGTGTTCAGATTTCAGTGTGTGCATTGTATGTAATCCCGCTCAGGGTAACAGAATGCCTGATAAGAACTTATCAATCACTATATTAACTATACTGTATCATATCTTGTGTTTGACTCAAGAGGATTAACAAGGGTAGAAAATGATCCATAATAATCAAAAATGCAATAAAAATTTAATAGAAAATGCCAGGTCTATTGAAAAAATCATGTGCGATTTTTCACTGCATTATGGGAGATGTGTGAAGCTGCATATATGTCAATAGCCCTGAATTGAACAGCGAGCGTCGTCTAGTGGGGGAGTGGAGGATCGGGTAAGTAAAAGCGCTTTTACTTTCCCCTGGAACTTAAACAAGCAGTGCAGGTGCAGCCCCACCAGAGTTGCCAACCTACCAGATTGAAATTTACTGACACGACACCCAAAATTTACTGGCACAGCCACGTTTTTACCGGCATTTCCAAAAGTGACATAATTACGGTTTTAAGTGCAAATTCCAGTATTTAGGCTACAAACAAATACAATATGCAATTAGCATGGTGATTTAAGGTCAATATTAAGGCAAAAAACATATTTCATATTTTATTTTTGATATAATAAGTAGCTCAGGGACAGGATTCAGGAGGACAAGAAATTAGAATGGGCGGCACACACACACATGAAACTGACTCTCACAGTGACAATGACAGCGGTGTGCAGCAGCACAGATGATGATGATATCTGAGAACGACGGTCTCCCCCGCTGTTTGTATAGGTTTAAATTGTACCTGTGAAATGGTATCTCCCATCGAGAGATACCTCCTATGATGTGTGCATGCGCCCTGGTTACGTCAGCCTAGCTGATCGGCAAATCAGCTGTTATGCTGTTCCATACTGCGCATGCGCAGTACATACCGGGCACTATTAGATAGGGGGCACTTCTCAACAGAACACTGGCAGCATTCATGGAGCCCTAGACCATGACACTTCCACCACCTGCTTGACTGTAGGCAAGACACACTTGTCTTTGTACTCCTCACCTGGTTGCTGCCACACACGCTTGACACCATCTGAACCAAATAAGTTTATCTTGGATTCATCAGACCACAGGACATGGTTCCAGTAATCCATGTCCTTAGTCTGCTTGTCTTCAGCAAACTGTTTGCAGGCCTTCTTGTGTATCATCTTTAGAAGAGGCTTCCTTTCGGGATGACAGCCATGCAGACCAATTTGATGCAGTGTGCGGCGTATGGTCTGAGCACTGACAGGCTGACCCCCCACCCCTTCAACCTCTGCAGCAATGCTGGCAGCACTCATATGTCTATTTCCCAAAGACAACCTCTGGATATGATGCTGAGCACGTGCACTCAACTTCTTTGATCGACCATGGTGAGGCCTGTTCTGAGTGGATTGTGGACAAGGAAAAATTACTCCTGCGCTTGTGAGGGTCTGATTTGGTTTTGAGAAGAGTAGTATTGTAAACTGTAGCAAAGCTTGAAGAGATGGTATTGCTTGTCCCGCTGCCCAGAGAATGACCCCGGGGTGGTCAGATAAGGCTAAGTGGAGAGTGATGGATGAAGGGCGCGTGATCAAGCTTACATCAAAACATATAAAATTTATTTCGGAGGAAATAAAGAGAAAATAAAAGCAGTTGAATAATACCAATACTACGTATCATGCAAACAGGTGACAAAATATAAAAGACATGAAAAATTAAAAATGGGTTAAAAATATCATGAGCCCATGTTAAGGCAGGTATTTAGAGTTGGCTAACGCGTTTTGAGGATGACCTCTTCATCAGAGCCTATTTGAGAACCAGGGTGCAGTCTCTATATGCCAGTAGGCCAAAGTATGTACATCATCATGATGGCTAGTTGGAAAGAGCGGCCTGAAATGGAAGATGCGATTTTCTGTGTTCCATACCAGTCCACGTTCAAGCGTTCATGTGAAAAACACACCTACCTATGTGATAGTAGATGGTGTGTGGGTTCTCCTTTAAGTTTGTAGATAAATGGTTATGGGGTGGTGTGAACCTGTCACTGGCTGGGTGGAGGGGAGATCTTTTGACTTGTAAACTCCTGGTGGGGTGCTGTCCAATAAATGGAGGATGGAGGGGGGTGAAGGTCTCACGAGAGAATGCTGCAGCCGTGTGTGTCCGCAGCAGTCACTCTGTCTCAGGTGAAGGTGTTCAGAGTGGAACCTGTCCTGTTAAATGGCTGTATGGTATTGGCCACCGTGCTGCAGCTCAGTTTCAGGGTCTTGGCAATCTTCTTATAGCCTAGGCCATCTTTATGTAGAGCAACATTGTTTTTTTTCAGATCCTCAGAGAGTTCTTTGCCATGAGGTGCCATGTTGAATTTCCAGTGACCAGTATGAGAGAGTGAGAGCGATAACACCAAATTGAACACACCTGCTCCCCATTCACACCTGAGACCTTGTAATACTAATGATTCACATGACACCGGGGAGGGAAAATGGCTAATTGTGCCCAATTTGGACATTTTTACTTAGGGGTGTACTCGCTTTTGCTGCCAGCGGTTTAGACATTAATGGCTGTGTGTTGAGTTATTTTGAGGGGACAGGAAATTTACACTGTTATACAAGCTGTACACTCACTACTTTACATTGTAGCAAAGTGTCATTTCTTCAGTGTTGTCACATGAAAAAGATGTAATAAAATATTTACAAAAATGTGAGGGGTCTACTCACTTTTGTGAGATACTATATATATATATATATATATATATATATATATATATATATATATATTGTAATATGTTACTGTATGCTAGGTAATGTGTATGTGTACCACTTCCAGGTATTTATTACCTCTCACAGAGATCACAGTACTCCACCTGACAATACCATCATCTACATGGCTCTTCAGAAGACATCTTTGTTCAGACATCAGAGTCATCATCTACTTCCCGGACTGGGAAGCTGGCTTGGAAATGGCATCGTTTTGTAAATCCTAATGCCTGTGCAGTTCTTGTTTTGTGTTCACAAATGTCCTTCAAAGATCAGCCTCTGCTATAGCCTCTCCCCATGTGACTTGTTAAGGTCCGTACACACGATCAGAAAATCGTTAAAAAAATACCACTTTTGAAGTGATCATACGATAATCTGATAGTACAGTTAGTACAGCTTCTGAGAGCCGATCGCGACCGTTCATCCGATGTCATCCGAAGGGACGAACACTAAAAAAAATTTCGTACGATACCAGATCGTAGGATTTTTGTTTAATTAGTACAATTTTTGTCCGAAAATGCAATACAAATACGAGAATTTTCGTAACTTTAGTAACCTCTTCATTTTCGATATAAGATTAGCATGGGGAAAAAAAATGGATGATCATTTGTTCGATAATCTCACGGTGTATAACAGGCATTACAATGCTGTAGACAGATCACTGGGGAAGAGGTGACTGAGGAATTGCTTTCCCCAGCCTGCAACAGACTGATGACAATCAGTAAAGCATGGCACACCTGTAGGCTCTATACTGAGCCGTGGTGCCTGCGTCCATAGACACAGACAGCGTGGCTCGGCTTGCCCCCCCCACTCCTTCCTCACAGAATTTGCTCCTGTTGGTGACTGTCAGCCCCTGTGTGAAGAGGGAGAGAGGAGAGGAGACTGCAGCCCAGCACAATGATGGATTGAGTGAGTATAAGGGGAGTGAGGAGGCTGTACTACTATCTGTAGGAAATGCATTAAGGGAAAAAATGTTTAGGCTTTAGAACCACTATAATAAGTCGATTACAACTACATATCTGCCCACATTTCTCCTTTTTATTGTGGAGTAGGCTGACACTGGACAAATAATAATTCAAGTACAGGACAAATAATAATGACCTGGCTCATTGATTTCACTGTAGTTTCTTCTGTTCTGTACTACTGCCAAGTGGTTAATCCAACTCTTAAGAGATAATCATTTCCCTGCTGGTTATTACATTCCAGCTGCCACAGGTACCTGACCTGCATAAGGACACATTCCATTCCACCGCATTCCACAACTAAAGATTTCCAGAAACCCGAAATCTTTTTTGTGTACTGAACTGGCTAGAAAAAAACTGCTTCATATACAGAGTACGGAGAGCTAGAGGTGTCAGAACGTACCCGAAAGAACCTTGAAAATCCTGCAGTTGTGGGCAAATACTGGACTGTTTTGAATAGCAAAACTCAGACACTTTGGGAAGTGTCGAGGCCAGGGGCGGACTGATAACTCATGGGGCCCCCAGGAAGATTATGGGGCCCCCAGGCAATCAGAGATTATGGGGCCACACAGTATACACACACACAGTATACAATCACACAGTATACACACACATGTACACACAGTATACACACACACAGTATACAATCACACAGTATACACACACATGTACACACAGTATACACACACACAGTATACAATCACACAGTATACACATACATGTACACACAGTATACACACACACAGTATACCATCACACAGTATACACATACATGTACACACAGTATACACAGACAGATGTAAAAAAACCACAGATTTTTACATACTGTCCCTGGTTATACTGAGGCTCGCAACCCTGATGGGGCCCCCTAGTGGCCCAGGGCCCTCAGGCAGTGCCCGAGTGGCTCAATGGTCAGTCCGCCCCTGGTCGAGGCTTGCTGCTACCTCGCACCCACCACACAATCCAATTAGCCCATTACTATGATGGGCTGCTTTACTGCCCAATAGGAGTGCGCAAGAGGTGGTCCAACCAAGCTTCTGCATCATCATGGAAGTGTCAGAGCTTGTCCCTCAGAACGACTTGGGAATTGACCTTAAAGTGGTTATAAACCTCAGACATGAAATATGAACAAAGTATATGCTTCTATCGTGTGGGCTTGTCTCAATCCAGAGACTTGTGTCATTTCTGTCTGCTGTTTCATTCCTCTGCTATCAGCATGAATCACTTCTGCCAAGAGAAAAATGGTGACAGGGGAGGGATCTCCAGCTGATTGACAGCCTCCGCTCCGTTCCTGTGTGAAGGGGTGTGTGTCCCTTCTCTCCAATCGTTTCTCAGAGCTCTGTAACTGAGTGTAATTTTATTTCTCCACCTCCTGTTTTCTGACAGCTCAGACAAGCTGTATAAATTTTGGGCTTTGAACGGCTGTAGAGGAGAGAAGACTGTAAATAAACAGGTAAGACTTATATAGGAGGATTTTTTACATCTCTGTTTATCACCTGGGATCAGTCACTTCACTGGGTATATGTAATGTCGTGTACACACGGGCAGAATCCGTCGGACAATTCGACCGTGTGTGGGCTCCATCAGACCTACAGCAGACTTTTTCTGTCGAAAATCTGACGGACTTTAGATTTGAAACATGCTTCAAATCTTTCTGACGGACTCGAGTCCGGTCGAAAAATCCGCTCGCCTGTATGCTAGTCCGATGGACAAAAAGCGACGCTAGGGCAGCTATTGGCTACTGGCTATCAACTTCCTTATTTGTCACGTACGAAAGCGTCGGACTTTGGTGTGATCGTGTGTAGGCAAGTCCGTTCGTTAGAAAGTCAGTCGAAAGTCCATCGTAACTCCATGGAAAGTCCGTCGGAAAGACCGAAAAGTCTGTTGCCGAAAAGTCCGCCCGTGTGTACACGGCATAAGGGTTTACAACATGCTTTCTGAGGCTGCTGTAGGTATCTGCTTGCACCTCAAGGTGTCCATAGGTTACAGTATTATTTTCCTGACAATCTCTTTAAGAGACTATTTAAGACCAGTCTCCTGAAGCTGCTTCCCTTTGCCGTTCTGCGGGTTGCAGGCATTCCATCGATATCATGTACAACGCAAGACCAGTAGTCCTGCAGTAATCCTGCGTTATACCATTAGGAAGTTGAGGGTCAGTCCACATCCTGGAGCATCAGAGCGAGCAGAAGAGCTGGAGTACAACACAAATAGCTGCTTATTCCTCTGCCCATAGACAAATAGGCATTTAAAGGCTAAGGTCAACTTTGTATTAAAAAAATTATAAATGCATTTTTTTTCCCTCAGGACCCTGCAGAGCAACGCACCTGCATTCAGTGGATCGCAAGGTGCAATGTCAGGCTCCTGCAGGCACTTTTTACAGATTTCTGCCCATACCAATGTATGGGCTGTCAGTATCAGAGTGGCAGGCAATGGCAGTGGACAAGGAGGACACTGATCAGTGGTCCATTGAGGACTACATCTGCGGTGGAAGATGGGACTTATTAATTTACAAGTCGCTGTGAATGAATGACGTGGGTTTATAGAATCGTGTTACATGTTTTCGCCCAAAATACGGGTGTAACATGCAACATTGCATGTTACACCCATTGCTAAATGTGAACTTACCTTTTACCCTGCGGGACAGGAGGGCCTACCTGCAAAGGTAATTTTTTTCACCCAACCCAGAGTTTTCTGATTAGTTTTTATTAGTACCTTATTCACTGAGCAACAAAAAGTTGTCTTGGTATCATGATAATATAAACAGACATTTTTGAAAAACTGCCATCCCAAAAAGGTTGTAACTGGAACCACAGCAGACCAGCGCTGTCTGACTACATGCTGCTTTGAACAGGCAGTAATAATATCTGGCAAACAATTAGGATAAAATGAATGTGTATATAGTTTTGAACAATTAGTAGTCTGTATCATTAAAGGAATTGCCATTGAGAGGGAGATTAAAGCGTATCCAAACCCAAGAACAAAAATGTAGTATACGTCAGCTTACTAGTCCCTAAAAGAGAAGTTCTGGATTTTTTTTTTTTAAGAATTATACATACCTAGGTGGTTGCAGCATTGGTCCCCGCCGGCTCTCAGGCTGAGAACCGAGCGATCAAACACAACTGATTGCTCAGTTCTCAGAGTTGGTGACTATTATGCCGCGTACACACGAGCGGACTTTACGGCAGACTTTGCCCGGCGGACGGGATTTCGTCGAACAATTCGATCGTGTGTGGGCTCCAGCGGACTTTGTTTGCTCAAAAGTTGGACGGACTTAGATTTAAAACATGACGGACAAAAAGCCACGCTAGGGCAGCTATTGGCTGCTGGCTATGAACTTCCTTGGTTTAGTCCGGTCGTACGTCATCACGTACGAATTCGACAGACTTTGGTGGATTGTGTGTAGGCAAGTCCGTTCATTCGGAAAGTCCGTCATAAAGTCCGCTGGGCAAAGTCTGCCGTAAAGTCCGCTCGTGTGTACGCGGCATTAGTCATCGCTGTCTGCTCTGCCCCCTCTCCACACGCTCATTGGAGAGCTGGGCTGTGCAGGGGGTGGGAGCGGCTGAGCCAGGTGCCAGTTCAGGGTTGTGGGCAGATCCCGACCATATGGAGCTCTGTGACAGCTGACGACGGGCTGTCTACTGAAAATGGGTCACAGGAGTCTAGAACAAACTGCACTCCTGTGATCCATAGGAGAAGTACAGCCAAACGAGCTTTGGCTGTACTTCTTCTTTAACCACTTCCGGACTGCCGCACACCGATATATGTCCTGACTTTGAAGAGGAGTATCTTTGTTATGGCAGCAGCTAGCTACCATAACCCTAGTATCCTCTTCTTCGGCGGGCGGTCCAGTTTCCAATAATAGTGGTCTCTGCGGTTGAGATCACTTTTATCAGCGGCAGGAGAGGGGCCCTCTGCCGCTTACCGGAGCCGCCGGCAGCAGCGGAGGCGATCAGATCCTTCTTCCAGCTAGGCATGGAGACGAGTGAGGGGAAGATAGCCCCCACCCGTCTCCATACCATTGCAGGGTGGTAGCGACGTCAAAACGTTACTTCCGCCCATAGCTCCTAAAGGGCCATTTTTTAAACTTTTTTTTTTCAAATGACAAAATTTTTTTTTTTTTTTTTTTTCATTGCATTTTAGTGTAAATATGAGATCTGAGGTCTTTTTGACACCAGATCTCATATTTAAGAGGTCCTGTCATGCTTTTTTTTATTACAAAGGATTTTTACAGTCCTTGTAATAGGAATAAAAGTGACACAATTTTTTTCTTTTTTTTTAAAGAGCAGTGTAAAAATAAAAGGTAAAATAAATAAGAAAAAAAAAATTGAAACGCGCACAGTCCCACCGAGCTCGCGTGGAGAAGCGAACGCATACGTGAGTAGTGCCTGCATATGAAAACGGTGTTCAAACCACACATGTGAGGTATCACCGCGATCGGTAGAGCGAGAGCAATAATTCTAGCCCCAGACCTCCTCTGTAATTCAAAACATGCAACCTGTAGAATTTTTTAAACGTCGCCTATGGAGATTTTTAAGGGTAAAAGTTTGTCGCCATTCCACAGGCAAGTGCAATTTTGAAGCGTGACATGTTGGGTATCAATTTACTCGGCGAAACATTATCTTTCACAATATAGAAACATTTTTTTTATTGTTGTCTTATTTTTTAATACAAAAAAGTGTATTTTTTCCCTAAAAAGTGCGCTTGTAAGACCGCTGCGCAAATACGGTGTGACAGAAAGTACTGCAATGACCGCCATTTTATTCTCTAGGGTGTTAGAAAAAAAAATGTAGGGGGCGTGGCTCGGCGCGCAACAGCGATGGACGCTTGAAACAAGAGCTCCGGCATCCAGGCAGCCCTAACCCGTCACCTTGCACCCAAAGCACTCGATAATGAGCAAGAGGAACACAGGGACACCCCGCACGAGATCACGCCGCACATCGGCAGCTTATCAGGGAAGGAACATTGAAGATCTGTTCCGGAATCCCCCGCCTGCACGAGAAGGCCTGTTAGGAGCCAAGATGGCGCCGCCGCATGTAATGGAGGACGACTTCAGTGAGGACTCTCAATCAGCGGCTGAGGAGAACGGTAGGATTACACCTCACTCCGACCTCCCCCTGACATATGCCGGCATGTCAGGCTTTGCAGCTGACATAGAAGCCACCTTTTCGGCGGCGATAACGGATCTAAAATCCAGCATGTTGATCCTCACAGACAAGATGGCCACGGCAGAACATGCAGGCAAATGCAGGGATAAGGCTTTACATCGCCTGGACAGAGTTACACAGACACAGTCCCAACAACTTATAGAGATCAACAAACACCTTGAAGATTTGGATAACAGAGGCAGAAGGAACAATATTAGGGTGCGGGGGATCCCAGAGACCGTGGAGGCTGATCAAATAACCCCAGCTTTACAGAGGGTATTTAACAGCCAGCTAGAAAGACCAGAGGAGACAGACATTGAATTTGTAAGGGCTCACAGAGCACTTAGAGCAAGAGGCCCTGACAACATGCCACCACGTGACATCATATGCTGTTTACAGAGCTTTGCTTTAAAAGAAGACATCATGAGGAAAGCACGCAGGAATGATCAGATAGTCTTTAATGGAGAAACCATCATGCTATTTCATGATCTGTCTCAGATTACTCTAAAGAACCGCAGAGCTCTTAGACCATTACTAGACAAGCTGAGAGAAAAGGATCTCCGCTACTCATGGCGCTTCCCATTGGCACTCCTAGTGAATCAAAATGGAAGACAGCATATCTTGCGATCACCAGAAGATCTCCCAGATTTTTGCCAAGCGTTACATCTAGAACAGGTAGAATTGCCAGAGTGGTATCAGGAATTCATGCTACCTCCACTGGAAAGATCCCCCTTCTCATCGCCTGATAAACGCATCTCCAAGAAGATGAAATCAGCACGCCCTGGAGGTTCACAAGCGGGGACTCCAAATAACAGACCTCACACTCCCAGGGGCTCTGAAGAAGCCTGAAAATGTCCACAGAAAGCCACACTACACATGGAAGAAGACGAGCATCTTTCCTGAAATGACACTTTGAATGCTGACCCCAAAGTTAATACTTGCTGACATCAACATACTGGGACACTTCGGCTGGTTCGATTTATCTGATAGAATGGAACTTCACATCAAGAATCAACAACACACTAAGTACCAGTTCATATAGCTCAGCAGTTTTAGTAGGAATTTATGTTTATGGGGATTGTTGCTTTTACCCCCCATGATGGCCTAGGCCAATTCTATAGATAAAATACGGTTGTAAGGCAAACAATTCAGAATAGTTAATACTAATGGGTTTGTGCAGTTCTTGAAGCACAACTGTCAATATCTCACTTCAGCAAGCATTAATTATAGAAATGTCGATGAAAGAAATATCTTTAAAACTCAAAAAAAAAAAAAAAAAAGCAAAGTAAAACGCAAATTATAGGTTTAATTTAAATACATCTCCAAAGGGAAGACGACAAGATGATACCCCCGCTTGGAGGGGGGCCTTGAAATCTCCCAGGAGAACAGAGAAATGATCAAACAACTCATCGACATCTCTACCTGTAAAGTCATCTGGGTCAAAGAGATCAGGGGAGGTCGTATGCTCCTTCATTGTTGCTAATAGGGTGCATTGTTGACCATTAATGTTTACAATATGTTTACTATGGCTGCTGCCGGTTATTGCTCACTAATTGAGTGTTATATTTTTTAATTCAGTTTAATCTAATTTGACTGGTTGGAATAACCAAAGTGATTAGGCGGATGCCAATCACGCTCCGACAAAGTGCCCCTTGACAGGAGAAGATTTTCCTGGCAGGAAGCACTAACATACTACCTTGGCCCCATTGGGTCTCCAAGGAGATTACATTATCTCACTCTTACTTTTTAAGTGCTCTCACTTTCAGGGTACTAATTCCTGTTCTCTTTTCCTAATTTCCTTTTACCTATACCTTTTAAGGGGTAAAGTATAATTCATTGGAAACTTCAGTTATCTCTCCAGCTATTGCCTTGACAGCTCTCTCTGAACCCTCAAGATGGCGTACTCATCCCTAGGACATGAGCCTACAGTAATCTCTCACAACACGAAGGGCCTGAACATTCCTGAAAAGCGTAGGACCCTCTTAAAGGAACTCAAAAAAGGTAAACCATGTTTTGTGTTTTTACAGGAAACACACTTCAAAACTCAACAAATCCCCAAAATGACAGACTCATTCTTTACACAAGCATACCATGCAACGAATGACTTAGCAAAATCCAAGGGAGTGTCCATACTCATTGGTAGGGAGGCTTCCTTTGAATTAACTGATAAACTCATAGATCCAGAAGGAAGGTTCATATTCCTGAAAGGGAACTGCTGCGGTAAGCCTATTACACTAGCAAATGTTTATTTCCCCAACACGGCACACCTTACCTTCTGCCGTAAAATTGTTGGACAACTCAAAGATTTTGGCTCGGGATGTATCATTCTAGGTGGGGACTTTAATGTCCCATTGAATCCTCTCAGTGATACGTCCACAGGCAAAACCTATATCACATACAAAATACTCAAACAAATCAAAACATTACTGAACTCGCTTCAATTAATAGACTCTTGGAGATTTATCAATCTCGAGGGAAAAGATTACACCTTCTACTCCATTCCCCATTGCAGATACTCAAGAATAGATTATGTCTTTATATCACAAAGAGACTTAGATATAGTCTCTGGAGCTAAAATAGGGATACAGACCTTTTCAGATCATGCCCCAATCTCAATGTCGTTGAAGTTCACAGAACACCGACCCAAAACAAACACTTGGAGATTAAATTCGGCACTGTTAACAGATCCAACTACACTCCCTCAAATAGCGACATCACTATCAGACTACTTCAAAACTAACTCCACACCAGACATCAACCCCCTTTCATTATGGGAAGCACATAAATGCACAATCAGAGGAGAACTCATTAGAATGGGCGCCCACCGCAAAAGAGAGAGGGAAAATGAAATTAAATCCTTGACAGAGAAGATTCGCACCCTAGAATCCCTACATAAACAATCCCTGACAGAACATACGGCAATTGAACTTTTAAACCATAGAAAATCACTCCAACAGATCTTTGACACAAGAGCTAAGAGATTCCTATTTTTTAGAAAAAAAATCTACTACGAACAAGGCAACAAAACAGGTAGCCTACTAGCAAGAGCCATAAAAAACGCGAAAACACAACAAAATATCTCAGGCATACGAACAAAAGAAGGGAAACTAGACATCACTACCGAAAAAATTGCACACCATTTTCATAATTATTACACATCCTTGTATAACTTACCCAATCCACAGAAACCTAGCTCAATTCAAGGAACAAGATTACATGCTATACGTCAATATCTGATAGACTCTAAACTTCCCTCATTGTCAACTGAAGATATTACCCAACTAGAAAATCCCATAGAACCTTGTGAACTACAACAAGTGATCAAACACCTAAAGACAGGGAAAAGTCCGGGTCCGGACGGCTTTACAGCAATTTATTACAAAACATTCCAGGAAACTCTACTGGGACCATTACTAAAGGCCCTGAACTACATGTCTAAGCCCAGGGAGATCCCGGCGGATTTCCTTAAGGCACATATTACATTTCTTCCCAAGCCAAACAAGGACCTGACAGAATGCGCAAGCTACAGGCCAATTTCGCTGCTGAATCTTGATGTGAAATTAATGTCAAAAATAATAGCAAACAGATTGAAACCTTTACTTCACAAATTGATAGGTAGCGAGCAAGCAGGATTCATGCCAGGAAGAGAAACCAGAGATAATGTTATCAAAACGCTCAATTTGATGCATGCTGCGGGGATGCGGAAATTCGAAGGCCTTCTCCTGTCCACGGACGCGGAGAAGGCCTTTGACCGCGTAGCCTGGGATTTCATGCTAGAAACATGCAGGTTCATTGGCTTGGGAAACAATATGATGTCTTGGATCTCTACGCTCTATAAAAACCCTTCTGCGCAGCTGAAGATCAATGGCTCCCTTTCAAACACAGTTGAAATCAAAAACGGGACGAGACAGGGATGCCCTCTCTCGCCCCTGCTGTTTATCCTAACCTTAGAGCCATTTATCAGACGGATTGTAGCAGAGAGGGCAATACAGGGCTTCGAGGTGGGGAAAAAAGAATACAAGGTGGCGGCATATGCGGATGACTTGTTGTTCTTCATAACGAACCCCCATATTTCACTCCCCTCCTTGATGAAAGAGTTCTCTATCTTTGGGTATTTCTCCAACCTTAAAATTAATTATACCAAGTCGGAAATTTTAAATGTCTCGATACCCACAAATAAATTAGATCCTATCCAATCAAATTGCCCCTTTAAATGGGTAAACACAGCGCTTAAATATTTAGGAATATGGTTGACCCCTAAATTATCTCAAATTTTTGAATATAATTTCACTCCCTTACTGAAAACAATATGCTCAGACTTACAAAACTGGCACTCAAAAGGTTTATCCTGGTTCGGTCGGGCAGCTATATGTAAAATGGTCATTTTACCAAGGGTACTGTATCTATTTAGAAATTTGCCGATAAAAATTCCCCAAAACTTCTTTAAAGTGCTTCATACAACTCAAACGAAATTTATTTGGGCTCACAAGAAACCTAGAGTGAGATTTTCTAGACTTACTAAGCCCAAAGACAAAGGGGGGATGGGAATCCCAGACTTCCGTGCGTACTATATGGCCTCTCATATAACTAGGATAATAGACTGGCACTGCCACTCTACATTCAAAGATTGGGTAGAAATTGAGGAAAAATTGAGCCATACACCAATTAAATACTCACCATGGATTCGGTGGAGTAGTCTCCCAGCGGAGATGAGGTTACATCCCTTAGTGGGCGCCACCTTAACAATCTTTCACAAGTTAACGAAACTTACCAACTTCTCGTCACTTCTCAGTCCGCTCACTCCACTACAAAATAACCCCAATTTCCCACCAGGAATGGGGAACCAATCACTCCAAGCGAACGACACAAATAAACCCCTATTAGCTTCTCAATGCTTTCACAATCAAGAGTTTAGGGACTTCACAGATCTTAAACATACAAACAAACTACCTGACCTACAGCTTTGGACTTATTTCCAATGCCGCAGCTTCCTTAATAGAACACAAAGAAAACTAAATTTCGTCAGACCACTAACAGAATTAGAGTCAATCTGTCAGACAGAGGAACCCATCTCTAAAGTGACATCACTAGCATACCGCTGGATCCAAAATGGGGAGGACAAGGGAGAGGGGGATCTCAGAGAGAGCTGGTCGAGGGCACTAGGTATTCCAATGACGACTTCACAATGGATGAAAGCATGTGTTTTTGCTCATAAATGCTCCCTGAGCACAAAAACTCAGGAAACAGCATACAAATTACTTACTCAATGGTATGCCACACCAGTAAAACTACACTCCTGGTTTCCAGACCACTCGGATACTTGCTGGCGCTGTAACTCGGACAAAGGAACATTGCTCCACATTTGGTGGCAGTGCCCAATATTGAACACATTCTGGACAAAGGTCAGAGAGATGATATACTTAATAACAGAAACAAAATTAAAGTTAGACGCAGCAGCATGTCTCCTGCATGTCACGGAATTCCCCATTAAGAGGTATAAACATTCACTTACCAAACATCTTTTAAATGCGGCCAAAGCAGTCATCCCACTGTACTGGAAATCTACAAAAATTCCATCCATACAGGAATGGCTTAATAAGATAGAGGAGTTTTACGAGATGGAAGAGACTACCGCACAAGCAGGAGAAAATGTGGAAAGATTTCACAAAACTTGGTCACCTTGGCTTATATATAAATACTCACAGGCATATTTGGATGTTATGAAATAGGTTCTGGTTGAGAATTAATTCTCATATAACAAACTAAATACTGAAAAACAGTCAAGTGAAGAACAGTGATTCCCATTAACTTAAACTGAAGGCTTAATCCTTATTACCCTTTTCCTATCTTTCTTTTCCTTTTTCCTTCTCCAAATATTCTTCTTTTATGAATAACAATACAGAATCCACGAATGATAATCATTGATATCTGCTTTATTAAGACTTACAGTTGTACAAGTTTAAACAATTGACACCAACTCTTGTAATGTAACTGATGTTCAATGATGTTTCTGATGTTATATCTAACACTGTATAATACTATGTGGAGCTGCGACTCCACAGATGCATCTCTTATTTTCTTTCACAATAAACTTTGATGAGAAAAAAAAAAAAAAAAAAAAAATGTATAATGTTTGGGGGTTCTAAGTAATTTTCTAGCAAAAAAACCCTCTTTTTAACTGCTTGCCGACCGCCTCACGCAGATATACTGCGGCAGAAGGGCTCATACAGGCAAAATCACGTACCTGTACGTTGCCCTTTAAGAGGCGGCCAGTGGGCGCGCGCGCCCGCGGCAAGCTCCGTGAGTCGGGTCGCGGGTCTCGCGGACTCGATCGCCGTGGGGATACCCGCGATCGCCTCACGGGGAGATGCTGATGTAAACAGCATCTCCCCGTTCTGCCTAGTGACAGTGTCACTCAATCTCTGCTCCCTGTCATCAGAGCAGAGATCAGTGACGTCACACACACAGCCCATCCCCCCTACAGTTAGAAATCACTCCCTAGTACTGATTTAACCCCTCCCCGCCCCCTAGTGGTTAACCCCTTCACTGCCAGTGTCATTTACACAGGAATCAGTGCATTTTTTATAGCACTGATTACTGTATAAATGACAATGGTCCCAAAAATGTGTAAATGTCCGATGTGTCCACCATAATGTCGCAGTCATGATAAAAATCGCTGATCGCCGCCAGTTAAAAAAAAAAAAATATTAATAAAAATGCCATAAAACTATCCCCTATTTTGTAAAGGCTATAACTTTTGCGTAAACTGATCAATAATCGCTTATTGCGATTTTTTTTACCAAAAATATTTATAAGAATACGTAACGGCCTAAACTGAGGAAAAAAATTGTTTTTTTATATATTTTTGGGGGATATTTATTATAGCAAAAAGTAAAAAAATAATGAGTTTTTTTCAAAATTATCGCTCTATTTTTGTTTATAGCGCAAAAAAAAAAAACCACAGAGGTGATCAAATACCCCCAAAAGAAAGCTCTATTTGTGGGAAAAAAAGGACGTCAATTTTGTTTGGGAGCCACGTCGCACGACCGCGCAATTGTCAGTTAAAGCGACGCAGTGCCGAATCGCAAAAAGTGCTCTGGTCAGGAAGGGGGTGAATTCTTCCGGGGCTGAAGTGTTTAAACAACAAATGTCAGAAAGAGGCTCGGTCCTTAAGTGGTTAAACGTTTTTTTCTTTTTTTTATGTTTTTTTACTTTATACCCACCTGGTGAAACTGCTTGTAACACACTTTACATTCTTAAGTGACAACGCTCATTCATTGCATTGTATTAATTGAGGAGCAGCATTGCCACCCTAAAGCTCAGCCCACATGGGTCAGTTGTTTTTGATCAGCGGGCCGATCAAAATTAAATTGAATGGATTCCCCAATCCGCACAATCGAGGTGGATGGAGGAATCCTGCTCTGTCAGAATACACTGATCAGGGCTGCAGCTGATTGGCAGCAGTGCTAATTGAACAAAAATTTTCCAACAAGCCCATTTGTGAGAAGTTGATCATTAGATTAACTTCTCACTATCGTAAATGGCCAAAGATGGACCCTGCTGAACTGGTCGGATTTCGATTAATCTATGACCAACTTTAGGCAGAAAGTATATTTGGACTACATAAAACATCCTCCCCCACCTCTTCTCCAAAACACAGGGGTAGGTGTTATGCAGTCTTAATACACTTTCTGATAACATTGTTTGGGATAACAGAACAAAGTGCACAAGGACAGCAAGAGATTGCTGACAGGATAAACAGATATTTTTGCACTTATCAAACAGATACAGTAATACCTCGGATTGCGAGTAACGCGGTTGACGAGCATCTCACAATACAAGCTTTTTTTTTTTTAAATCCTGACTCGGTTTGCAAGCGCCTTGCAAGATGAGCAGGATTCAAGCCTCTGGGGTGTGCAGTACCGCATTTGCCCAGAGGTGTGGGGGCGCCGGTGACACTCGTATCTGCTCGGAGACACTCGGAAACATTCCAAGTGTCTCTGAGTGCATCCGAGCGGTCTCCAAGTGTCTCCAGTGCCCCCCCCACCTCTGGCCACATGCGGTACTGCATACAGTCACTGTGGAACAAATTATCTGCATTTCTATTGACTCCTATGGGGAAACTCGCTTTGATATACTAGTGCTTTGGATTACAAGCATTCTTCTGGAAGGAATTATACTCTTAATCCAAGGTACCACTGTATAGTATAACCGAACGCATTCAATGGTATAGTTAACAGTCCAAAAGGGAAGAAATGAGAAAAGTTGTTAGAGTTTACATATGTGAAAGTATGCTTCTTGGTAAGAAATGACATAACAGATAATTAGGTTCTGACAGGAAAGTAAAAACCATTTCTAGGTCAGCTACCTAATTTTGCTGAAAAATATTTTTCCAACACAATTGGAAACATAGAAAAATAAACACAAAGCTTTGGCCGATGACTCACACAATTTACAATAAAGGATATTAATTCATGGAAATAAAATTAATTATGCCAGGTATTAAATGGTGTTTTTACAAGGAAAGAATGGATAAATAGTATGCCTAGCCAGCCCTTGCTTATTATTACAGATCTATTCAGAGAGTGGTGCTCCTTTCCTCTTCCTGTTGCACTTCCTCTATATATTGGTCATTGCTGCCTGGAATTTCCTCACATCAAACATCTAAGCTGCCTCTATTGTTGTGAACTAATGTCTTCCCTTCAATGGCTCAGTATCAGGTGATACCAGTATGTGTGCCATAATAAATATCCATCACGTTCCAGTAACTAACCATCGATAAATACTCTATTAAAGAGGTTTTCTGCTTCCAGTAAAAAAAGGTGAAGGTGAGGGGTCGATCAACAACTCAGGACACCCTAATGCTGTTTCAGCAAATTTTCATCACCAGACTTCAAACTCGCCGATCAAATCAAGCTTACTTGCAGCATTTTTCATGCTAGAAAATGTGATTACTTCAGCAGTCATTTCCCTAGCACAGCCCCTTCCTTCCTTGCACACCATAGCTAGTTCCTTATCTTAAATGTCTGTGCTGGCCAAGCTCCTCTGCCCCTCCTACCACCTTCCTACATAATCTTTTATGTATCTCCTGGAGGATGAGTGAGGAGAATGCTGTAAAGTGTGTGCTGGGGCTGCTGACTTCACATCCAAGATGGGGGCACCCAGCAGCAGTCTCAGAGCTTTTGGATGTCTATACAAGGGCAGCATTTACAGGGAAATAACATGTAAAAAATATGTAAATTCACATATAATCTAATGGGAAGATTGTTGTTGAAATGAACAGGCTGGTGACAGGTTATCTTTAACATCACATGCTATTTACATGTAGGCAGATAGTTTATAACGCTGCCCTGGTTGGGGAGGTTAGTCTTAATTATGTTTCCCATGTTTTTCTTGGTGGGTTTTCTTGGGTCCAACCTCCTAGTCCTGTGTGCTATAAGAGGGATAGGGGCCCAGACCCTAGGGTTCTTTCTTACTCAGGGGGCCCTTACTAACAGGAGAGACCCGTCCATGCTCACTGCCATTGCCGGAGTCTGGATTTCCAGTGCCATGCCGAGGTCGGTGTTCCCGCTACCTAGGGGGATTGCTGGGATCTGCAGTCCTCCTTGAAGATGCCAATCCTGAATACTACCATTACTATTACTATAAAGGAATGGACTCATTCCTATGCAGGTATGAAGGGGCAGCCACAAGCCTTAGGTTAGGGACTAGGTATGTTAGGGAAAAGACTGCACTTTATTTTGAACTGTTCCCAGATAGCAAGCAATTGTGCTGCAAGTTTTAAAATGACTTGCTAAGCTATCGCTAGACTTGCCAGGCTTCACAAGTTTGTTGCACGATTGCAGCAAGTCTGCATTACATGACTCCAGATCAACTTTCTTTGCAAGCATTCTGCAAGTCGGCTGCAAGTTCTGGTTCAGTTATGTTGTGCAATAGTCATCCCACCACAGGGGTCACTGTGACTTGCAGAGCCAGTGGCGTCACTTTGGGGGTGCTGCCCCCACCCGGGTGACACCCACCATAGGGGTGACACCTTCCCGAGGGTGGCGAGGGTCCTAGGTTCTGGAGGTAGTTTTTTTTTTTTTTTTAGCTGTGTTCCGCAACCTCCGGCGTTAGCCCTGTGCTTTTCCTTCTGTCACTGCTACTGTCAGTGTCACTTCTAATACAGAAGCCCAGACTGACAGAGAAAGCAACTCCCCGGGCAGCGCGGCTGCACTGAATCCTCCCCGCCCGCTGCCCAGGTGTAGTTGAGCTGGTATGACTGTGAATTGGGGACGACAATGACATCGCTGATGTCAGAGCCCCGGGAGACGGGCGTCCATCCAGTCGTGCTGTCGCCAGGTTGCCCGATCCGATTGCCAGCAGTGAACACAGTATATTGCCATGTTCCCCAAATCCCATCCAGATTCTAGCTAGCAACACACTATTGTTCAGCACTTAGCAGGTCAGTTCTAAATCAATGCCAATGATGCCATTGTCAGCTGATTCCAAGGACAGATCTGATCCAGAGATCCCCATACAGTATAGGGATCTCTGGATCGGATCTGTCCCTGAGGACAGCCGACAATGCAAAGTATGGGCCATACATAAAGTATAGACCAGGGCTAGATTACTGTGGCAATAGAGGTCCCAAGCCAGAACCTGCCTAATCAATCTGAGTGACCTCCCTAGACAGACAGACACTGCCACTGGAACTAATTACAGTAAAATATTATAAATAATAAAGTATGGCTACACATTCATCATACATTAATAAAGTTCAGACATTTTTTTCATACTTTCCCTGTGGAATGGGACCATCCCATGTTAGAGGTATGAAAAAATTCTGTGCACTTTAATAATATATGACTAATATGAAGCCATAATACATTATAGTTTACATATTGTATATAATATTATTTGTTATGTTTATTATACAGGATTTATATAGCGCCAACAGTTTACGCAGCGCTTTACAATATAAAAGGGAGACAATACAGTTATGCAATAAAATACAAGAGGATTAAGAAGGCCCTGCTCAGAAGAGCTTACAATCTAATAGGGTGGGGAAGGTGGTACAAAAGGTTGTAACTGTGGGGAATGAGCTGATGGAAGTGGTAAAAGATTAGTTGGAGACTTTATAGGCTTTCCTGAAGAGATGAGTTTTCAGGGATCACCTGAAGGTAACAAGAGTAGGGGATAGCCGGACAGGTTGAGGTAGCGAGTTCCAGAGGATGAGAGAGGCTCTGGAGAAATATTTTAGTGAATCAGTCCCGATGACAGTAGGCCTGGCACTGAGATTGAATAGTCACTGGAAGTGATTAGACAGGCTGTAGTGCTCAAAAGTATGAATAAAATTAGCACGCTGTGTACTGTAATAATGTGATGAATGTGTAGCCATAATTAATTGATAAACCTCCTGTGGTGCTGCACCCCCCCCTGTGCCCCCCTTTTACTTACCTGATCCCGATCCTTTGCCAGCCGGGAACAAGCACACCAGCTCTAGCTGGTGTCTTGTGTCCTGATTGGATAATTTGATAGCAGCCATTGGCTCCTGCTGCTGTCAATCAAATCCAATGACGAGGCGCCGGGGGGCCGAGTCCTGCATTCAGTGAATGGACACAGATGCAGGACTCGGGAGCGCGCCCGCACGGGTGTCCACCGTAGGAGGGAGCTTCTCCAACGTGGACACTCGATGGGGGAGGAGCCAGGAGCGCAGCTGAGGGACCCCAGAAGAGGATGTTCGGGGCCACTCTGTGCAAAACAAACTGCACAGTGGAGGTAAGTATGTCATGTTTGTTATTTTTATTTTTTTTTTAAAACGAAGCTTTACAATCCCTTTAAAGTACACAGTGCAGATAATTTTTTCATACTTTCCCTGGGGCCGTCCTAAAAGAAGATGCCGTAGTATGAAAAATGTTTTTTTATAACCTAACCCCGCTTTAACATTCTCCACAACTTTATCCCTGACCTGTCTGGTATGTTCCTTGGCCTTTATTATGCTGTTTGTTCACCAAGGTTCTCTAACAAACCCCTGTGGGCTTCACAGAACAGCTGTATTTATACTGAGATTAAATTACACAAAGGTGGACTCTATTTACTAATTAGGTGACTTCTGAAGGCAACTGGTTCCACTAGATTTTAGTTAGGGGTATCAGAATAAAGGGGGCTGAATACAAATGCACGCCACACTTTTCAGATATTTATTTGTAAATAAATTTGAAAACCATTTATCATTTTCCTTCCACTTCATAATTATGTGCCACTTTGTGTTGGTCTATCACATAGAATCCTAATAAAACACATTTACGTTTTTGGTTGTAACATGACAAAATGTGGAATATTTCAAGTGGTATGTATACTTTTTCAAGGCGCTGTAATTAATCACACAGATTCTGGTGCTAATTTAATGCATGTAAGGCACTAAGTGAGTTTAATTACCACCTTAAAGCGGGGTTCCACTCAGATTTTTAACTTAATCTTACCCCCTTCAGTTAATTGCATAGATGTTCAAATGCCGCACAAAATTTTTTTTTTATCGCTGTAATTACCTTTATATTGTACTTTATTGTGGCACTTCCTGTCTCTCCTCCCATGGGAGTAGGCGTGTTTATTGCCTTTCCCCGGCGCCGCACTGTCTCCTGGGAGCTTAGTGTCAGGCTTCCCAAGATTCAGTGCGGGAACAATGATCATGTTTGTGAACAAGCTGTGAATGAACAGCATTCACCGCATCCAGGAAATCAATGCTTGTGGGCTTCACATGCCCACAAGCAAGATGGAAACAGCCAGCATCACATTTTTAAAGTTATTCTTCAGTACGAAAACAGACAGAGGCTGAAATATTACACCTAAACTGTGAGTATTATTTTGGGATTAGCAAAGTGTCTCAATGACCTAAAAAAAAAAAAAGATTGGTCACCGGACTCCCGCTTTAATCAGCCACAGAACCTGTATAATTAATATGTGTTCGGTTTTAAAGGGATGAGGTGGCAACCTTACATGGGTTGTATGCTCACAAGCTCCGGTGATGGAAATGGACCCCCAGTTTGTGGACATACAGTATGTGGTGGTAATTGAGGATTGGATCCAATTCTGTGTTGTATGGTGATAAAAGAAGCACTTAGTTACTAGATGATCATAACTTTATTTCAGATACATTGGCGGGGTATGGGGTGGATGATAAGGTACCGAGAGATGTAGAGTTTGTGAGACAGTAAAACATCTCATTACCATGACTGCATTCTTGAGGATAAAAGATGGCCATAATAAAGCCTACAGGCATTATTATTATCCCGAGTAGGAAGATTAGGCAAGGCACAAAGTTACTAGGATGATACCACCGATCCGCAGACAACTTTAAATAGCAGGCTGTTGGGATGATGAAGACAAGGGGTGTCGCACTGAGAACTCCCTGAAAAAAAATAAGTAAAGGTCAGAGCAACCAAAGCTAATATCTTGGCGGCTTCCATTGGGCCGAGAAGCAGCTCCACAAAGGCCCCCCAAAAAGGAGAGGATGAGCCTCGCCAAATCCGCAATGGAGCCTTTTTTTTTACAGATTTTACTAAACATACACGCCATCAGCAACCATGCTTTAGCTTGTTTGTTCGGAAATCTGTAAAAAAAAAAGCTCCATTGCATGTCTGTTAATTGGCAGTCATATATCTACTGATTCGTTTATTACATTATCCTCCTCTCCTTATACGAGTTTGATTTTGCACATTTCCTGCATAAAAATCTTTTTAAAGGTTGGATACTGAACACACCTAAAAAAAATTTCTCCTCAATACGCCTCTGAAGAAGGGACACCTGTCCTGAAACATGTCAGGCTCATGGAGATAATATGTATTCAAAAGCTTAAAGAAATATATTATAAAAAATTTGTTGCACTGTATATAAGTATTTTGTACAGATCTATGTTTAGATAATCTTGTTTTTATGCTTTTTTAAGCATTTTTTCAATAAATAAATAGATTTTACTTATAATTCAACTGTCTTGTTCGCCTGTAAAGTCCCAATGTACCGGGGGGTACAAAGGTTCCCCCTTTCGTTGGGGTCCTTGCTTTCTTATTTGAAAGTAAAGAAAATGTTTTATTGGATGAAAAGTATACCACCTGTGCAATTAGCAACACTCTTTAGCCGGTGCGTCACCATCCAACAAAAATCTTTAAGGTCTTTTTTTTGTCTTCACTCATCAAATGGTCTGGATGGTCCCTCCTGCCCCCATATATTCCTATTAATCCATCACTGTGATGGGCTGCCTCACTGCCCAATATGAATGTGTGGGAAGCAGAAAGCAGCAGGTAGACTTCAACACAGTGCCACCCATCTCCAGTCTGAGAATAATATATATAGATCTTAAAGCGGTAGTAAACCGCAGCTTGCAAAAAAAATAACTAAAAAAAAAAATCCCTGCAAAGGCAATGGCATAATCACATACTAGCACATTATAAAATACTTACCTCAGAACAACGCCCTCCAGTAGCACACTGTCACTGCTGACAGGGTTTCCATCTTCCCCCAGTCTTTCTTCCGGGTTTGCGGGCTCCAGCTGTATGAGTGGCTAGGGCCACTATGACGTCACTCCCGCACATGCATGCGGAAGCCACCGACTGAGGCACAGAGGTCTGAAGGTTCTGCACTATAAACACGGGCAATGTAAACACCGCAAGTTTAGGAGATATTCAATGCACCTACAGGTAAGCCTTATTATAGGCTTGCCAAACAAATACATTGTGATTTCCAAGCTCAAACTTACCAACCAGCCTGCAACCAACCGAATTGACCAGTCTAACAATATGCAGTAAGAACAGGGGTTTAGTCTGTACACATTTGCAAATGCATGCGTAAGCTACAGGCCCCGTCATAGCACCCAGTTTCCTGAAGTCCTAACTCTAACTTCTGAGAATCTCCACAATGGACACACATTCATTTTAATGGATAGGCAGAGGACAGGTGAGCCCATTGGAGCCCACCCCTACCCAAAGGTATAGGGGCACACTAAACACCCAGCACATAACACTGTGGCAGCAAAGATGTCCGTACATTGCCTGACCATGTGCTTCCATTGTGGAGACTCTCAGAATTTAGTTAGGACTACAGAAAACAGGATGCCTTGACAGGGCCTGTAGCTTACGCATGTATTTGCAAATGTGTACTGACTAAACCCCTGTTCTTAACCCATATTGTTAGACAAGCCAATTTGGTTGGGCGCTTGCTGGTTGGTAAGTTTGAGCTTGGAAATCTTCTTGTATTTGTTAGACATATGTCTCCCTTCCAGGGCTCCTTCGTGCAAAGACCATTTATAGGTGGGGGCAGTGGCCACTTGTTTGTAAGCCCTATAAATTCTGGGTTATGATCAGGATTTTGTGCTGTTTTTAGAGTATGTTGGTATTGTGTTGGTTATTATCTGGGGCGGTGTTAGAGAAAGTGGTGTATTATTTGTATTTGGTAGTTTGCCTTAATCCGTGTTATTTATTCTATGTTGTATTTTAATTGTATGGATGTTTTATTTGTAGTGCAGTTTTATTTTTTTTATTTGGTGTATTAACAAATAACAGCCATTAGGCTGTTATTGGTCATTTTGTTATGCTTTTGCATCTTGTTTAGTCTATTGTTGTGACCTTGTGTTGTCTTTGTTAAGTGTGTCTGTGTCGTAACAATTTCCCAATTTCCCTTTGGAATTATTAAAGTATTCTGTATTCTGTATTCTAGGTTTACCTGTAGGTACAAGTCCAAAAAACAACTTTACTACCTCTTTAATGTCAGCACTGAGTGTTACTTTAAACAAGTTGCTAGCAGGCTTCAGTAAGTTTCAGAACTACATAAAGCTTGTTGAAAGTTATCTGAAGCCTACAAGCAGCTTATTTAAAGTGACAGTCTGCAATCCCCTTAAGCCCTCATGCACACGGACGTTTTTACAGCTGCTTTTTTGAGCTTTTTTTGCAGCTTAAAAAGGCCTGTCTATGTTAGTCTATGGCTTCATGCCCACCTAGGCGTTTTTGAGCTGCAAGTGGCATAGGCGTTTTTAAGCTGTAAAAAAAACCCAGGACCAGTGGGTTCTGAAAGACGTTTTTCAGCTGTAAAAACGCTCTAACGCTCAAAAACGCTCAAAAATGCTTAAAAACGTCATTCACCAACGTTTTTTAGCGTTTTTGATCCATTGAAAAAAAAAAAAAAAAAATTGAAAAAAAAAAAACCGCTCAAAAACGCTAACGTGGAAAAACGCTCAAAAAGCTCAAAACGCTAAAAAACGCTATTGCAAAAACGCTGAAAAAAGCTGAAAAAAGTTAAAAAAAAGTCACTGCAAAGATACTGGCATTTTCATAACGTTTTTTTAACAGCCTGTGTGCATGAGGGCTTAAGATTAACTATAATTATTATTTATTTATTTATTCAACTCCCCACCCAGATAGCAAGGATAACTTGCCACACATTTGTGGTAGTGTTGAATTGTAAGTCTGTTAACCTGCTGCACATTTTCACTGGCAAGTTGTTCACAAGCAGAGCAATTGAAGCACAAGTTCTAGTTGACACTTTTCCAATTTGTAGCAAATTTGCATGGCAAGTCTCTAGCAAGAGCAAAGTTGCAGTGGTGAGTCTACAGCAAGAGCTCTGCAAGTCTACAGCATGAAAATTCAGCCACAGTGACCCCTGTGGTGGGATGACCATTGCACAACATAAGTGAACCAGAACTTGCAGCAGATTTGCAGAAGGTTTTCAAAGAAAGTTGATCTGGAGTCATGTAATGCAGACTTGCTGCAATTTTGGAACAAACTTGTGAAGCCTGGCAAGTCTAGCAATAGCTTAGGAAGTCATTTTCAAACTTACAGCATAATTACTTGCTATCTGGGCAAGTGACCAAGTGCATATACTGTAGCACTTGGTCCCATTCAGATAGATGGCCTTGTTGTTCTTTAAAGGAGTTCTATGCATTAAGATAAAAAACCTTCTGTGTGTATCAGCCACCCCTGCACCCCCTAATTACTTACCTGAGCCCCATCTCTCTCCAGCGATGTCCACGAATGTATCGTTGAGACATAGCAGCAACTGTCAATCAAAGTTAGTCAGCCATTCAGTGGAGAGAGGGGGCGGGGGCGGGGGTCCGTGTCTGAATTGACACAGAGCTATGACTTGGCTCCAGTGCCCCCATAGGAAGCTGCTGACTGCGGAGGCAACTTGATGGGAGGGAGGGGCCAGGAGCAGCAAAGAAGGACCCGAGAAGAAAAGGATCCAGGCCACTCTGTGCAAAACCAACTGCACAGAGGTGGTAAGTATAACATGTTTGTTTTTTGTTTTTTAAATGAGACTTTACAATCAGTTTAAACACACCTCTAAATATGCTTGCTGTAGCTCTATCCCCTTTAAAAGCCTTAATTATGGACGTTCCTTAAGGGGAAGGTACAGACAGCACAGAGGCTTGCCCACTCTCTAAGCCGAGTGATTTGTCAATATTATGATTGAACAATTAGTGCTGCTTGCTCATTCATGATAGTAAAAGATCACATAGAGATTTGGCTCTGTGTAAAGTATCTGCCTGAGGCAGCTGCAGATAAATTACACAGAGCTGCAGCTCTGGTGGATCTTTTAGTATTACGAATGACCAAGCAGTGCTGATTATTCATAATAGTGACAGATCACTCAGAGCTCTGTGTGTCTATCAGGACTGCTTCTGCATATGCACAGCCTGGCCAATTGATCACATAGCACTGCAGCACTGTGTTAGCCTTCACTCTTTATGAATGAGTGATCAGCGATGTTGAGACCTGTGCCATGCATACCACGGCCCGACATTTCTGACCGTTCATTCACAAAACAGAAGACTCACATTGGCTAGGCTATGTATATGTAAAAGCAGCCATGAAATACACACATTTTTAAGCTGGCCATACTGTATGATTTCTCTCGTTAAGCCTGTGAATGGACCATTGGAACACCATGAATAGATGAATCTCTCCTGGTGGTTATTGTATTTTAGAAGCTGGCACTCATGGCTGGCTGCATGCAGGCTATGATCTTTTTTTGTGAATGGTAGCGCTGGGCTCCGGAGAGGCCTCTGATGTCAGAGACCAGAGCTGTCAATCACAAATCCGTCTCCTTCCTAGCAGCGTTGTCGGACAGAGGTTGGGGGAACCTGTCCAACCACCCTGCTAAGAAACAAAGGGAAGGATTTGAAAGGAACCAAGTGCTATAAAACAATGTATAATGTTGGATTGTCTTTAAGATCTATTTATAACGTTCCCAAACTGGGACTGAACAGTTCAATAAACTTTTCAACAAAGTTGCTTGAAGCTTGCTAAAAGCTTTGCAAATGCTTTGAAAAGACTTGTTGTACTGATCTTAAACAAACAAAAGCCTATGTGGGAAAAGTTAACAATCAATGTCTGATTCGACTAAACGATCAAATTGAACATCGATTGAGGAAAAACAAATAGCATGGTTGAGACCTGGGATTCCATCGAATTAACTTGATACAACTGATTTCTGTATGGGAGCGATCGAAACTTGGGCACACGTGTATGTCACATTGATTGGTTTATGTTTGCTGCAATAGATTTTAGTTCAATTTATGTGGTTGATCGGTTCAGAGCAATCATTTTATTTGACTGTGTAGGCGTACCATTGGAGAGGATCTACAAGATTTCAAATATATATGGCTACACTCTCAGCGTCTGAAATGAAATACATGAATTAATTGTTATGCTAATAGAAACCATTACTTTTATAAATGCAAGGTAATAAGCTACTTACATTAAGCTCCAATACCATTCCGAGGCAGTCAGAGAGTAAAGATATAACAGTGGTTAGAGACACAACTAAGAGGGTCACTGTGAAATGAAGGACAGTGGAGAGATTTCCTTCAAAGAAGACATTTGAAATCACCTGCAGAGAACACAAATACCAATTGTAAGAATGATCCCATTTCATATCTCATTCCACTGTAGCACTGGCAAGAGTTGGAACAGCAGCGCCATCTACTGTGTTATAAGTGAAGTAGCGCTTACAGGTGACACACAAACAGACAGGTATGAAAGAATATGACTGGTATGGCTTTAAAATCCAACTCCAGAATTCATTTCCCTTTAAATAGTTTGTTTGGGCCAAACAGACTATTCCCATTACTCAGGGCTCGTGCACACTGCAGCTAAAAAAAAAAAAAGAAAAAAAGTTGCTTTTACAGACCTGTAAGCTTTTATTTCAGCTTGAAGAAGCTTGTGCTTTTTTGTGCTCTTGTACACATTTTTATTGAGCTTCTTCGAGCTTCTTAAAGCTCTTTTGAGCAAAAGCGTTTTGTTTTTTTTCACAAACCCTCCTGGATACAATTTTCTTAAAGTGGTCGTAAACCCACAAAAAAAAGAAAGAAAACGAAAAAAAAAAACAAAAAAAACCCTGCAAGACTAGTATGTTATGCATAATGAGCTAGTATGCATAACATACTAGCTCTTTATGAAATACTCCCCTTAGATCGAAGCCCCCGCAGTGGTCCTGGCAGACTGCTCTGCCCAGCCAGCAACATGTCACCCGGAGCACTATGATTGGCCAGAGTTACAACGGCAGGTCAGCTGACGCAATGGCATGTATGAGCCGTTGCTTCAGTGCACACGTTGATACAGGGGATATCTCCTAACACTGTACCTCCACGGTAGCTACAGGTAAGCCTTATTATAGGCTTACCTGTAGTGAAAAGTGGTTTGTAAGGGTTTACAACCACTTTAACCACTGTATAAACAGAACAAAAAGTGGAACAAATGTTTTTGCACGTTTTCAAGCTTCTTTGAGCTCTCAAAAACATGAGGTTGGTGGGGTTTTTTATGCCTGTAGGAGCATATGCCTGACAATGCCTGACACATTGGCTAACATTGAGGGGCATTTCTAGGCAGAAAAAATAAGAGCTCAAAAGCCTGTAGGAGCAGCTTCTTTGAGCTCCTTTGAGCTGCAGTGTGCATGAGCCCTAAGACATGTGCTGGCTGTCATCGCTGCATAAATTGTATGGAGAATCAACTACATACAGTATACAGAGTTGTGTTCTGGCAGCAGGATGGGGACTTCTTGTCCTTTTTTCTAGAACAAAACTGAGTTGGGCTAAGTTTTGCTCAGCCATTCACAGGAAACTTTGTATTTTTATAAATGAAAACAAGGCTTCCCCTGATTGGCAGAGCAGTGCTCAGCCTGACTCAGTTCTGTTCTGGGCTGGGGATAGGAAGTCTTGTACTGATACCAGAACTCAGTGCTGTATACTGTATGTAACTGATACTACATACACTTTATATAACACTAACAGTGGGTGCGTGTATTAGTAATTAGTAATGGACATCATTTGTTTTGGCCAGCTTGGCCCAAACAACCCACTTAAAGTGAACTGAAACCTGAAGTTAGACTTTAAAGTGTACCTCCACTTTTGTTGAGAAAAACAAACATTCCCCTCTGGGTGATCTATTTACATTGCAGAGAGTTTAACAAACTTTGTTGCAGATTCCTACCTTCTGTTATTCTGAAGAAATGCCTGTTTGTCTGACAAAATTACTGTGAATGGGAGTGACTTTATAATTATCAATTAGCTGCTGCACTTGCAGGGTTCCAATGAAGAAAGTGGCAGGGTCTGTATCCATTTAGATGTGATTTCCCTTTAGGGGTATCTCACCAAAAATGACATTTGTGTTGCAGGGGATACCAAAAATCTGTCTTATATCTTAGTGCAGAGTTCTTGGAAATTCAGTAAGCAAATCACAAAAACAAGTAATTACATATCTGGGGGGGGGGGGGGGGGGGGCTTCTGTACATATCTTTGTACAAATGTACCTCCATATTGCCCTACCATATGGCTGTTACCTTATAACTAGGGTTGCACCGACACCGGCATTTGTGCCGATACTAAGCATTGGTACTCCTGCAAATGCACCAATATCTGAAACTGATACTTTCTGGCTTGGTTCTTTCATTTGTCAGCGGGATTCCCCCACTGACAGCTGAAATTTATACAAAAAAAAAGATGGCAATTATCAGTGGTTAAGGAGGGGGGCCATTGCGTCCTTAACAACCCATGACTCATTCAGCTGTCAGTGGGGTTCCCCTGTTGACAGCTGAAGTGTAAACTAAGACCTGGCAATTGGAGCTGTCAAATAAAATTTAAAAAAAGCAACTGGGCAATGTTTATCAACAACATTGCTCGGCTGTTGAAACAGATATATAGCAAGAAACATTGTTTCTTTTTATCTATCCTTCTGTTTATTCATTTACAGATCAAAGGGATAAACTTGGTCTGAAGATGTCAGTTTAAAGCAACCTGTTTATTAAAATGTTCCTCAGTTTAACCCCTTATTAACCCTTAATTTACTCTAATCAGCCTTATTAACTCCTTATTCTCCTTCTCCATTTAATTATTTTTTTTCCCTGCTGATTTTTTTTGTTCACTTTAATTTTGTAAACAATTAATAATTACAACTTTTTTTTGTTTGCTTTGTTCATTAATATTTTTCACCTATATTTATATATTTTTAACATATATTTACACATTTCACACTGAAAAAAACGCATAATTAGAAAAAAATTATAATAATTTGTAAATAACTTTTCAATGCTTTGTACCATTGCTGACAGCTGAAGTGTAAACAAAAAAGATGCGGTAAGTAACAGTAATTGGTATCGGCGAGTACTAAAAAAAAATGAGACTCTTAATCTCAAGGTTGTGGGTTTGCACCCCACATTGAGTGTATGACATTGCAAAGTACTGTATATGCTATATTATTATTATTTTTTTTATTATTTGAAATATTATTCCCACCAAAGTGGAGCTACTCTTTAAGGATCAGAGCCAGTTGCTGCATTATTAATATGTTGTGTATATGTGTTTTATATGTTTGTATATTTGGTCATGTACATGTTTGTGTCATAGTTCTGCAAACTCACCTCTCTGGCCACAAAACACTCCATAGGGTATGTAAGTATTATAGTTATTGCATAGCAAAATCTTCCCACGGTGGCCAAGTTGTCATCCATACAGTAATTCTCAAACAGGTCACCTATAATGGTAAATAAAAAAATATCAAAACAAAAAAGTTTGCTCTCATGTGATCATATCATCAAATCTAATATGAAAAAAGTTATAATGATACATTTCATCAGGGCCGGTTTACAGGCACATTTGTTAAATACTTGGCTGTGTTTGCTCTCATCTTACACGATATTTAACTTGCTTCTGGAAGCTGCAAAGGACAAATGCAGGAGGGGGGAGGGGTCGGGAATTAAAGCGGAGTTCCACTCAAAAGTGGAACTTCCGCTTATCTGTCTCCTCCCCCCTCCGGTGCCACATTTGGCACCTTTCAGGGGTGAATGGGTACCTGTTTTTGACAGGTCCTCTTCCCCACTTCCGGAGACGGTGCTGCGTTGCCATTCCTTGGAAGTTCGCCCCCCCTCCTCCTTCCTCCGCCGCCAAGCCAATTAGAAAGCGCAGCGTACTTTGCGCATGCGCAGTAGGGTACCGGCTGTGAAGCCGAAAAGCTTCACTGCCAGTCTCCCTTATTAGGAATGGCGGCGGCAGCACCCGACAGCCGATCAGAAAAATGGCTGGGCTGCCGACATCGCGGGAACCCAGGACAGGTAAGTGTCCTAATATCAAAAGTCAGCAGCTACAATATATTGTAGCTGCTGACTTTTAATTGTCCATGGGGGGGGGGGATCACCTCTTTAAGTGTCAAAACTTTTTGTTTTGTTTTGGGTAGTGAAGAAGTGAGGAAGGGTAAGAGTCTCTGTCAAGTTTTTATAGCTCTGCATTCCTGCAGGGGAGATTCACCCCTCTATTTATACTGGTGATCATTACCAACGAGAAAGAAAGTCAGGGGAAATCACAAATTTTAGAGCTATCCCCAGAACAAGAGGTGATGTACCATCTTCTGATGGGTATACCTATCCCAAGGACAACTATCTGTAATGGAAATATGGGAAGATTTCCTCTAACTTCCTGTTGCGTCTGTAGGGCAGAAAGGGACATTTCCCCAATGTTACACAGCAGGAAAAAATAAACTGACAAAGGTTTCAACTCTTCCAAGGCTCAAAAAAGAAAAAAAAAACACACATACATTTTAATATTTCAAGTTAAAACTTTTATTTGCAATGCACCACATAAGGACTGAGATGATAAAGTCTGCTGACATCTTTCAAATGCAGTGAGGAGAAATAAATGGCAGCAATTTTAAAGTGCTTGTAAACCCTGTTACACCACTTTTACCTACAGGTAAGCCTATAACAGGGATTACCTGTAGGTACCTTGAATATCTCCTAAACTTGCACAGATAAGGGTATATTTAGTATATGCGCTGCTGCCGACGTCATCGGCGCATGCGCACTGAAGGAACGGGCTACCGGTGCCGTTTGTTCAGGAGTCGTGCCATGACCAGCGGCTCCTACATGTATGCGCAGGAGTGACGTCATCGCTGCTCCGGCCAATCACAGCACTGGAAATATCTACTCAGAGGGCTGACGCCGCTCCAGGGCATCGTTCTAAGGTAAGTATTTCATAATGAGCTAGTATGCGATGCAAACTAGCTCATTATGCCTTTGTCTTGCAGGGTTTTTTTTCCCCGAGGTTTACAACCTCTTTAACTTTATCCATATGAGGGACACTTATCAAGCAAACTAACCACACATTTAGATGCAAATAAGACTGCCTGTGACAGTTCTTATGTGTATTTGTGACTCCTGTATCTGTAACGCTGGGCAGCCAACTGAGACAGATTTGCACAGGTCTGCGACAGATTTAGACCCCTTTCACACTGGAGGGGTTTTTCAGGTACTAAAGAGCTAAAAGTAGCGCCTGTAAAGCACCTGAAAAACACCTCCCCTGCCACCCCAATGTAAACACCCGAGTGCTTTCACACTGGGGCGTTGCGCTATCAGGACATTGAAAAAAGTCCTGCAAGCAGCATCTTTGGGGTAGTAGAGAAGCGGTGTATACACCGCTCCTCCACTGCCCCTGCCCATTGAAGCCGCCTCCTTATCCCTCTTGCTGTGAGACAGAATTGATAAATGCCCCACAGTGAGTGTTCACAGGGACAAGAAATAAGGAAAAATATATAAATAAAATAAATGAAAAATAAATAATTATTTGGGCCAGTGTTAAAGAAGTAAAACTTCTAAGACAAATACATTTTATGGATCAATTTTATGTACAAAATGCAGCACTACTCAAGACAATTTTATATATATATATATATATATATATATATATATATATATATATATATATATATATATATACATATCTTGGTAAATATTTAAAATAGTTAAGTGTATCCTGGGATATTTGCATAGGACACAAAGACAGTCAGCAAACACACAATATGACCTTATTGTAAATATTGAGCATTGTTTAATCTGAATATTACCATAGCTACTGGCATTTTCACACAATGCTTGTTGTTATTCATAACTTAGTATATATAGTAACTAATCAAACTTTCCCTGTTGTACAGAGAAATTATCCCTTTAGGAAAAAAAAATTGCCTTTTAAGCTTTTGCTCCTGAAAATGCACCTGTTATACAGTACATTCCTGCTTTGTGAACAGGACAATGGAGAACTGAAAAAGAAGAAGCTATAGATGGGGGCTCTCACCGGCCACTTTATTAGGTACACCTGTTCAATTGCTTGGTAACACAGATTGCTAATTAGCCAATTAGGCATCTACCCTCAAGTTGTAAAGCGCTACGTAAACTGTTGGCGCTATATAAACACTGTATAATAATAATAATAGACATGATGAGGACGACTTGCTGAAGTTCAAACCGAGCACTAGAATGGGAAAGAAAGTGACTTAACTGGCCTGCACAGAGTCCTGACCTCAACCCGATAGAACACCTTTGGGATGAATTAGAGCTGTGAGCCAGGCCTTCTCATCCACATCAGTGCCTGACCTCACAAATGCACTTCTGGAAGAATGGTCAAAAATTCCCATAGACACACTCCTAAACCTTGTGGACGGCCTTCCCAGAAAAGTTGAAGCTGTTATAGCTGCAAAGGGTGGGCCAACCCAATATTGAACCCTACGGACTAAGACTGGGATGCCATTAAATTTCATGTTCGTGTAAAGGCAGGCGTCACAATACTTTTGAGAATATATTGTATATATACACCTTAAATTGGATGTAAACCCAATTCATGAAATTTGAGCTGGGCACATATATTTGCAGTGTGTTGTTATCTCTCTCCAAAGCACTATGTCCTGTAGCTGTCTCTTGCTCCATAGCTCTGTTATCAGCCTGATAACATCTCAGACGTTCTCCGAGATGGGAGAAGTGTGTGTTGGGGGAGGTTGCTATAAATGTATTAGCAGTCAGCTTGCCGTCTAAGAGCAGAGCTGTGCACATTCCTCTCTTCCTTTGCCTATGGGGGGGGGGGGGGTGCCTTTCCTCCAATCAGCTGTCTTGGCTGTATGCCGATCAGTGGTGGCTGGTGGTAATTTTTTTTCCCCGGGTCGGGTCGGTCAGTCAGTCAGTCGGTCGGTGCATTTACTTCAAAGACGGGCGGTTTCCCCAGCTCTCCTCCGCAGGCATCACGAGCAGGAATCTCCCTCCCCTGCTCGGCGACTTCCGTCTCCTCCCTCCTGCTCGGCTGCCAATCAGAACTCTTCTCCTATAGGCCAATCGGGAAACGCATCTCACACACGCCCTTCCTGATTAGCTGAGATGCGATTCAGTGTTAGAATAGCGAATATTTGCTATTCTAACAGACTTGGGTGGGCTCAGAGCGCAATGGTCTGCGTCCGGAGCCCACCCTATTTTAAAGCCTATTAGAGCCTGCTCTAATCAGGTGCTTAAAAAAAAAAAAAAACCCGCCGCTAAAATTCATGCACTGGCATCCTGAAAGGGGCCGGATGCATGAATAGGGGGTGGCGGTGGCAATGGAAAGGGGAGGCGTGCACCCTTAATGGATGGGCCGCCCCTGATGCCAATAATCCACTCCCAGTGCTAACCAGGAAGAGAAAAACTTTAACAGGATGTGCACTTTCTAAATGATATATACAGCTGAAGAGAGCAGATATACATGTAAAACTTATGCATAGCTCCCAACTGTCCCTGATTTAAAGGGTGAGAGCGGCTGGCTCAGGCTTTCAGGAGGGGAGCTGAGTGGGTGAACCAGCTGCCAGCCAGGCATCTTGGTGGAACCCGACATTATTGTCGGGGTCCTTTTGAAGCCTGGAGCAGCTCTGTTATGTCAGCTGACAGCTGGCTTTAGTCCGCTACTGGCTGATTCTGGGTCACAGTAGTGTTAAAATTAGTGCACAATGGGACACAGAAGAGAAGCATAGCTCCCAACTGTCCCTGATTACGAGGGACTGTCCCTGATTTGGAGCAATATCCCTCTGTCCCTCATTCCTCCTCATTTGTCCCTCATTTTGGTCTGATCCATATAGATGTATATAAAATGTACTTTTTATCTATCAAAAAGTGTTTTCCAGCGCTAAACATCTGATTTCTAAATTGCTGCATTTGTAACTTACAAAAGCCAATATAAAGGAATAGTAGTGGTAAAAAAGCGGGTTTAACCAATCTTGTTTTTTTTTGTACAATTCTCCTTTATGGGGGCGTGGCAAGGGGTGTGTCCTATGCCTGAATGCTTTTGCTGATAGGTGTCCCCCATTCCCATCTCAAAAAGTTTGAAAGTTTGGAGGTGTGCTTATGTAGGGAGATTTGTTTTATTTCTGTGTATCATCTGAGGCTGTTCACTTCACTGGGTATATGGAGATCCCCTACGATATCATTATGCAGCTGGAACAAAATATCGTAAGCTATTCAAATGGAAAAAATAGATTTGTACATTTATTGCCAATAGGAAGTAGAAATGTCCTCTAGTAAATGAATATTTGTACATTACCTTGTGTGAATCCTGTGAAAGATATATATCCAAAGACTGAGTACTGAACGCTGATAATCAGTGATATTATCATTGATACATGTGTAATACGGGACCAGCTGCTCGCTGTCGCTTTTTCTAAAGATCCATAAATAAGAAAACAGGCGTGGTGGCACATAAACACTGAAATAAAGGGAAACTTGTGATCGAGACATGCATATGGTGAATTTAAAATCATTCAACATTTAGGGCTGGTTCACACTACTTGCAGTGTGTGAAATACAAGTTTCAATATGCATTTCCCAAACCAGACAGCAACACACTGCCTCCTGCTGACATGCACAGATGCCATTTATTCCTAATGGCATCCCCAAGCATCTTTAGAAAGTGGGTGCATTCATGGCCACCAACACTCATGGTAATGGTACTGCAGTACCATGCAGTTTGGTGTGGTGTGATTTTGTAAGTACCATCTGTTGTGCTTTTTGCATATTCCCACGTGTTTAGCAGCCTATTAAAATGAATGGCCTGGTGAACATGCTCACGCTCGGGCGCATCTTTTATTCTGTTAACCTTAAACATATAAAAAATATTATTGTAAACTATAGAAATGATCCCTCTAGAAGTCGGTGGTCAGCTTTTACTCTATTCCCCATTCTAATTTAGTCCATGATACAAACACACACTTTAATCACCCCCCCCCCCCAAAAAATCTATCTATCTATCTATCTATCTATCTATCTATCTATCTATCTATCTATCTATCTATCTATCTATCTATCTATCTATCTATCTATCTATCTATCTATCTATCTATCTATCTATCTATATTTCCTACATTCTTAATGCAAACACAAATCAATCTGATCTGAAACTTCATCTGGCATACAAAAAGTTGTGGGGAGAGTGGCAGCCCATCCATAAGGGACGCATTGGCGCCACTCCCCCATCCATGTGTCCGTCCCCCCTAATCTACATGCAGGGCGCTGGATGCATAGATTGCAATGGAGGGGTAATTGTTTTTGAAGCAGGTGATTAGAGCCAGAGCCTCTAATAGACTTCAAAAAAGGGTGGGCTTGGGGTGCAAAGCACTGCGCTCCAAGCCCACCCAGTTATGTGACAATAGGGAATGAATTTTCCCTATTGTAACACTTATTCTACCTCCCAGCCAATCAGGAAGCGGGCCCTGAGACCCGTTTCCAGATTGGCTGAAAGGAAGAGGGAGGAGACGCATGGCGAGGACACCGGCGTGATGCCGAAAAGGAAACACAGGGGAAGCCGGCTCCCTGTCGCCCGGAGGGAAGCGCTGCCCAGGGTAAGTGTTGCGGGTGACTAACCAGGGGGTAAGGTGGTTGCGGGTAACCCGACCTGGGGGTGGGGCTGCCTGGGCACTGTTTGCTGCCCCCTCAAGAAAATATACCACCGCCCACCACTGTGTGGGGACATAATAATGTAGGATTACAAAAAAAATACATATTGCACAGTACAGTTTAAAGGAAGTTTAAACAATTTTAAATGAATTAGTGTCACCGGCCTGCTTTCGGCACCGTGGCCTATTGGGTACCATGTATAATATCTGGTGGCAATGTCCTAAAGTATCCAGATTCTGGATTAGAATGTTTAACCTTATCCATTCGGTGACAGAGGTGAATGTTCATAGATCTCCTGAGCTAGCTTGTCTTCAGGAATTACCTCCAGAAATCCCAGAGAAATCTATGAAGTTAATCCTGTAAATGATTTTAGCAGCCAGGATCACCATTGCGAAACTTTAGAAGCAGCCCATGATACCATTCAACTACATCAAGTTTAAACTGAATTAGATCATGGTTAATGATAGGCTCACCTGTACCCCAAAACAACATCATGAAATTTGAAAAGACGTGGGATCCATGGATTAACTATCTGCCCATGGACTAGCGACTCCTGGGATGGCCCTACTTACTATACTTTACTGTTCCTTCTTTTCTATTACTTTCCTTTACTCTACACTCTTACTGCAGTTGGCAATTTTGCTTTTCTTCCTTTTTTCATTCATTAATGAGGTTATACTCTCAGGTATTTATAATGGGCCTATTAGGTTTTACCCTCACCTTTTTTCTTCTTTTTTTTCCCAATTTTTCTTCTTTCCTTCCATCTGTAATGATTGTTTGTCCCTATTTTTTGAGATCTCATTACGATGCCCACTAGTATGAATGTTATGGCTTATTCTGCCCTTGTATTCATCTATCAAATACGATCGCTCTTTGATGATCATTACTCAAAGAGTTTTATTTGTCAAATCTGCTGGTATACATATTCTCTACTTATTTTATCTGATGTTTGATCTCCGCTAAGCTCGTTGTGGATGACTAATGTACCTCATTATTTTAAACATCTGAGAGACTTTTATTATCATTACATTGTTAAATTTGCTTACTTGAAAACATTTAATAAAGAATAAATTGAAAACGAAATGAATTCGTGAAATCATTTTTATTCATGTGATGAGCATTTCTTTATAGTGGAACACAAAGTAAAAAATGTTTTTTTCTAGTTTTGGTAAGAGAAGGGGAGGGATAGGACCTCTGTCAGTTTTTACTACTGCACATGTATACTTTATAGAGACTATTCTTGCAATCAATGTCACCAGGGCAGAAAATCTAGAATCTTATAGGTCTAAATAGAACAGGAATAATATGTGAATTGTCCAATAGACACAGAGGTTTCTTTCACTTTAGAGAGCTTACTATGACAGCAGGGACATTAATAAAAAATAAAAAAAATTCTTAATTTCAGCTCTCACACCTGTAAAATACTGTATCGGTTATTTTTTGAAGTCATGCAGTATTTTAGCAGTGAAAAGTCTGGTAATTTAGCCAGCGTCCTTACCACAGGCTGTAAATAGCTAGTTGTTAAGGAGCGGGCAGCCATTGGGATCCCTAACAATCAGTAATTGTCATGGTTGTTAGAGAGCGGGCGGTGGCCTCGTCCTTAACAACTGGTGAGTCATCAGCTGTCAGCGGGATTCCCGCTGCCCCAAAGCACCCTGCCTATGTTGAGGGCATGTATGTGACCTGGTATGGTTTAGGAGGGGGCCACCCCTGTCCCAAAGCACCCTCCCATGTTGAGGACATGTATATGACCTGGTATGGTTCAGGAGGGGGCCACCCCTGTCCCAAAGCACCCTCCCATGTTGAGGACATGTGGCCTGGTATGGTTGGGGGGTGGGGGGCTCGCTCGTCCCTCTCCTTTCCTGACCTGCCAGGCTGCATGCTTGGATTAGGGTCTAGTATGGAATTTGGGGGGGGGATGCAATTTTTTTTTAATTTTGGTGTGGGGGTTCCCCTCAAAATCCATACCAGACCCGAAGGGCCTGATAAGGATTGTGGTGGGGGCACGCTGGATTTTTTCTTAAGTTTTAATTTCCAGTATTTTTTTTTTATTACAATCAGCTGTCAGCGGGGAACCCTGCTGATAGCTGATGATTCATCAGTTATTAAGGGCTCAGCGGCCACCCGGCACGGTGGCTACCGGTTACTTAAGCATCACATGCCAGGACCACTACTTATTTACCGCATGCATTTTTTTTTTCTTTTTGTGAATTGACTTTCACTCCTGTTTTATGCGGTATTTACCAAGCATTTTTGCTTTATGCATTAAATACTGCATAAAGCAATAGTAAATTGACATTTTCAGGATCGCATGCGATATTTGTGAAAACCCCTAAATACTGCGTGTGATCTGGTTCTGTGAATGGAGCCCATTATCGTAAAAAAAACATTTTTTAATTGAATACAGTTAATTCATAGACAAAAAAAAGTAGCAAAACTGACAATTTCATTTTTTTCTAGTTGATTTAGCGTTAAATAGGTTTTTATTTTCCAATTGTGTGCTTTTTTTTTTAATGCAACACAAAAGAACAGTAGAAAAATAACGGTTAGGAGAAAGGAAAGAAGGAGTTAAAGCGGACCTTCTGTCATTTTTTCAAATTTCCATCTATTAAATCTTCTGCCCTTGTTGTTTTAACTTTGGATGGTAAAACATTTTTTTTTCTCTGCCAGTAAATACCTTATACAGCCCACTTCCTGTTTCTTGTCCAGTAAAAAGCCTAGGCTTATGACATCATGCACAGCTTTCTCTCTCACCTCGTGAGAGTTTGCCAGAAAGGAAAGGGGGGATGATTCAAAAAAGGACCAATGAGAACCGCAGGGTGGCAGAGCTGGACATGTGCCTCTGTGTAAATCCAGGAAGTGAACAGGCAGCAGCTTCAGCTGCCCACAGTTAAAATGGCTGCAGCCAGACTTAGTGGAGGGAGATTTCTGCAGCATATTTGGCAAGTACAGAATCACAGTATATATATAATAATATGCAAAGTGGTTGGAGGGAAGCTTCAGAATGACAAAGATGTTTTTATTACAAATTATGTGAGCAGACTGCAGTTCCTCTTTAATGAGAACTGATTATGGTAAACTAATCGTTCTAGAATACAAAGGGGTTATTCTTATGGGTCTGGGATAAACTTCTACTTACTGCAGTAACTTTACAAGACAGTAGGTGACCCACACCAGGAGCCTATCATAACTGGTGATTTTTATGAAGGGCATAGACCCACAAGTACATGCAAACTCTTCTATAGTATGAATCATTTTTAAAGGCCTGTATACTATCATTTGGCTTGGTAATGGTTTTAGGCATTTGGGTAGATCTGAGAATTGTGCAGGATTTTGCCACTGGAGATAAAAGGTAGCTTGTTCATTAATTTGTTACTATGCCGAACTAAAACACAAGTTTTGGGTGGAGTTAACTTTTAAAGAGAGATTCTTACCAAAAGACATCACGCCAACTGCTTGCACCGCGTTCCAGTTTGCAAAAACCCATGCATCTTTAGTGTGTGGTCTAGAATGTAATGGACAAAACTGTTAAGGAAGAAGTTTGGGGTTTATAACAAAAAACAAACATACAAACAAAACAAACATAATCACCTCCATGTTGCAGCTGTTCCCCACCGGCTCTAAGCCAGAGAATTGAGTGATCACATGGCTGCTGATCACTCAGTTCTCAGCCTGCTCCTCCAGGGCTCATTGGATTGTCGGGGGTGAGAGCGGCTGGCTCAGGCTTTCAGGAGGGGAGCTGAGTGGGTGAACCAGCTGCCAGCCAGGCATCTTAGTGGAACCCGACATTATTGTCGGGGTCCTTTTGAAGCCTGGAGCAGCTCTGTTATGTCAGCTGACAGCTGGCTTTAGTCCGCTACTGGCTGATTCTGGGTCACAGTAGTGTAAAAATTAGTGCACTCCTGGGACACAGAAGAGAAGCATAGCTCCCAACTGTCCCTGATTACGATGATTTGGAGCAATATCCCTCTGTCCCTCTTTCCCCATCATTTGTCCCTCATTTTGGTCTGATCTATATAGATGTATATAAAATGCACTTTTTATCTATCAAAAAGTGTTTTCCAGCACTAAACCTTTCATCTGATTCATCTTAATTGCTGCAATTGTAAATTCCAAAAGCCAATAAAAAGGAATAGTAGTGGTAAAAAAAGCATTTGTGGCTTTAACCAGTCTTTTTTTTTTTGTTCAATTCTCCTTTAAGGGGGCGTGGCCAGGGATGTGTCCTATGCCTGCGTGCTTTTGCTGATAGGTGTCCCTCATTCCCATCTCAAAAAGTTGGGAGGTATGAGAGAAGTATGACCAAAAAAATCTTTATCCATAATTCTCTTTTAATACAGTAGCACAAGAACCTATACCTGGATTGGATATGTGACTAAACACGCAGTGTACTGATTATGTTTTACTGGTACATAACTACTATGTTCACTTTCTGACGTGTCAGCATAAAGCTGTCATCACTGAGGCAGATCCAAATATTAAAGAACATCCATTAGATTTCGAGCAGCCTATTTACTGGCATGAAGCACGTTCACTAAGTTCCTGAAAGTTATGTCACCGGCATATCCCACTGCCTCTGGGCAGACATTTGTTGTTTATTAGCCTTTTTAGTTTTTTTTAGAATTTTATGGGGAAAAAAAAAATGTGTCTACTGTCCTAGACTGTAAGTGACCATTTCTCTGGACCTGCCATAGAGGTGACCACAGATGATCAGGTCTCTGGTCTCTGTGACCAGCCGGCTGCACCATCGGAACTTTTTCTCGGACGCGCCGGTGAAAAATGTATGCAAACCAAAATACACCACTGGCAACAGTAGCTAAGCACTGCACTTATTTTACACTCAATAGGCTGCCTGGGGGTGGTTGAATATTCTATGATCTGTTCTCTTAAGAAAAAAAATCAGAAGTCCAGTAATAATTTAGGCCTCTAATTGTCATCTCTGGCCTTCCTTCCTTCAAATGGTTTCGTTAGAGAGGATTTTCATGGGAATTATAAAAGAAAACAGCCCGCAAGACAATCATTTCCAATCGCTCTTGTCCTTAAATTTCCCTCTGTCAGCCCACACAAACCAAACATTATGCTCTTTGATTCCCAAGCCCCCATTTGCAGGGACAGTTTTTCCCACAGTTAGTGAATTATTTGCTTTTGCCGCATTTGTTTACACAGCTATTATGTCAGCTGACTGCTGTGACTGCAATTTAGAGGAAAATGTCAGATATGGAGAGACAAACCATTCCTTCAGCTGTAACTTACATAACAATGATACAGTAGAAATCCAGTATGTTTTTAAATTCCGTCAGTACTGAAATGTGTATGCATAGACCCAATTGTGTGTGTGGCTGTGTGTGTTTATGGTGACAATCAGGGGGAAAAAAACACCTAATTAGTTTTTAGTTTTTCCCATGTGAGACAGTTTAGGTTGTAAAATCCAACTTCAGACTCATTTTTTTTAAAATGTCCCTCAGTTGGAAAAAGATAAAGAAGCTTAAGCTGCAATACCAACCTCCAATTCAGGGATGTCCCTACAGTACCTCTTTTTTGCCACTGGATGTCCTCAGTCTTCCAAGTTAAATGATGCCCAGCGTCATTCAATCTGGAAAACAAAGGACTCTACCATGAATACTGGGTGTCCTGGAGCTACCCCCTGAAAGGGCACCACCATGGCACCCTTCATTCACAGTGTACTGTGCACTAGAAAGGACTGTCCAACCCAGATAGGAACCGAGGAGGACCCTGTGGCTTCATGTGACTGGCCTGAAGACTTAGGAAATGGTGGGCATTAACAGTAAAAAAAAAGCAGAAAAGCACACTGGGGGATCTTCAGGGGATGGGAAGGTGGGGCCTGGAGGTAAAATGGAGCACAGAGTTAGGGTGGTTTCACACTGCAATTGGGACCAACTGCCTTGAAGTCTAATAAAATCCATCAGTACTGCAGGAAGGCCAGGCGGCGTCCGAAATGACTGATGTGTTTCAAGGGTGAACCCACTTCATCAGAGCCAGGGTAGGTTCTGATGAAGACGGTTCACCCTAAAACATGTCAGACATTTTGGCCACTGTCTGGACTTCCTGCAGTACTGATGGATTTTTTTTAGACCTCCAGGCAGTTGGTCCCATTTGCTATGATATGCATTTATACAACATGAGTTTTGTGAGTATATTTATTGCTGTCTTTATCACTTATTAAATTTTATTGAAGTATTGTGCTAGGTGGGTGCACCCTTCTCCTTATATTGTTGTATTTCTAAGGATACCCATTGTCCTGAGAGGGCAGCAAGACCATCAATGTGAAGAAGGAATTTACACAATATACCTCTAGGTTAACCATTGTGAGCGCAGGAGAATACTAGTTTGATATGGTTTCACACTGTCCTGGAGCAGTCCCGGTGCGCTTTGGGCAAAGCACAGCTAACCAGTGGGTTTCGTGCGGGTTAGCTGCTCTTTCTTATAGATGTCTATGATATCCTGTAGTTTTGGTGTGGTTTCAGAAAGCGCACCAAAGATGTAGCATAGAGGTTTTTTGGTGTGTTTTCCGAAACCACCCAAAACAGGACCTTATAGAAGTCTATGGGAAAACGGGCAGCTATCCTGCGCAAAAAACAGCTAAAGCGCAGCTGGGCAGTGTGGAGTTGCCCTGGGCTTTAAATTTAGAATGAAAATTCAACCCAAAATTTTTTTTTATTTGGATAGAGAAGAAGGATAGAGCAGAGGTTTAAAAACTCCCTACTGTTGGTGTCTCCATTGGTGCAACACTTCCTGTCCTGGTGACTGCTGCCAACAAAATTGGGGTTATAGTGAGCTGTGTGTGTAATTTAAACTTCAGCTGGAAGCTTGGAAACTGTTTTTTTATTCTAGAAAGATTAGTTTGTTAAACATGTAAAAAAGCCTAGTGCTCCATCTGCTGGCTGGAAATATTATATATGAAATCATAGCTTGCATCATGTTCTATTGACCTGACAAAGAATGAAAAAAGGTTAAAAGGTATACAGTAATATAAGTACCTTGGATTATGAGCATAATTTGTTCCAGAAGAATGCTTGTAATCCAAAACACGTTTATATCAAAGCGAGTTTCCCCATAGAAAATAATTAAAAATCAGATAATCCTTTCTACAGCCACTGCTTGTCTATGCAGTACCGCATGTGGCCAGAGGTGCAGGGGAGAGACCACTTGGAGACGCTCGGAGTCTCCGAGTGTCACTGGCGCCTTGCACCTCTGGCCAAATGCGGTACTGCGCACCCTAGAGGCTTGAATCCTGCTTGTCTTGCAAGACAACGCTCGCAAAGCGAGTCAGGATTTTTTTCTTAGAAATAGCTTGTATTGCGAAACGCTCGTAAACCGAGTTACTCGCAATCCGAGGTTTCACTGTAAATCATCGTAAAAACTATGAATATGGCTATGACCCACCTAAGCCTTTGACAATACAGGCTAGTGTGTTCTATAGGCCAAGGCACTGCCCTCTCCCTGAGACCTCTGATGTCTCTGAAGTATAACGTATAGAAGAATGAAATGGAGGTTGCATGGCACAACATCATGTGACAAGAGGCCGGCGTTACACCAAACAACTGTGTAAGTCATGAGGAATCTGTCTGCAATTAACATTCACAGTTTGATGGTTAAAACTGAACTCCAAGAAACACAGCTAAATACAGTATACAGATAAATCCAACTCTTTTGTTAGAAAATTATTTGTCAAATTATTAGCATTTTTATCCATCCAGGCTTGAGCTTTTTACAGCTCTGCCCCATACTACAGCTATATCACTCTGCTCTCCCCTCCTATCAGCAAGCTGATTGCACCGCAGCACACTCAACTGGCTCCTTGCGCTGTTTTTATCCCCCGCCCTTCCTGAGCTTTGCTGTGCATAATATACAGCCGACTGCAAGAGGCTGATACAGTCAAATTCAAGTACTTTGCATGCAAAATAGTAATTTAATTATGTATTTGATTAATTCACAGCTACATTCATTTGTGTATTTTAGATCTGCCTTTCAGCTTTAATTAAGTGAATATCCCCCGCTCAGGACTGACAACATTTTCTGTCCAAAATTTGAAAGGGAGCGAGATTCTAAATGATATAATTGAATGAATAAAATCATTCCCTAACAATAACTGTTGCATAATCAGCCATTAGCTGTACAGTCTGGCATTCATCCTTTGTAAGTATGTTTTCGGTTTGTGTTAGTTTTAACATTTTTGTGGTATTTATGAATTTCGAAATAGAAAGCTGTACAAGCATCCATTATTGTGCTGGGAAGTTATATAGACATAAAACTGGCAGATGTTGCCCTCTGCTGGCCAAACAACAAACTGACAGAATGCCTAAAAATAATAAGCTATAAGCGTATTATAAGCTATAAACACGCCAACATCACTAGCCTTATTTGGTAGAGGTTTTATTTGAATGTGCTAACTTTTTAGAACATTAACTCAGACAAACCAATCCGAATCCATCTTGTACTGCTCTGACTCCAGTAGAGAGAATTCTGGCTGCCTGTAATGCAGGTTTGCCAAAAACGTTAACGGCACATTGTTGAGGATATAATTATATTGGAGGGCTGTTTATAGCATAATGCTTTTTGGAATGCTGGTGCTATTTTTAATTTTTTTTTTGTACTATTTTTAACAAGCTTCAAAATAACTGAGATAAAGAATAAGGCAATTCCTTTGTTTAGTTGTAAAAGGCATTCCATAATATAATCACAATAAAAAAAAAATCTATTCTTCTAGCATAGAGAAACTGCAAGTTTGAACGCCATTTCTCCCTTCTGCTACCTCAAATGTACAATACTGACATAGTTACATCCTTGGTAAGGTTGAAGACACCAGTCCGTCCAGTTCCACCTGTGTGGATGTGTGTGTGTGTTTATGTCATTACTATTTCCCATATCCCTGTACATTACATTCACTAAGATGTACATCTGAAAGTCTTCTGAAATTATCGACATTCCCCACTGACACCACCAACTGTGGAAGGGAGTTCACACCCTTACCGCTCTGACAGTAAAAAAATAATTTACTCAGTTTAAGGTTAATCCGCTTCCCGTTCAACTTCATTGAGTGGCCATGTCTCTTAAGCGACCTGAAACTGAAAAGTTTTTTCCCTCTGCTAAAATATTCATTGAGATGTTTGTATATCGCTATCATATCTCCTCTTAAGCGTTTCTTCTCCTGGGAGAATAAGTTTAATGCATGTAGTCATTCCTCCTAACAGAGGTCCTCCAGCCCCCTATTAGCTTTGTTGCCCTTCTCTGGACTCTGTCCAGTTCCATTACATCCTTCCTGGGGACTAGTGAGCAGAACTGGAAGGCATACTCAAGATGTGGCTGGGCCAGAGTTTTGTAAAGTGGCAGAATTATAGTTTTACTTCTTGAGTAAATACTCTTTTTAATGTATGCTGATAGTCTGCTAGCTTTGCTTGCTGCAGCTTGGCATTGCATGCTATTGCTTAGCCTGTGATCTTTTAGGACCCCCAGATCTTTTTCCGTCCTAGATTCCCCCAGAGGTTCAATCCAGCGAGTGACGTACATTCATAATTTTAGCTCTCAAGTGCATTAATTAACATTTTTTCAACATTAAACCTCATTTGACATGCAGTTGCCCACCCCTTTATTTTATTGAGGTCTTCTTGTAAAGTTTCTATATCTTGCTGTGAAATTATTGCCCTGCGTAGCTTTGTATCATCAGCAAACACTGAGACTGAACTATTTATATCAACCTCTATATCATTTATAAATAAATCAAACAAAATTCGTCCCAAAACAGAGCCTTGGGCTACCTCACTTACCACTCCAGGCCCTTCAGAATATATACTATTTATCACCACTCTTCGGACACTGTCCTGTAACCAGTATCTACACTATCATCCATGCCAACAGCCCTCATTTTGTAAATAAAGCATATGGAGAAATGTATCAAATGCTTTTAAGAAATCCAGATATATCGTGACCACAGGCCTTCCTGATAACAGCTCACTTCCTCACAGAATGTTAACAGATTCATCTGACAAGAACAATCTTTCATTGGTTTCACTGGTTGCTACTAATGATACTGCACTTTCTTGAATATAGTCCCTTATCACCCCCTTCAATAGTTTACATACTATTGATGTTAGGATGACTGGTCTGTAGTTCCCAGTTATATACGAGTATCTCTGCCCTTTTTAAAATATTCATACCATGTTGGCTTTTTGCCAATCAGCTGGTACCCTTCCAGTCACTAAGCTGTATGTAAAAATTAGGAATAACAGTCTGGCTATAACATGGATAAATTCTTTGAAGGCTCTCGAGTGTAAGCCATCTGGTCCTGGTGATTTATTTGCTTTAGGCTTTTTAAGTCTTTTTTGCCTTGTGAACCAGGGTACAGTCTGTTTTGTGTTACTAACAATTATGTCTTTATTAATATACCCCTGAGGAGGTGAAGAACGCATTCAATTCAGTTGTCTTCTCCTTGTCACTTGTAACCAACTTTCCCCTTGTCATCCTTTATGTGGCCAATATGCTCTGACCTTGTTTACTTACTATTACTATATTTGTTTGGGTAGTTTACTCTCCTCTACTTTGTGTTTTCGTGGTCTATTTTAGCTTCCCTGATTGCTCTCTTATGTTTCTTAATCTCTGTAATTTTTTTTGTTGGAATGGCGATGATGACCCCTCAGGCCTTATAATTTTTAAAGGACATTTTTTTGTCTTTATATGCCTCTTTACACTAAAGTTTAGCCACCCAAGTTTACCCTTAGCTCTTTTATATTTATTGCCCATTGGAATGCACTGGCTAATGCCATTATTTAATATATTTAATATTTTCCTCATTGTTTCTAGAATTTAAACCTATTCCATATCATATTATAGAGCACAGTTTAGAAAAGTTGACTCTTTTGAAATCTACTGTTTGTACACTATCCTCGTGCCTCTTTTTTCAATAAATGTAATTACTCTGTGATCCCTGTTTTCTAAGTTATCCCTTATTTCCACATCTGCATTTAGATCTGTGTTATTAGTAGATCTAGCAGAGTATTATTTCTAGTTGGAGCATCCACCAACTGACACATAAAGTTGTCCTGCAAGACATAGAAGAAATGAGGAGCCTTAAATGACTGAGCAGTTCCATTTGCCCAGTCAATACCTGAATAATTGAAGTCCCGCATTTTAATAACTTTGCCCTGCCTTGATACCATTCCTAACTGTGAGAGAAGATCAGTCTCCTCCTCATGTTTCAGGTTAGGGGGCCTGTAGCATACACCACTAATAATTTTCCCTTTGTTTCTTCTCTTTGAAGCTCCAGCCACAAGAATTCTACCTCCCCTCTTGCCCCATTAACAATGGCATCCCTTGCATTCACTAGCAAGACCTTCTAGACATACAGGCACACCCCTCCCCCTTTACTACCTTCCCTGTCAGTCCAATACAAGGAATACCCCTGGACAGTCAAAAGCCAGTCATTCAAAATTTTTGAAGCTTTCAAAGAAGAGGGAAATTACAACACATTGGCTTTTGGATCTTGCCCCTTAATATCTCTTCTTCTGCGGTACCAACAGGTGTCCCTAGGACTGCTGAAGTAGGATAAGGCTGCTGAATTGCATCTCTAGTGCCGAGTGCCCTCACCAGTAAGCTGTGCCTCTATTTCAGATGAAGTAGGCATCATTTTATTTCACTCCCATACTCGCAGTTTCTGTTTATAATTTATTATTTCTATTATATCTTGTTTGTCATTTCATAATGATTCTTTTTCTTTTTTCCTGAGCCCGGAGCCAAGTGGCGATGATGCACTTCCGATTCCAAATTTCTGATACCAGGGTTGGGGGCTTGCATTCCAGAAAGTGGTGGTATGTGCTCCATCACTCCTTGGAATATGGAGCGCAGCTACCATAGAAGTTTGCAATTGCACTTATACACTAAGTGGTTGGTTTACTAAAACTGGAGAGTTCAAAATCTGGCGCAGCATTTCATAGAAACCAATCAGCTTAAATCAGCTGTTCAGTTTCTCTGTAATCCTCTAGCGCTACAGTGTCAAGCTTACATTATTTGGTGCAAAGCCGAAGTAAAAAACCTGGGACCCTCATACACTAATTCTGCACAGGGAAACTAGATAGAGGACCAAAAGTGCTCCATGGCTGTCCACTCCCAAAAAAACTGTGAATTGGATAAGAAATTTCTAATATTCTTGGGGTCACTGTTCTGGTACCCCAAGATGGATTATGAAGAAAACATTTTAAATAATATTTCAAAGCAAAACTCAAACCAATAATAAAAATACAAAAATAAGTAACCATTATAAAAATAAAACACAACCAGATTATGCTTTTCTTCTATAAAGAGATTTCCACTAGATGATTTCAGTCTGATGGTCAGTATCATTCACTGATTTCTCTGAGCCCAGGTCGTCATCCAATATCTATATAAACATGAATAATGGTGGGAACTTCATGTTTATATTGATATCAGCTGTTAATTTTTTCAAGCTGTCAGCTCATACAGGTGCAACTCGAAAAGTTTAAATATCATCAAAAAGTTAATTTCAGTACCGTAATTCAATTCAAAAAGTAAAACTCATATATTATATAATTTATTACACACAGAGTGATATATTTCAAGCATTTCTTTTTTTTTAATTTTGATGATTACGGCTTACAGCTAGTGAAAACCCAAAATTCAGTATCTCAGAAAATTAGAACATTGTGAAAAAGTTCAATATTGTAGACTCATGGTGTCACACTCTAATCAGCTAATTAACTCAAAACACCTTTAAAGGTTTCCTGGGCCTTTAAATGATCTCTCAGTTTGGTTCCGTAGGTAACACAATCATAGGGAAGATTTCTGACTTGACAGATGTCTAGAAGACAGTAATTGACACCCTCTATCGTATTAATTGAAAGTTGAGTGGAAAGAAAAACTGGGGTAGAAAAAAGGTGCACAAGCAACAGGAATAACCGCAGCCTTGAGAGGATTGTGAAGCAAAGGCCATTCAAGAATTTGGGGGAGATTCCCAAGGAGTGGACTATGGCTGGCGTCAGTGCTTCAAGAGCCACCACACACAGACGTATACAGGACATGGGCTACAATTGTCGCATTCCTTGTGTCAAGCCACTTCTGAAACAGAGACTAAGTCAGAAGCGTCTTACCTGGGCTAGGGAGAAAAAGGACTGGACTGTTGCTCAGTGGTCTAAAGTCGTCTTTTTGGAAGAAAGTAAATCTTGCATTTCATTTGGAAGACAAAGTACCAGAGTCTGGAGGAGAAGTGATGAAGCACATAATTCAAGTTGCATGAGGTCCAGTGTGAAGTTTCCACAGTCCGTTAAGATTTGGGGAGCCATGTCATCTGCTGGTGTTGGTCCACTGTGTTTTATCAAATCCAAAGTCAGCGCAGCCCTCTACCAGGAAATTCTAGAGCACTTCATGCTTCCCTCTGCTCACCAGCTTTATGGAAATGCTGAATTAATTCTCCAGCAGGACTTAGCACCTTCCCACACTGCCAAAAGTACCAATACCTGGTTTAATGATCATGGTAACACTGTGCTTGATTGGCCAGCAAACTCGCCTGACCTAAACCCCCATAGAGAATCTGTGAGGTATTAACAAGAGGAAGATGAGACACCAGACCCAACAATGCATAACTAGCTGAAGGCCGCTATCCTAGCAACCTGGGCTTCCATAACACCTCAGCAGTGCCACAGGCTGATCACTTCCATGCCACACCGCATTGATGCAAATAATTCATGCAAAAGGAGCCCTGACCAAGTATTGAGTGCATATACTATATATGGACAAACTTTTCAGTAAGCCAACATTTCTGTATTAAAAGTCCTTTTTTTAATTGGTCTTATGTAATATTCTAAATTTCTGAGATACTGAATTTTGGGATTTCACTAGCTGTAAGCCATAATCATCAAAATTAAAATAAAGAAATGTTTGAAATCCTCACCACCACTTTTATAGTGCAATGGAGTATTTTTCAGAGAAGGTACTAATAAGAAAAAAGTAGCAAAGCATTAAAAATGTTATTTTCTTAGGTGTGGGAATGCATGTCAATGCTATCGGCAACCTATCTTTGATGTATTTTTATTTTGGATAAATTGGAGGTTTTTCTACACAATTCACATAGGTTGTCGCTGTGCAACTAATTTTTGATTTATTTTTATCTTTGACAAATTGAGGTTTTTACACAACTCACATTGGTTGCGCAGGGGTTATTACACTTTAGTTATATACTCACTTGGGTTCTATTTACCTACAGGTGTCCCTAAAAAATGCTCCATTGCCTTTTCTTCCAACCCACATCCCTAATCACTTACCTTATCTGATCAACACTCCAACACTGTCTTGGCTGCAGCACTGTTCCCCTCACTTCCTGTTTCAAAGGACACACGGAGGGCAGCTGGAGCCATGGGCTCCTAATGCTGTCAATCAAACTCCCTTGAGGAGGAAGCAGGGGCATGGCTTACCAGCACTGTGTGTGTCTCTATGGACACATACAGTCCAACTCGGTAGCATGTGCACGGGTGTCTCTATAGCACCCTGCTTACTAGGGAGGCACCTAGAGGTGAGAGGAGTAAACAGCACCATTGTGGGACTTCCAGAAGAGGAGGTAAGGGACCTCTCTGTGTAAAACTGTTGCACAGACCAGGTAAGTATAAAAAAAAAATCAATTTTAACCCAAAAAATGTTGTCCTTTTAGTATCATTTTAAGTTGATACAAAAAAAGTCATGCTCCAGGACAAACCTATGTCATGCTCCAGAACAGACCAATCATTAGGCTTCATTCACACATGTAGTAATTGTGTCCCCCCATCCCACCGAAAGCCTAAGAAGGCAGCCAGAGGGAACTGTACACATGTCTTGGCTGCAATACTCAGCCTGTCGGGTGTGACAGGCAGCACCACCTGTTAAACCCATTGTGATTGTTGAAATTCATGAGACTACATCACAACCATAAGTCAACAGCTTGGCTCATGAGCACATTAGTTTTATGCTTTTACGTTTTTCATTGACTGCCACCTAGTGAATCTAGTCTTAATGAGAAAACTTAGGTGCTCATTTTTAAACCAAAAATAAAGACAAAACAGCCCCCTAAAAAATCTGCACAAATACAACCAGTCCTAAACTCCATGGTTACACCATTACCTATTGTATCAACTATCATCTTTCAATGCAACCCACTGCAAATTTCACGTTTACCTAAAAAATACAAAATAAGAGACATTACTTACCTTTAGTGTGATATGTCCCTTGTGCTTCTGACTTCTAGTTCTAGCTCTAGTAATAGTAATCTTCCTCCGCTGAAGACACCCCCTAAACTTCCAGTACGATGGGGAGTTAAAAGAACTGAGATGCTGTCACGGGCACTCATCGAGAGATCTCGATTATGTCCCACCTTTCACCCACCTCCTGCATTCATAGAAGCCATCCTACAGCATTTATGAATGAAACATGATCTATGAATGGAGAGGGCAGAACTTTCAATCATTTGCTCGTCCTCCATTCATAGTTCCTGTTTCGTTCATAGAAGTGGGCTATTTTGACCTGAGATGTGGCCTGATCATGTTGGCAATTATAGCCCATAAATAAACCTGCAAACTGCTAGGACTGAACTTATTGTTAGCTGTTGTTTTCCCATGTTACAACCTGTTAATAGAAAAACAGAAATATTTCCAGATATGCCGTAGGCCACTGGCCCTCACCTGCATTTTGAATAAAATATTACTAGAATCATTTTCATTGTTTTTTCCTCACATTCAATATGTATTTCAGAAATGTCCTTGAGATAAAAAAATGTTTTTTTGTTCCAAAAGTGTTATTTTTATATGTTAAGTTTTAACTCTTAGGAAGAGGGGTTGTCATGGCAACAAGAACACTCGTAACAGCTCTTTTTTTTTCAAATAGCCTCCAATGTACAGTATATACGTAAACTGGCAAACCACCTTCTACATAGGAAACTTCCACTTTGTTTATAATATGCCTGTCTGCATGTCATGTCCGATCGTAAACTCTCACAAGCAGGGCCCTCCAAACCCTCTTGTCTTGAATTGTAATGTAAATGTACTGTCTCCCTTTTATTTTTCTAATGTGCTATGTGAACTCTTGTCGCTATGTAAATCCTGTAATAACAAGGGCACCTGTGAACTGGTCCTGGGATCAGATCTGGATCCTGACAGTCCCCTGGCTTTCCTATCTCAAACTGACCACGATATTCATGGAAGCACATCTATCAGTTTGCTTCTTTGCATTCTACTCGGGAGCACAACCTGCCTGTATTCTATTGGTCAGATTTCTTCTGTCTCCCCCTCCCACACAGCTGTTCACTGGGAAGATTAGTGTCCTGCTGTTTCTCTGCCTCCTGCTGATATGCCACCCTGCAGTCTCTACCCCACTTCTCTAAGTCACTTATGTAGCTGAAAATGGAGGTCACATGATCACTTACAAAAAAAGATAAACCTGTATATATACTACGAGAATAAAGTAGAATGTAATATATAAAAGAATGTATATTTCTCGGAGCATAAGTACAGGTACTCCCCTCTTCCAAGTCACCCCAGCAACAATAGCTACTCCGACAGCAATCAGAAATTTCATAAGCAATTTCAGCAGCTAACGCGGCCAAGGCATTTTTCTTCTTGAAGGTTCCTTCAAGGCCAGACATATAAGCACAATAAAGGTTTTAAGTTACAACTTATTATATAATTATTATAGGTTTATCATCATTATTATTATGTATACCATACAGATTTAGCCAGGAGCTGCATATATATCTATTCCTGCAATCAGGAGACACTGTGTGGCTTTGCCGCGGGGAAGCCGATTCCCTCTAGTGCTGAGTTTGATGCTGACCTGTTATCTTCATGATACAGAGACAAGGCAGAGCAAGGCATCTTGGGACATGAAGTCCAAATAGATGGGATTTGCCCTCTTGCTGAATCATCGGGAACTACAACTACCAGATGGCTGATGGGAAAGAACAGACTGCTGGGAGAGTCTTTAAAAGGGACGGAATAAAGCCTGGCGCACTCTCTTGGGACCCCGGAGTGGATCTAAGTGCAGGATTTCTGTGACAGTGTGTGCTGCAGCTGAGTCATGGCCTGCTCCAGCAGAACCATCTAGTGGCTATTCGGAGGGACATCTGCGGGCAGCACCCCTTGTTTGGAGGCCGCTCCTATTCCATCTATCCTGCGGTGATATAAAATCCGGGTGAGCAGTAGTGCGGTGCAGCGGAGGCCGGACACCATCCCCTGAGCCACATTCTTGAGAGATCGCCATTATCATCGTCTTCATCATCATCTCTTGTTCCAGTGTGGTGAGCTGGCAATAGCCCAACCCTGAATATAGGCACCATTGCCTCCTGAACCATCTATCACCCTTGGTGTCAAGGACCTAGGCCAAACATCATAGACACTATATACGGACATCTTCTAATGACCCACTCTTACTTGTAGTTCCACATAGGGCAACATCTTTAAGTCAGTGATCACTGTGTTTCCAGTTGCAGTTTGTTCAACACAGGAAGATTTGCTTCTTTGTTTATTCCCAATCAATTGATTCAAGTTGCTTTGCTCTGCCATTCAGAAATTCTTTGCATGCAATTGTTTTCAAGGGCTAGCTGAAGATCAACCGGATTGCCTCACAATGATACAGGACTACATATCACCTCCTTCCTCACTTCAGGGATTTGTTTCTATTGAACTCAGAGTTACAATTCACCAAGAACTCTCTGAAAGAGCAGGTTGAATTTCAATATAGCTGCTTACTGTCAAAGGTTCTAACATTGTATTTACTATTCAGCATCTATGTGTTGAGGAACAGAAGAGAGGGTGTCAGAAGTCTAGCTGGAGGCCAAGGTGCTGAGAGGGCTCCCCTTGTGGCTGAATGCAGCACAACCCTGAAGGTGGAACAGGGAATGCAGTGCCCAAGGAAGAAGCAGGGTTTGCCGGTGACTGAGGCCTGATGACTTGATCACCGTGGAGCAGCTGAAGCAAGCTGGATGCACTGTGTGGCAGGAGTGCTAGAAAGGAGCTAGATGTAGCAGGTAGATGGGAAATACGGTAGGAGAATTAGAGGCCAGGTCAGGGGTCATTCACAGTAAGATCAGTCCTTAAGCAGATTCAGGATTCAGGTAGGGTCACTGGAACAAGCCAAGGTCATTCACGGTAAGACTGGCAGATGCAGATTCGGTGAGCCAAGTCAGGATCAAGTAGTGGAGCAGGCAGAAGTAGGTCAGAATATAAGCCAGGAGTCAAGCCAGGAGTTCAGGATAAGCGGGCAGAGGAAGCCGGTCATTCTTTTACAAAGGGTTTTATTGATAATCATAGCAATTTCACAGTTTAACAGTGTAGATAATGCATCATGAATAAACATAACAAAAAGTTTAGCATCTTATAAATAAAATAAGTATGCTAGTAAATCAAAGAAGAACAAAACAATAAGAATATAACAGAGGCTGAAAACAGTCTTGAGAGGGAGGTTAAAGAAGAGCTAGGGGCAGAGATTGGTTGAGAAGGGAGGAGCAAAGAATAGGGGGAAAGGAGAGAAGAGGAAGAAAGGGGGAAGGGTGGGTCCTCGCGGTGAGGGAGCAAGAGTGCATTAAATCCGAAGAAGGGTGGTATCAAATCTGGTAGGTTTAGTATATTCGACCCATGGCCTCCATACCTTCAGGAACTTATCATGAGTGTCTGAAAGGACAGCAGTCAGCTTTTCATTAACCATTATATCGTCCATGCGATTCTTAACCGCCTCAAAACTTAGTGTCTGTGTCTTCCATGCCCGAGCTATCGTTAGTTTGGTTGCAGTAAAGAGATGCAGAGCCAGCTGGCGCTCCGGGCGAAGCAGCTCCGCAATTGGTTTGCAGAGAAGTGCCTCGAACGGATCCTTTTTGAGGTCGGCATGGAGTATGTTTCGGAGGAGGGAGTAAACTCTAATCCATAACCTGCGTACCCTTGGACAGGTGCACCAGATGTGCGTCATTGTGCCCTCCTGGGAGCACCCTCGGAAGCACAAGGGAGAGTAGGCTGGGATGAACCGGGCCAATCTAGCAGGCGTGTAATACCACCTGTAAAGTATCTTATAGGCATTTTCTAAAAAGATGACATTCTTTGAGCATTTGGATATTGCTAAAGTCATGACCTGCCAATCCTCCGGATCAAGCTGTTTTCCTAGTTCCCTTTCCAATTAAAGGTGACAGGGCCGTGTCAGTGTTTTTTTAGAGGTAATAATAGAGGAATAGATCAGTGATATTAAACCCGAGGTTTGAGGTCTTGCTCTGCAGAAGTTCTCGAAGGGGGTCAAAATATAAGGGGTCGGTTGAGATTTTATAAGCCCCTGGAGAAAGTGACGAATCTGTAGGTAGCTATAGTGTTCGCGTAACGGGATATCGTGAGAGGAGCGTAGGGCCTCAAATGATATTATCCTGGTGGGGGTGAAAAAGGAGTGAATGTCCGTGAATCCGTTTGTCTTCCACCAGGAGAATTGCTGGGGGTTTTCGCAGCCTGGTGGGAACAATGGGCACTGGAGAAATTGAAGTAGGGGTAGATGAGAAGAAATCAGGCCGGCCGAATACTTTACCGAGTCCCACATGGGAAGGGAATGGGCCAGACATGGCCCCGTCACGAGAGGGCGATGTGTGGAAGGGAGCCAGGGCAATGAGGAGATTGGTGTTGGGTGTGAATCCACTAGGTCTATAGTGGCCCATAGCGGCATTTGGTGTTGTGCATGGAGTTGGGATAATGGGGCTATGTTTGCAGCTATATAGTAGGCTTGTAGGTTAGGGGCTGAAAGTCCACCATTGATTCTGTGGGCATATAGTATTTGCTTATTGATTCTGGGGCGGGTAGAACCCCAGACAAATTTCAGGATTTTGCGCTGATGTATTCGTAGGATATGCGGCGGGATCGGGACCGGCAGTACTCTAAAGAAGTAGAGTAATTTTGGCAGGTATGTCATACGAATTGCCACGATCCTGCCGAACCAGGATAATGGGAGATGAGTCCAGGAGGACAACATGTCCGTCAGCTTCTTAAGTATAGGAGGAAAGTTTGCCTTATAGAGTCCCACGTAGGTTTGGGTGAGCCGGATCCCCAGGTAGGGTAATGAGGTCAGCCATTGGAACGTGAAGGTGTTTTTTTAAGGTTATCATGTCTGAGGACCAAAGATTAATTGACATGGCTTTTGATTTGGTGGGGTTAACGGACAAGCCAGAAAGGGAGGCAAAAGAGTCTAGTAAAGAGAACAGGTTAGGTAGGGTGATTCTAGGGTTTGTTAGGGTTAGGAGAATATCATGTGCGAACAGTGATATCTTATGGGATGTCCCTGCTATCTCAACACCAGTTATGTCCGGGTGGGATCGGATCGCCTCTGCCAAAGGTTCCATGGCCAAAATAAATAGGAGTGGGGAGAGTGGGCATCCTTGCCGAGTCCCCCTCCTGATGGAAAATGGAACTGATTCGAAACCATAGTATTTTACCCTAGCCTGGGGGGAATCATATAGTGCCATTATCCATTGCAAGAATGACGATCCGAAGCCATAGTGGCTGAGTACCTTTGTCAGGTAAGGCCAGGACAAAGTGTCAAAGGCCTTGTTCATGTCAAGAGACAGTAACATAGTTGCTATAGATTGGCTGTGGGCTGTGTGCTGAAGCTGTATTATACGTCTAATAGCGTCTCCTGCTTGTCTCCCCGGAACGAACCCCACCTGGTCCTTTTTGACCAGGCATGGTAGGAAGGAGTTTAAACGATTGGCCAGGATCTTGGTCAGTATTTTAATGTCTACATTAATAAGTGAGATGGGCCTAAAATTGGTCCAAGACGTGTGGTCACGGTCGGGTTTTGGAATCATAACAATATTGGCAGTTAAAAGGTTAGGGGTGAGAGCATGGCCATCTTTTACTGCATTGAACATAGTCGTTAAATGGGGGGCTAAGACGTCTGCTAACTTCCTATAGTAAAGGGTCGTGAAGCCATCCGGGCCTGGACGTTTGCCTACTTTCAGTTCTTTTATACCCTGTAATACTTCCGTTAACTGAATATCTCGATCCATTAACGATGCGTGTGTGTCGGACAGCTTAGGCAATGTCAGTCCTGTCAGGAAGGATGTCAGGTCTTGAGTAGGAGGCTGAGTGGGGGCCTTGTAGAGGGTGGTGAGGCGGTACCTAAATTCTTCCAGCACTTTCAACGGGTTACCTGTGAGGACATTATGTCTCGTGCGGAGAGTGATAGGGTTGTGTTTCGGGGTAAAGGTGCGCAGCCTATTGGCAAGCATTGAGTTGGGTCTGTTGGTCTTGGTGTACCATTTCTGGCGGGCCCAGCGTAATGTACGTTCTGCCTCTTCAGAGAGGCATAGGTCGAGTTCCGTATGCACCCCATCTAATAGTTTACAGTTAGTCGGAGTAGGGGACTGTTTAAAAATTGTGGATAGGGGCGCATGCGCGGCAGCACCTAACATGGACGCTTAGTCCGGGAGCTCCGTTCCGCCCCAGCAGCATCGGCCGCATTGCGCACAGACCGAACGGTCTAAACAGTCTGGATCTCCCCCCACGAGCTGCGGAACCCCCAGGGACACCCCCCCGATGTACTCCGAGGCCGTGAGACGTAACCTCCGGCCAGAATTTGAAACGACACAGACCCGGCCCGGAACGGCCAAGATGGCGACGGCTCCTCACTGTGTTGCCTCAGTGAGTCACACTGACATGCAGGACGCAGCCTCACCCTCCCTACTGCCACAAGACATGGCTGTGCAACACCAGCGTACTGACCCCACATCTCCTGCTTCCACTGAGTCCCTCATAGGATGCTCACTGGCTGGCCTGGACTTCTCCCCCATGGCAGCAGGCCCTCCCCAGACACTCCAGCTACTACAGACCGGGGATTCAGGCCCACTACAGCCGGTGGATGTAGCTGATTTGTTTAACAAGTTTGCATTGCTACTTGACAGGGGCCTCATCAACACAGCCAACAAGATAACGAATGATATTAAAGCAGATCTCCAAAACATTGGAACTCGCATGGAAATTATAGAATCTCACCTGGAAGCCACCACCTCCAGAACTAACCAAAACACTGCCTGCATACAGATTTTACAAGATCAGCTGGAGACAGCGCACGCTAAAATCGACGACCTTGAGAACAGAAACCGCAGGTACAATTTCAGGCTAAGGGGACTACCCGAATCTTACAAAGACATACCTGAAACCGTCAAAGCGTTCATCAAGGACATTCTTCCTGACACTCCACAACACAGATTGGAGCTAGATCGGGCCCACAGAGCTCTCAAACCACCTAGAGCTGATGGCCTCCCCCGTGACATTGTGGTCAAACCACATTTCTACTCCGTCAAAGAGGAGGTGATGCGGAAATCTAGGTCTCTACCCAAAATTGTTTTCCAGGGTCACCAATTGCAGATCTTCGCTGACCTGTCCCCCTCTACCATCCAAAAGAGGAGAGCTTTAAAACCATTGCTCCAAATACTTATGGATAAAGAAATTAAATACTGGTGGCTCTTCCCGTTCCAGCTAAAATTCCTTTGGAAAGGCAAATCGTTCACCTTCGGCTCGCTTCAAGAGGGAGAAAAACTCTTGCTCCAACTAGGCCTAATCAGCTTGGACTCAAACCTTCAGCCATCTGGAGGCCCTGCAAACTCCGCCAAAAGACACCTCCCTACCAGCCCTCTGACTCCAATGTGGGAATCGGCAAGATTTAAGAAACCTAAAGAAGCTGTTCCGCCATGAACCCTATGTCGCTACGGACACTAACATTTTCACCTTCCTCCCGGGACTTACTGTCTTATGCCAATGATAATTTAGGGAGAATACCGCCATGTGCTGCCTACTCATTAGATAAGTCACCTTTAGTGTCACATGGCGCTTCTCATGAGATGGCCTCACATGAGCCTGCACCCGGGAATGAGAATTCCTCCGGACAAAACACTCATCGTGCACTGGGGTCGCACACGCCCTCCCCTCCTCACCCTCTTTGGTGGTGAGTAGTGAAGAGGACGTGGGGAGTGATCCTTGGATCACCTCGGCGGCCTGTCCTACAGGTCTTCTCTATCCCGACATTTCCCCTGACACGGGGGCCCTCGCCCTTTTTTTTCTTTTTTTTTTTTTTTTTTTTTTTTTAATATATTTATATATCTCTCCAGTGCAGTAAATTTTTCATTTTCCTCAGCCCCTTCCTATTGGCTTAATTTCCCTTTATGGATCCAGCTCTCCTATTTTTTATATCTTAAGTATAAGATTGTTCGCCGACTAGCCTTAATAAGTGCTCAGGTTATGTGTGCCATCACCTCCTAACCTCAGCTACCTGACTCACTAGTCTTAAATATACCGAAGGGCCCAGAGCCCACAATAGGCGTACGTTTTTAGTTCTTATTTTTTCAATGGTTTGGTAAACATAGTTTTAGCGGCCTTCCTGCTGGGGTGGTGTTCATGCACCCCCTCTTGTCTGGTGGATCGAGTTCCTCCATCCTCTGGACAAGTTTGGTCCCTGTCAGTTAGAGGGACTCTAACATTCACTTTGCCCCTAGATGGAGGTTTCTGTCACCTCCTCTCTACGGAAGACTCCCTTGTCTTCCGCCTTTCTTTTCTCCACTAATCTTCTCTCTCTCTCCCTAGGCAGTCTCTTCTCGGAGGTCGATTGGGGGGAAGCTCATGGATACTACCTGACGCCCTCTGAGGCTCCACATTGGCATGTGATCCGTCTTGGTCATCGAGGAAACTTGATGGTAAGTGCTACTGGGTTGCCTGATCGTCACCCCCCTCTGCTCAATGGCTGATAGTCTTGCAGTAAAAACACCCCTCAAGGTTGTGACTCATAATGTACAGGGCCTAAATTCCCCCATCAAACGGCGCAAAGTCTTTCAATATATGCACACCCAAAAGGTTGACGTTTTACTATTACAGGAGACTCACTTCCCAATAAATTACCGCCCATCCTTCATACACCCCAACTTCCCCTCCTTTTTCTTAGCTAACGCTGAAAATAAAACTAGAGGTGTTGGCATCTTCTTTTCTAAAAGATGCAAATTCACCTTAAAATCAGAACATAAAGACCCAGAAGGCAGGTACTTACTTCTAGTAGGGGACTTAGACGGACTTTCGTACACATTCATTTCTTACTATGCCCCTAATAGGGGTCAATTAGTCTTTTTTCAACACATGTTAACAAAACTGTCCCCACTCTTAGAAGGTACGGTGATTTTTGGAGGAGACTCCAATACTGCGTTCGACCAGGGGCTGGACAAGTCCAGACCTCCCGGAAGACGTCAAATTAGACCCACCAAACAAAGCCTCCGAATAGCCAAATTGCTTTTCCAACACGGTCTCATCGATATTTGGAGGGAAGTAAATCCTACTGCTCAGGATTTCACTCACTTCTCCAGCCCCCACGGTTCGTTCGCAAGGATAGACCATATTCTCCTTTCATCAACCTCCGTTCCTTTAACGATCAAGGCACTTATCAGGGATGTGGTCTGGTCAGATCACTCCTTGGTGATCCTAACTCTCAATCGCCCGGAGGGAAAGAACCCAGATAGACGATGGAGACTAAATGAATCCATACTGAGCGACCCACTCAGAGCAAAGGAAATCGATAGGCATATACAAAACTATTTTCTTATCAACGACACACCTGATGTTGGCCCCTCTTGTTTATGGGCTGCTCACAAAGCAGTGCTCAGAGGGCACCTAATCCAAATAGCTTCCCAGATCAATAAGTCCAATAAAGCTGAAATCGAAAAGCTTGACAGGGAATTTTCAATTTTGGCTAAAAAACATAAGACGGATCCAAGATCAGTTCCCATTCCTAAACTAGATGCTGCCAGGATGGCACTAAACCTGGCTCTCACGACTAGGGCTGAAAAATGGATTCGGTGGAATAGAAATAGGTTCTATTGTCAAGGCGATAAGATAGGATCAATGTTAGCTCACAGGCTGTCACCACAATTTAGATCTCCGGCCCTCCCTAAAATTAGAATCCAAGGAGGTACCCTATCACAAAATCCCCATCGTATTATGGGAGAATTTCAAAATTTCTACAAATCTTTATATAGCTGTGACCAGGGTCCATCTCAGCAGGCGATAGATAATTTTCTAAATGATATTCACATACCTACTTTAAAAGATAATCACCGCCAAAAACTGGATGCCCCGATATCTGCGGAAGAAGTTTGCATGGTCATAAAGAATTTGAAATCACATTCTGCACCTGGCCCTGATGGCTTCTCGGTCCCCTATTATAAATCGTTTTCTAACACGCTAGCTCCCTATATGGCCCGCTTCTTTAATGCCCTTAGACAGGGGGGACAATTAGATTCCTCACTCAACATGGCCCACATCACAGTCATTCCCAAACCCAATAAAGACACTAGCTCGGTTAGTAACTATAGGCCAATTTCCCTTATTAATAACGACCTTAAGATACTGACCAAAATCCTTGCAGACCGCCTGGCTTCCTTTATTAGTTTATATGTTCATAAGGACCAAGTGGGGTTCATCCCCGGGAGACAAGGCCCTGATCAAACACGACGTGCGATAGATCTAATCTCCCTCCTTAACTCTAACTGGGATAAGAGCTCTCCCATACAGGGTTGCCTGTTATCCCTAGATCTCCAAAAGGCCTTTGATTCTGTTCACTGGACGTATTTATTCAATATCCTACGACGTTGGGGCTTTGGTGACTCTTTCCTAAATGTCATGCATGCTTTATATTCTTACCCCTCTGCTCAGGTGCGTCTGCAAGGATTTTACTCTGAGTCTTTCCCCATCTCCAGAGGCACGAGACAGGGCTGTCCCCTCTCCCCACTGCTCTTCGCCATAGCAATTGAGTCACTTGCAATAGCCATCAGATCCAACCCAAATATCCAGGGCATCCAATGTGGCCCCCACCACCACAAATGTGCATTATTTGCAGATGACATCCTACTTTTTGTTTCGTCCCCCCTAACCTCACTTCCCAATATTTGTCGCCTCCTGGATGACTTTGGAACGATCACAGGCCTAAAAGTGAACTATAACAAATCACACGCTCTCAACATTAACATTCCTGATCCACTCCTTGCCAGACTCAGGGAGAGCTTCCGGTTCACTTGGAATGACTCATACATTACCTACCTGGGGATTAAATTAACCCCCAAAATCGAGCTCCTCTACCAAGCGAACTACCCTCAGCTATACAAAAAATTAGAGGAAGACTTGACAAGATGGTCCGGGCTCTCTCTCTCCTGGCTTGGCAAAATTAACTCAATTAAAATGACCCTCCTTCCACGCATTTTATATTATTTTCGAGCCCTTCCAATCCCCATTGATAAAGTACGTTTAAAACAATTTCAAGCTAAAATCATCCATTTTGTCTGGGGTAAAGGAGGACATAGATTCTCCAAATCTATCCTGTTCAGATCTAGGAAGGAAGGGGGGCTGGGCCTCCCCAACCTACTCTGGTACTTCCAGGCTGCCCATCTAGCACAGATCTCGGTGGTTTACTCACATTGGGAACGTCCGGACTGGATAAATATTGAGAGACAGGCAGTACCCCTCCATACTTTAGACTATCTTATGTGGTGCCCCAAAAACCTGAGACCTCCAATCATGGCCCCTACGCTTTCACATTCATTAGCCCTTTGGGATACCTTAAGGAAAAACTCTCAGCTCTCCTCACCCATAGAACCTCTTAAACACATCTTTCAAAACTCTGAATTCCCACCGGGTCTTAACATCAGGTCCTTTAAATGGTGGCTTGACAAAGGCCTCTACAGAATCGGACACTTTCTCCGACCTCTGGGCCCTATCACTAAAGCTTATTGCATAAGTAATTTAGAAATGCCTGCCTCAGAATTCTTTCGATTCGCTCAAATCTCCAGCTTCTTACAGAAAAAGTGCAAAACACTCCCAAATGGCCCCCTAATCACTGCATACGAATCATGGTGCGGCCAGGCCGATGAGCAGAGGGGGGGCATATCGGTGGTTTATAGGGCAATCTCATCAGCACAAGCTAAGACATCATACATGCTTCAATGGGAAGAGGACCTAACACTCCACTGGAAAATTGACACCTGGCACCGAAATTTTTCTCGCTCCTTTAAAGGCATTCTTAACTCCAACATTATGGAAGCTAGTGTAAAAGTTTTAACCAGATGGTATTTAGTCCCCTCAAAACTGGCAGCTATTTTCCCCTCCACGTCTCCTCTTTGCTTCAGAGACTGCGATTTACGAGGGGATATGCTCCATATCTGGTGGGGTTGTCCCAGAATACGCCAGTTTTGGCACAAGATATTTAGTTGGATCAACAAAATTACCTCACTATCTATTCAAATGTCGCCTCTCATTGCGCTCCTAAACTCCCCAGTACAGGGGGCACCCAAGAGTTCCCAACGCCTCATCTATTTCATTCTTCTGGGCGCAAAACTCACACTGGCCAGGGCTTGGAAACAACCTTCCGTTTCCACCCGCTTGGCCAAAAGAAAGATATCCTGGATTATGAATCAAGAAAAAATGGCTAGTGTCATACTGGATTGCTCGGACAAATTCAAACTCACATGGGAACCTTGGGCAACCTTTGTGGGCGTTACTCTCATTTGATAACCTCCGGATATACAGTGGTGCTGCTGTATCCCCCCCAGTCGACCTCCACTCGCTTCCTCTTTCTTTCTCTCTTCCTTTTCCACTTTCCTCAGGAATGCTCTTTAATCACTTCTCTTCTCTTCAATGTATCTCTCCAGAGACGGGACCCAACACCCCTTTGAGTTGGGATCCCTTCTCAAACTGGTTCCTCATGCATAACCTCTAAGGTTTTACAGACAAACATTTCGTTCCTACATTCGTTTATACAAACAATCATTCGAGGTATTGGATATTGCTTCTTCGAGTTAAACCTAGGGTATCTCTAGTTCACCATGAGTTCTCTAGTAAAGAGGCAGGATTTTTTCTTTTTTGACTGTTTTTAAAATGGTTCTCGTTAGATTTTTTATGAGCCGCAGATAGAGCCTCGGTGTGCTAGAAGAGAGGGGTCGCAGAAGACGGAGCCTCAGCCACAGCATGTTCCCTATCGGGGTGGCGGAGCGTTCCCCTCTGTTGAGTCCTCCAGTCTCTGAATTCTAGGCCGACCCTACCTGCATACAGAGCTATGTTTGAATACTGTTTCTTTTTTTTTTTTTCTTTTCTTTTTTTTTCAAATTAAAGCCTTTCAGCACATGATAATCTTCCTGTATGTGAAACGCTAGTTTATCCTTGTTGGAACTATCTGACCTTTATTGAAACTTTAGTATTTCCTACGGAATGTAGACCAATGATGTATCTATGCATATGATGTATTCTTCATATTTCAAAATAAAATATATTGAAACGAGAAAAAAAAAAAAAAAAAAAAAAAAGAAAAAAAAAAAAAATTGTGGATAGGGATTCTAGTCGCGCTTCTAAAGATTTACGCATTGCTATGCGTTCTCGCTTGCGTTCTGCTGCCAGCTGAATTATATGCCCCCTGAGTACCACTTTGTATGCTTCCCAGAGAGTCACCTCGGAGGAAACTGACCCAGCGTTATGCCTGAAATATTCCACTGAGGCTTGAGTAATATCGGTGAGGACTTCCTTAAAAGATAAGAGAGAGTCATTCATAGTCCAAGGGGAATATTGGGGTTTGCTGAGCAATGAGTGGCATATAACCAAAACAGGGTCGTGGTCTGTCCAAGGAGCTGCTAAAATGGAAGCAGACACAACCAGGGGGAGATGTTTCCTCAGAAAAAACATATGGTCAATTCTGGAATGGGAATGATGAGGATGGGAGTAGTAGGTGTAGTCCTTGCCGATGGGATGTAGCTCCCTCCAGACATCTACCAGGTCACGACTTTGTAAAGAATGCGTGAATTGTTTTGCATCGGGTGATGGGGCTTTGTGTTTTGAGGGGTACTTATCCAGAGCAGGGTTCAGCGTAACATTGGAGTCTCCCGCTAAGAGGAGAGTGCCTCTCTGGTGGGATTGCAAGAGGGAGCAAATATGGGAGAGGAAGGGTCCCGGATTATTTAGAGCATAATATGTTAGGATGGTGACCTCCATGTCCTGAATAGTGCCTTGTAGTAAAAAGTACCTACCATCTGGGTCAGCGATCTCTCTACTGCAACTGAAGGGGACCGACTTGGGTATAGCAATCAAAACGCCCTTCTGTTTAGTCGGGCCATTAGCCAGAAAAACTTGAGGGTACATGGCATCGAAGTATTTAGGACAAGAAGATGAGAAATGGGTCTCCTGTAGGCATGCTATGTTCACTTTCTGTTGCTTAAGATATTTAAAAACTTTAACCCTTTTCTGGGGGGAGTTCATTCCCTGCACATTCAGGGATAACCAATTAAGTGTCATGGTACATGGGAAGTAAGCCATAAAACTACTTTACTCACCCACCGCGAGGACCGGCAAAGGGTAAAAGGGAGGTAGAGAGGAAGTGAAACAAAGAAAAGAACAAGGTAGAAAGGCATACTGTAGTACATATAATAGCCAGTAAAAAATTGTAGCATATAGTACTAAAAAAGTATGAGTGCAACTGGTTGTGGGTCTAAAGGCCCACAGGGGGGTTGAATGTTGGTCGGGACTAATATCCGAACCAAGAGCCAACTCATGGGGGGAGCAATGATCCAACGGAACCGCTCGGCATTGATATATAGTAAAATTAACTTTAAATCTTTAAGCACAAGACTTGGTGCACCGCTTAAGGCACTAAAGGGGAACACAAACATCCTGAAATATGTGGTTGCCTTTTATTTTAGGTCTCTCTGTCGCCCTGGGCTCCCCTCCACTGTCGAGGGGGCAAGCGAGCTACCAAAATGTCATTTAGGTAGTCCCGCATGGCTACCCAATAGTTAGAGAGGGAGAGGCAATCAATATGAAGAAAAAAAAAAAAATAAAAATAAATAACTAATAAAATAAAGTGTAACTCACAACACTAACAGGGTGAGAAAATATAACAACATATTTTGAAACCCACCCGCCTCCCTGCAGGGACGGGAAACTGCTGTCAGCAGTCCGCAGCATATTGACGGCTGCCTGAGAGCTGAGGGAACCAACATGTTTGCGTCAAACAGAGAAAAAAAAAAAAAACCCTCGACAGAGCAGGAAAAAACAAAGTAGAACCTGTCAAAATTCTATTATCCCGCTGTGTAGCAGAGTGTGAGTGCACCCCGCTATGGAGGCGGCAGTAAGCAGTCATCTGAACACTCCGCGGCCGCCATGTAAGACCCCTGTAAGGGGGGCCAAAGTGACATGCCTTATTAAGTGCTCAGTTTCTCGCCTGGGTGAGGCCGATTTGTTCCGGAGGGACCATCTCGCAGTTGGGGCGCCTCAGGGGGGCCCAGTCCTGTGAAGTTCTTGCAAGAAATTGAGTGTCAGATCAGGTTCAATTGAACGGAGAAAACTAGCATCTGTGAGGTCAGTTCTGCCTATTACCAGTTCAGTAACAACATGCTGGGTATCAGCGGGTGCTAGACATAATGTAAGTCCGATAGCAACCGGAGGCAGGCTTAGGGTTTCATAGAGTCATTCGTCACTTTTCTGTGAAGAACCGTCAACTTGAGAGGTTATATGCCATCAGCCTTTAGGGCCTGCTATGAACCTTTGGGCCTGCAGGTCTCGCAAGGCCTGTGATCCAGGTTGAGACCTTTGAAGGGGCTGAGGGGTCCGGCGAGGAGGCTGGAAGGATCTGGGCCTGGAGGAAGAAGAGGGTGCATCTCCCTGGGAAGGTGGTATTTCCAGCTGCAGTTCCTGAAAATGACGTTTCAGGTCAGAGGGGGAGGATGCGTGGAACTGGCGACCGAGATGCGAAAATGAGAGCTTATAGGGGAACCACCATCTATATTTGATCCCTTTGGTCTGCAGGATCTGGAGGTAGGGTTTCAGGCCTCTTCTCCTTGCAATGGTTTCTGGAGAGAGAGATCCGCAAAAAGCTGAAGGGGGTTACCCTGAAAAGAGAGGTCTTGCTGTTCCCGTGCCGCTTGGAGGAGCCGCTCCTTGGTGCGGTAAAAATGGAACTTGATGATGACATCTCTTGGGGGGCCCTCTGACGGTTTGGGTGCTAGGGATCTGTGTATACGATCAAATTCCAGTCTCTCCAGGGGTATCTCAGGTGCCAGCTCCTGAAAAAAGGCTGTTGCCCTACCCTGCAAATCAGTGATTTGTTCTGGGATTCCGCGGATACGGAGATTATCCCTGCGGGCCCTATTTTCAGCATCCTCTAGTTTGTCTCGCAGGGACTCCAGCTCTGCAGACAATTTATCCACCTCTTCTTCATGGCCTTCAAGCACAGTGGTTGCTAAGTCCATTCTTTGCTCTAATTGATTAGTGCGGTGGACTCTCTCTTTAAGTCCTTTTACAAGGTCAGAGGAGAGCTTGCGTGAGGCCTGTGTGATTTCATCTCTGACAATGGAGCGAAATTTGTTCAGCAAGGCATCTGAGTCTGCATGCAGGGGACTTACCAGGTCCGTAGGGAACTGGTGCAGGCTATCGGCTGGGGAGGCAGGGTCTGCTGCCGAGTGTTGTGAGGAGTCATTCGGCTCCGGTGGGTTTGGAGCCATTGCCCTTTTCCCCTTCCCTGTGGCCAGAGCTGATTTGGGTTGTGTGTTACACTTGTGACGGTTCTTCATTGAGCGGTACATAACCGCCGGATACTTTATGTGTTCCGGAGCTGCGAGAGGCTTTCAGTGTGTGCCGGGTGCGGATTGTGCTATGCTAGCCGAGGTTTGCCATTCCGTTGGCGCGGAGCAGGGGAATCAGGCAGCCATTTTCCCTGTTCACGCGCATGCACCCCACTAGGGCTGTGATTTCAGCTTTTGTTATAGGGTCAAATCAATCTGTCCATCTCTGGGGGTCACAGCCTGACCGGCCAGAGTGCTCCAGCCTCCAGGGGAGGCTTACCGGTCTCAGGGGAATCAGAATGGTGATTGCCGGGTATACTAGTTCTTGGTGTTTTCACTGTGGACAGACAGACAATGCTCACCAGCAGCCTCCCCCCTCACAGTAACAGGCAGATAGGAGTAAGATAGAAAAGATGGTGGGCTGAGAGTGTCAGGGAGCAGAGGGCCCAGAACAATGCGGCGGAGGCAGCAGCTGATGGGGCACCAATACCCCACCCGGTCAGGCAGTCCTTAGGAGCACTCTGGGCCTTGGCAAGAACCTGGGGGACTGGTAGAGAGGATGTGGAGAGGATGCCTGCACTTCCGATGTAGGCCGAACCGGCCGCGGCAACCCCCGGCGGGAAGCAGCCACAGGAAACACTGGGGATTCACAAACCTTACTAGGCCGCGGCCACCACGGACGTCCCCGGAGCTCGGCGAGGCCTCCGGTCTGTCCCAGGTGGGTAGATGGGTGGCTATAGGGGCGGATGAGAGTCCCCTACCTTCAGATCTGTGTGGATTAAGATTCTCCCGGAAGGCCTCGGATCTGCAAGATGGCGGTGGCCCGAGAGTCTGGAGGCCGTCTCCTTCTGTTGATGACTGGCCGAGTTTCTGAAAAATATTGGCGTACAACACTGTAGGGGCACTCAGATGAGTAAGCTGGCAGGTTTTTAGCACTTAATAGGTCTTTAAACCCTCGGATGGCGACGGATTTGCAATCAGGATTCTGGAGCTCCTTGCAAAGACGTCCACCGTCGTTCACATCCGGACACGCCCCGGAAGCTGGTCATTCAACGGGAAGTCCAAGATTAAAATGCAGGAACACAGGGAACATTTCCCCGACAGAGGGGTTTGACACCAATAAGAGCCATTCCTCTGCCCTCCTGTAACGAGTTCACATAGGCATTGTATGTGTACTGTTGAATGTGTAATATTGATACAGTAAGTGATTGCCATTTAGTTATTGATAACATTCCTATAAGAGATTTTATTCCAAAACTGTAAACTTGTATTGATTTTCCAATTGTTTCCATTTCACTAAGTAAACAAGTTAATTTGTTTAATCAATTCTGTTGTACCTACTTCGTTATTATCATTCCCAAAGGGAAAATGTCCAAACCCAGGGTGTCAGAGGTAGTGGAAGACTTGCAGGGTCAGGGCAACCAGTGGGGTACTGATTTAACCAGTGATCCTCACGAGGACAGCGCTACACATATATTTATTTTGGATGGGCTGTTATCACAATGCAAGGCAACTAAAAATTGCCCCGCACCATTTGCATTAAGAACTTCTGTAAATGTGCATTAGTGTGCCATTTAGAATCAGTGGCACCGCAGCACAATGGAAATATACCCATGTGTTAACGTGCGCTGCGCTAACACACATATATGTGAAGGGGCCCTAAGCAAATCAGTGCTTTGCTCACAATCAGGAGAGCAATGGGTATACTCTAATTCTTCTATCTCCAACAGTATATACCCCACTGCCGATAAGCTTTTAAAATTGTTTTTTGTTGACAAGGATGAATGTATGTATTTAAATTGTTTACAGATTTATTACACAGTACTTACATTACTATTGTCATGGATGATGCCCGGATAATCACCATCAGGAGGACCACAACCGTTAAAAGGAAAGATATCATTGACACCTACAGCGAAGTGAAATTAAGATTTAGTTATTAAAGAAGAACATGACCTAAAACTGCAAAGTTAACAATAGAACTGGAGAAAAGGCTTTGGCAGTGTTATTATTTTTTTTTCTATTTAGCATTTTTCTGTCATATTCATTTGTTTTTAGGTCCATGTTTTTTTCCCACTTTAGTTTAAGTTTAACTAAAGACAATTGTTTTGTTTTTTTCATTCCAGATAGGCTAATGGAGAGTTATAACCTCTGTTTTTGCCATCTTTGTCCTGTAGGGGAGATTTCCCTTCACTCCTATCTCATAGCCAAACAGGAAGTCAGAGAAAATCCCTCCAAAGTGAGGGAATCCAAGGGAGTGTCACCAGGATCACCAAAACAGTGTCCCCATTGGAAGAGTTCACCTCTATTACTGTTGTGATGTCAACCCAAAAATCACTTTCAATGATAACGGTAAACAGGACAGTTGGAGGGAGTGAATCTCCCCCAATGGGGCACAGACAGTAATAAGAACTGACAGGTGTTTAAATCCCTCTCCACTTTGTACAAAACTAAAATGAAGTTTTGACTTTAGTTACACTTTAAACTTATTTTAAACTCTAGCAACATATAATGACAATAGAATTCAGTAAAGCAACATTCCTTTATCTTACTGATTCTCACAAATAAATCCCCAAAATCCCTATGCTTTACCAATGTAGCAAGGGACCACCACAGGGATCTTTAGAACCCATTCACAACAGATACAAATGATAGCAGATGCAGAATAAAATGCCTCTTTTGGAGACATGTTTTTGAAGGTCTCCATTTAATTGAGGAATGGAAGGTCCAGTGCTACCAACTTGAAAATCCAGCATTTGCACAAATGTGCTGAAGAGCTGAAGATCTCTTCCCTGGCCTTCTGGACCTGGCAGAGACCTGCAGCACATTTGTGCAAGTTCGATATTTCCCTGCACATGCGCAAACAACCTGAGCTCCAGGACCTCCATACCTGTGGCTCTGCCAGGTCCTGAAGCCCTGCACCCCATCTGCACATGCTTTAGATCCGGCATTTGTGCCCCACCATGTGCCCCCCCCCTATTAAAAAAAATATATATATATTTTTTTTTTACAAAAAGGCAATGTCTTTTTGTTTGCATTCGTAGCGGATGCTCTGCATTTTACTCAGGGCGCCGCTGGAGTAACACAGTCTCTACTGAGAGGGAGAGCGTCCCCAGACAGCTCCTGCGGGTGATTCCTCTCCCCTCCCTCTGCTCGCTGACACTGCATAATGCAAGTGCTCAACGATCGGCTCCTTCCCCTGCATCCTCATTGATAGGGAGAAGAGCGAGTTGCAGGAAGGACTCCACCAGGACTCTCAGTTACTGAAAAAACAGACTGATTTCTCCCATCCTTAGGACAGGAGAACCAGCCTGTAAATTCCAAGAGATGCCAAACCAGCGCTGTCAAAAGCAGGGGCAAGACAGCAAGAGGAGGCTGGGGAACCCCACAGTGGCAGAACACCAGGGCCCGGTGGCAAGACAACCTTTGGAACCCTAATCATTCTCCCACTGCTTTGGACCCTTATATTAATTTCTTGGTATGCTGGTGACATATATCTCTTGTTTTCTGCCACCTTGGGGGGCCCCCAATACAGTAGGAAGGGAGCTCACTGCAGAACATGTGAAAGGGCTGTTGTGGGATCGTAGTAAAGGGCCACAGGATATATATATATATATATATATATATATATATATATATATATATATATATATATATATATATATATATATATATATATATATATATATAATTGCACTTTATAGTTGCTCCCCCTACATTTGCCCCTGTCCCCCCATGTGCCCCCCTAAATATGAAAGCTGGAGAAGCCAGTGCACATGATGTCCCAATTGCTATTATTACCCACTGATAAACTGGCAGATATATAAAGCATTCTTCAGCTCCCTGAAGATACTATGGACTCAGGGTGTTCAACCAGGATGCCAGGGGAAAGTCCTTCTCCCACCATGTCATTGCACAGTAACAGCATAGCTCCTAACTGTCCCTGATTTTGAGGGAATGTCCCTGATTTGGAGCAATGTCCCTCTGTCCCTCATTCCTCCTCATTTGTCCTTCATTTTGGTCTGATCTATATAGTTGTATATAAAATGCACTTTTTATCTTTCAAAAAGTGTTTCCCGGTGCTAAACCTTTCATCCAAATTCTAAATTGCCGCAATTGTTGATTTTAAAAGCCAATATAAAAGAATATTAGTGGTAAAAAAAAGCACTTGGGGATTTTATTAACCTTTTTTTTTTTGGTTATGTCCCCTTTAAGGGGCCTGGCAGGGAGGCATGTCCTACATATGTTGGCTAGTAGGTGTCCCTCATTCCCATCTCAAAATGTTGGGAGGTATGTAACAGGCATGCTCATTGTGCTTTATTATTACATAACGGGCAAGCATGGGAGACCATGCAGAGCTTGTATACTTATTACTAAGCAGTGACACACTGTGGGGTGGGTTTTTCCCACTGCTATGTCTAGTTATTAGTTCAGTATTAATGAGAAGGTACTTAAATGTCTGCACACCTGCAGCCCAGGCAGCAGGGGCATTGCTAGGTCTACAAAAGATCTGGGGCTAGAGCCCATAGTAGCGTAGTAAATAAAGTTATACACTTGGGCAGGCATACACATGTATATACAGTAATATACGTGTGTGTGGATATGTATATATCCCCAGAGAGCCCCTCCTTACATCAGAGTCCCCAGAGAGCCTCTCCCTTACATTGGGGTCCCCAGAGAGCCTCCCCCTTAAATCAGGGTCCCCTTCCCTCCCCTTGGGGCCCCCTGCAGAGACTCGGGGCTATGGGCCTCAGATTCGGGGCTATAGCCCCAAAAGCCACCCCATAGCGACGCCACTACCAGGCAGCATTTTCAAAGTGCATTTGTCATGACTGAATGAAGGACACTGGATGAGGGGCTCTTGGGGCTGGTATTACTCCTATAAATGCTCCAGACTTCCGTTAAAATGTGGAAATTTGCAGTACAGTGTATGTTGCTGTGCTGCTGGGCATACAGCACAATTGTTGGACCAAATTGTAAACCAAAAGTAAAAACACACTTCTGAGGAATCCAAGTAGGAAATAAATAAAAAATAGGGAGTTTTAGAAGGGGGAGCTCATAGAGAAAAAAGTGGAGAGTTCTCCAGAGCAATATAAAATAAATGTAAAAATGTAGTCAAGTTTGAGGAGCATCTCTAATTCCTGTGAAAATGTGACTATCTTTCTTACATGGAATTCCTTAAAATAGTTTCAGCTGGTTTGGGGGGTCTTCATCTTTAAAAGGTTGCTCACCACTGCTATGGACTGTGGAGGATTAGATAGTGCCTACATGTCAAATCCATCCAAAATGGCCAGCTTTACCCTTGGCCTGCCTGTTTCTAAAGTTTTTGGTTGCTGCAAGTGCACTGATCATCAGGAAAATACCATTAATTATTTCTAGTTACATCTTATACCTTCCCTAGTCTTTGCATGTTGCGGTACAGAGCTATGGGAAGAGTAACCACTGCTGTTGTCCCCAGGATAGCCAAACGACGATCAGCAAGTATGCTCTCTGGAGATACTGCCAAAAAACAGATAAAATATTGTCATTCAAAATAACACAAAACAGATTCTTGCATGCATTATTTATTTATATCAATATAATATATTTATTTTTTTATCCAATTTAACTTTGTACAAACGTAAATCATTACCTTGGTGCAGATTTGGATTGCCCATGAGCAGCCTATGATTGCCTATAACGGAACATTGCAATTTATCCTATAAATTTTGTCTAATTCCTGGATTTAAAAACAAAAGCTAAGGGAAAAAAGGGGCGAAGGAGTTAACAGAAATGAATAATAGTTAGTTACCCAAGGGTTAAAGTGTTACTAAACCCACAACAGTAAAATCAGTCTGTATATGCAGTAAAGCATGCTTGTTATACTCACTGTGGAAACTAAGTGGTTAATCCTCTGCATTGTATAAAAAGGCTGCTTAATCCTGTCTTCTCTGATCCTCCCTCTTCTTCCACTGTCCCCAATCCATCTGCTGATAGAACAGAGCCTTGGGGGCAAGCTGCACATGCTCAGTTTGGTGTGTATTGCTAGATAGTTTTTTTTTTCTTTTTTTGGGAGGGTGCATGTGATCAGCACAAGGCCAATCAGCAGTGTACAGACAGAGGGCCAGGAGACATGCAGCCTCATAGGACAGTCAGAGGATAAATAAAACTCCTCCTTCATGCTTTAACCAGACACTGATAGAAGTTACAAGACTGCTATATACTGCTGATGAGAAAAGTTATTTAGCAGTTTATATTTACTAAAATGACTGCATTTCCATGTTCTGTGTACTGTGGGAGATCAGATATAGTGAATGCAGGGTCATGGGTTTAGTAACACTTTAATAGGGTCTTAATTAAGGGGCTGAAATTGGTTTTAGCATTTTTATTTATTTTACCCATAACAGTAATTTATTCATAAAGGCTACAGCAAAAGCTTCCATTCATAAATGAATGCAGAGCAAGATTAACTGCCACACTGACAGCTCAGTACTGCAGATTCTTCCAGGACAGCAGTACTCTTAAGTTTAATCTATGGAGTTCCGCCACCATTTTGACAGCCAGTTGCTGTGCTTTGTTTGTCAGTAGTAGTGATGAGCCGAACCCCCCCGGCTTTTAAAACTTTTTTTGCGAGCAGGCAAAAAATTTGTGCGAACACGCAAACACAGTTATGCCCCGTACACACGGTCGGATTTTCCAACAGAAAATGTGTGATAGGACCTTGTTGTCGGAAATTCCGACTGTGTGTAGGCTCCATCACACATTTTCCATCGGATTTTCCGACACACAAAGTTTGAGAGCAGGATATAAAATTTTCCGACAACAAAATCCATTGTCGGAAATTCCGATCGTGTGTACACAAATCCGACGGACAAAGTGCCACGCATGCTCAGAATAAATAAAGAGATGAAAGCTATTGGCCACTGCCCCGTTTATAGTCCCGACGTACGCGTTTTACGTCACCGCGTTTAGAACGATCGGATTTTCCGACAACTTTGTGTGACCGTGTGTATGCAAGACAAGTTTGAGCCAACATCCGTCGGAGAAAATCCTAGGATTTTGTTGTCGGAATGTCCGAACAAAGTCCGACCGTGTGTACAGGGCATTAAAGTCTATGGGACATGAACATGAAAAATCAAAAGTGCTCATTTTAAAAAGGCTTATATACAAGTTATTGCCATAAAAAGTGTTTGGGAACCTGAGTCCTGCCCCAGGGGACATGTATCAATGCAAAAAAAAGTTTTAAGAACTGACTTTTTTCAGGAGCAGTGATTTTAATCATGCTTAAAGTGAAACGATAAAAATGAAATATTCCTTTAAATATTGTGCCTGGGGGTGTCTATAGTATGCCTGTAAAGTAGTGCATCTTTCCCAGGTTTATAATTTTACCACATTTATTCACCAAAAAAGTGTCAAAAAGGTAAAAATTACAGTAGACAGTTTGGGACAATTCCTTTATTAAAAAATAAAGAGTAAAAAAATGTCCCGCGATGTCCATTCATCTTCGATCACAGCGCCGACAACACGGGAAAAGGAAAACGCGAAAACTCTGCCTCCATGGGAGGTTCTCGACTGCAGCCTTTTTGCACTGACAGCTCTTTTATAGCTGAGGGCGGGGCCACCCGGTGACGTAAGCAGATGACCCCGCCCCTTCTGAAGTCATGTGACATCACGTAATGTCAGAGGGGCGGGGTCACCCATTTACTTCTACGGGTGGCGCCGCCCTCAGATATATAACAGCTGTCAATGCAAAAAGCCTGCAGTCGTGGGGACGCCTCCCATCGAGGCAGATTTTTTCCAGTTTTTCTTATTTTTTTCTCGGTCCGCCTGCGCTGCAATCAAAGATGGATGGATATCGTGGGACATTTTATTTATTTTTTTTAGTAAGGGACCCAAACTGTCTCCTGTCATTTTTATTTTTTGACACTTTTTTGGTGAATGAGTAGGGGTACAATGTACCCGATACCAATTCACATAGGGGGCTTCCAGATTCCGATAAGCCCCCACCCGCAGACCCCCACAACCACTAGACGAGGGTTGCGGGGAAAAGGCCCTTGTCCCCATCAACATGGGGACAAGGTGTTTTGGGGGGGACCCCAAAACATCCTCCACATGTTGAGGGCATGTGGCTTGGTATGGTTCAGGAGGGTGGGGGCACTCTCCCTTTTCCCCCCCTTTTCCTGCGGCCTGCCAGGTTGCGTGCTTGGATAAGGGTCTGGTATGGATTTTGGTGGGGACCCCCACACCATTTTTTTTTTATTTTGGCGCAGGGTTCCCCTTAATATCCATACCAAACCCAAAGGGCCTGGTAATGAACTGGGGGGGGGAACTAATGCTGTTTTTTTTCAATGATTTTTATCTATATTGCCGGGGTCCGGCAATACATTACAGCCGCGAGCAGTTTTAAATGAGATTTTTTCCTTTACAAATGTAATTTTGCTGCTCCCATTCATAAAACTATGTACAGCTGCTATGTAAGCAACCTAACATAAGCCTAACAAAGGCACCCTGCCTCTGGCCAATCATGGCTCTTACAGCAGAGCGCGCTGTGATTGGCCAAAGCATGCAGGTCAGATGCATGCTTTGGCCAATCAGCAGCTGCCAGTGCACTGTGATCTTGCAGTGCATTGATGGTCTCACCGTTCATTATGGGGCATTCTGCGGGCGCTCGAATTTCCCGTGAAAGCCCAATAATGTTCTAAATTCGTCGAACGGGCGAACACCCGATGTTCGAGTCGGACGAACATCGGGCTCATCCCTAGTCAGGAGTGCTAGCAGAGCTTTTGAAACAGAGGTGTTGCTGCCACACAGACATGGGAGCTTTACTGGATACATTGGGAATGCTGCTATCCAAGTATAATCTGCAGGGCTGAGCTCTCAGTTTGACTCGGTTTTCCATAGTCCAGGAGAAGGCCCTGGTGATGACAGGATCCAGTGGCAGCTGCACCCCCCACTCCCCAGCACAGTACCCGAGGCATGTGCAATTTGGTTCTTTTCATTATCTAGGGCCTGCATGGAACAATGCTGCAAAGCAAACCATGCCCCAGTCATCAAGTGGTTATTAAAGATGAAGCTTAGTAATAAAAAAATGTTTTTTTTCTTCAGCTTTAGTTACATTGCATACCTGCAGTGAAGTATGTCCCACAATGATGGGTTTGGTAGAAATATTTTCTGCAGGGTTTGCTTGTCCTCTTCCTACTCCTCAACTTCTGGGAGCTTCAGGTTTCTAGGCTCAGCTGCAGTAAAAAGATTTTTTTTTTGGGGGGGCAAACCTGGCCCCCTCACTACACCCACCCCCCCAGTCGCACGATCGCTTGCCAATTCGCTCGCCCATCGCCAGCCCCACACTTACCTTATCCAAGTCGCGGCTTTGGCGGCTTCCCTCCTGCATCTCCCAAGTCCCGTCTGTCGCTTCTCCTCCTGGCCAATTGGGTCTTAGGACCCCTGGCCATTTGGGTCTTAGGACTCCCGGCCAATCGGGTCTCTAGGATCTTCCTGATAGGCTAGGAGGAGAAGCAGGAAGATGTTAGCGAATATTAATTCGCTAATGTCACACAAGTGAGTGGGCTAGGGGCGCAGTGCTCTAATCATGTGCTTAAAAAAAAAAAACCCTATTGAAATCCATGCGTCTGGCGCCCTGCATGGAGATTGGGGGCCGGGTGCATAGATTAGGGGGGCGGCGCCCCTACGCCCCTTATGATCGGCCCCCAGTGCTACAGAATGCAGACATTATCTAAAAGTAAAATACAGAGAGCATACTGCCTGTGAAGGTACTCACCTCCAGGGATTCTTTGAAATATTTTTGGCAAAATGTCTCCAGTTATGATGTTGTAGCTGATCATTGCTGAAAGATATTATCTGGTGTCAGGTTAGGTAGGAGAAAAAATGTCTCGGTTATTCAGACAAAGAAAAACTATATCTAATTAAAGCAGCATTGGGCTCGGTTCAGATATATGCGATGCGGGAACCAGCGCGATTCCAGTGCAGTTCCCGCATTGCATGTCACTCACAGGCAGTTCACATTGCCCTGTGCGAAGCTCTGCGGGTGTCAATAGAAAGTTAATGACACCTCCAAATCAGTTTGCAGATCGCAGTGCGAACTGACAAATGGTACAGGAATTGGATTGAATTTGGTGTGAATGCGATTTCAGCCATACGGTTTGTATGGCTAAATTTGCTTCACACAGACATCGCATGTGATCTGCGCAGCAATGCAGTGCGAATCACATGCGATGTCTGTGTTTGCACCAACGTGAACCCAGCCTTAAACCCCAAAACAAACATTTCTTGAATTTTAGCTTGCTAATTCCTAGATGTGATGGCTGCATTAGATTTTATTTTTAGGCTTTCTTTCTTCTATTTTCATCTGGTGATCTGGCCAATAAATCTGGCCAAGCTGTCCTGCAGATGTATCAGTTTACAGAGATGAGACAAACCATATACCACTGACTGGGGTGCTTACAATGATAAGCTTTGATTTATTCATGTAAAACATTTATGCCAAAAGGAATAAAAACGTTTTGCTGTAACTTCTTATAAAGTGTCAGCAGGATTTTGGCTTCAATTTGTTATTGTATTTAAATTGAGAGTGGGGGCACTCTAATACAGGAGATGTGTTACTGGCTAGACCACCAGGTGAAAACAGAGGAGGAAAAAGCTTAAAAAAAGAAAACAAATGCAGTCATCACATCTAATGATTGGTAAGCTGCTATATATAACATTCTTTTGGTTTGTGGTTAAATTGTGCTTTAAGGTCAGGGTTCTGTGTAGGCCACTGGAGTTCCTCCACATCAAATTTGTCAAACCATGTCTTTATGGAGCTGGCTTTGTGCACATGGTCACAGCAATGCTTCAACAAAAAGGCCTCTCCCAAGATGTCGCTACATGGCCGGAAAACCATCTACAATGTCTTTTTATTCTGTAGAATTAACAGTGCCCTTCACTGGAATCATATGATCTCAGTATTTTGGTTTTGAAATGAGACGTCCAACAAGTATAAAAAAGGTGTGATTATAAGAAGTCTGCAAACTTTAGGCCATATAATGTAATTATTTCTAAATCTACATGACTGCTGAGGCACAATGGGCCTAGGTCCAAACTAATGTAACACAATGGGATCAAATCTCCCACCACCCTTGCCCTTTTACCCCATTAAATAAAACACTTACAACCATTAGGTTGGAAAGGGCAAGGCCACAGCTTTATTAAGTTCCAACACGTAACATGTGAACACATTTAACCAGTGCCAGTCACAGTCGTACTCAGGGGCGGACTGACCATTGAGCGACTCGGGCACTGCCCGAGGGCCCTGGGCCACTAGGGGGCCCCATCAGGGTTGCCAGCCTCAGTAAAACCAGGGACAGTATGTATAAATATGGTTTTTTTTTACATCTGTCTGTGTATACTGTGTGTACATGTATGTGTATACTGTGTGATTGTATACTGTGTGTGTGTATACTGTGTGACCCCATAATCTCTGATTGCCTGGGGGCCCCATAATCTCCTATTGCCCGGGGGCCCCATGAGTTATCAGTCCGCCCCTGGTCGTACTGTGAGCATTCAATTCCAAAAGGGGGAAATGGGGCCTGTCCTTACTATAAGTGCTGGACAGACAGCCTACTTCCAATTTTTCATCAAGGGCATAGCCCATTAACTTTAAATGCTGGCAAGGTCAAGAAACCGCAGCAAGCTGTGACAAAAAAAGGGGGGCGGGAGGGTGGGCATCTCTTCCATCCGATTCTTCCGAAAGACCCAGAATTCCCTGGGGCACACCTTCCCTGAGCTCAGGCCCATCCCATCCCCATGTTTCTACAAATCCTTTCCTTTGTCCGGCACCTGGCCATGCCCCCATCAGTCAAGGCTCTCTTTCCCTAGGGAGGGGGGCTCAAGAGGCCTTCAGGATATTCCACAATTAGATTGGCATGTGCAGGTTGAGCTTGATGCTGGGTTCACACTGCCGTACAGAGCGGTTCACAGCAGGGGTCTGGTGCGTCCCTGTTCACCGTTTCAGGTTCCGATTTCGGTCTGAATCTTTGGCTGAATTCGGAAGTGAATCGAATCAGAAGACGCACAGGAATCCTGTGCAATACGCTCCGGAGATGTGTGAACCGACTCCATTGAGAGCCGGCCACAATCTCCTGACATGCACATTCGTAATAGTGTGAACCCAGCCTTAGACTAATGGTGGCTGTGGAGTAGAGAGCAGAGCCATGGACTCTAGCAAGAGAACTACAAGGATATAAAAGGATAGTACCTGCAAAGGGATATAAAAACTGCAATGCTGAAACAGCCATGTATCCAGGAAAACCGAAGGTCCTGCTGACAAGAGACTGATATGTGCTAGTGCCAGACATTTCTCCACTTTTAATCAGCAGTATCATAGAATAATCTATAGAAAGACATCACAGAGTGTTACTTAGTGAGAACTGCAACACGTACAGCAATGACACAGTTTAAATAGGGAAATAACAAACACTTATAGAGAAAAATACATGTTATATTGTATATTTAGTCTAATTCCCACCTTGATATTAAAGCTAAATGGCAGCCTTTGATTTAGTTGCAAATATATTAGGAAAGGGTGTTTGGTGGATTACTTATAGTACTTTACCTGTCAATACTCGCAGCTCATACTGCTGTCTCCCTCTGCCAGGACTTTATTTTTCATGTCAGGGAGGAGATTGGTCCACCCAAAAGAGTGGCGAAGGAATCAAAGCTGGGTGCTGGAATAAGCATTCCAGCACTTGGCCGGCAGCGGGACACAGCCCGGATCAGTGAGATGCTGGAATTTTATTAAAACCCCTCCAAAGTTTTAGCACTTTTCCCAAAAAAAAAAAAAAGGTTTTATAGCTGTCCTTGTTCCCTGTTTATATTGGAGAGATTACCCCTTCATATCTCTTCCAGCTTGTGGGTTGCTGCGGTGTGGTGAGGTGGCAGTGAAGACACAGAGTTCTTGTATTGAGAAGAAAGTTCAACGATACAAACAGCTCAGTGGAAAAGCATCCAACTGGGAACACTCAGTGTGTCTGACCAAAGAAGAATTGAGCAGTTCTTGAGCGTACCAACAAGTGTCTGTGTCAGAGGGCGGAATGCGCTCTGGCTGGTCTGTACCCAAGTGGGAGGATTCCAAGGAGGAAGGCCCTAGCCTGTCCCTATTGGTCAGGAACCTCTCCCTACCGCTAAACATGAGACCTAGGCTTAACTTGTCCATTCACAAAAATGTGCTCCAAGCCTGGGACTTAGGGCCTTAAATAGGCTCTGGCTTATCCAAGATGGCTGCTAGAGTCACATGGGGAGGCAGCATCCAATCAGATAACTTCCCCGGTGACCCAGGAAACTATAGAGGAGGAACCAGGTTCCTCTTAACTTCCTATCCCTGTTATGGTTGAGCGCCACCTGCAGTGGAAAAAATAGACTGCACCTGCCTACAAACCGATCACCTGTTACCAGTACAGGAAATGAAAGGAAATCTACCCAATGGGAACAATGTTATCAAAAGGAAGCTTACAATTTTTCTAATCTTTCCCTACTATATACAAAACAAAATGTTTTACTTAAATGTCACTTTGTGTAGTTATTGTATAATTAATAATATACAGGACTTATATAGCGCCAACAGTTTGTGCAGCGCTCTACCATGTAGAAGGGGGGACAGCACAAGTACAATACAGTTCAATACAGAAAGGACAGGAGGGTAATCCATTACTCATGCAATTACTTTGGGCTCCTTTTCGCTGTCTCAAAAGTTTTCTAGTCAGTTCCTGGTCAGTAACTTATTAAATAATATTGATAAAATAATATTAATATTATATAATATTCCTCAAGATTATAAAACAATAATAGTACTAGTAATAGTAATTACTAGAACTAGTAAATGCACCTTCAAAAATAAGTCAACTTAAATTCCTCTACTAAAGGCTCCATAAAAAATAGCCATGAAGTTTAGCTGCAAGAAGAAAGAGAGCTCAGATGTGACCTCTGGTGGATAGCTTGAAGGATTACAGGTAGACCTCGATCAAAAACTTCAAACCAATGTTCTCATGTTGTGGGCTTCAATGCTGCAATCCCAATCCCTAGTGAATCTGAAAGCAAGCATGTAGGCTGTGTCAGTTTGCCGGACCTCTGCTGGGTGCTGTGGTTCTTTTTGCCAGCCACTTTATCACTTGCCAGCTTTAAAAACCAAGGCGCCCAGAGGAGGACCGGCTATCTGACACATAATTAAGTGTCACATAGCATACTCGAAAAATTCAATTATTGTCCACCAAAAAGGTGAGTATGAAATATACTCTTTTCTAGGATGCCTCCTATTTAGGTTTAGTAAAGTAGTGAAATGTCACTTTAAGGACAATTGAGACTAGTGTACAAACACAAAACCTGTAAAACCTCTTATTTCATGTACGTTTGGCTTGAGATTGAACAGACATTAATTTAAAGCCTTTCAACAATGTAACAATTCTTGTTTTCTGGGTCCTTGCGTCTGCACTTTCCCCCTGGGGGATTTATGAATGGGAAAAAGTGTAGATATGTTTTGCTAACTCATTTACAGTAGGATCATTTCTCGGAGATATTTCCGTGGTATGACATAGAGCTCATTTACCCCAGAGCAAAACAGGACCAGAGATAAACAGGAGACAGCCATGTGTCCATTTTAGTGTACAGTAGAGAACAGCATGCCAATCTAGAATACAATTATCAGGACATGCTGAGAATTAAAGTGGACCAGAACTTAAAGAGTGAAGATCTGCTATGTAACAGGAAACATCTAGAAATGTTACTCGTGCAGCAGCAATAACCTGAAAGATTCACTTTGTCTTTAATTTCCCCTAAAAATAGCAAAAGTAACCTGTTCCATGAGCCTCATAGCTGTATGTCTGCATTTTGAGTTCGTCCAATGCACTGTGCCTGTGAATGCTAGTCACAGGAGACTTGAAATATTATATTGGCGATATAGGCGTTGACTTACTATCTGGTGAGTGCATAACCTGGTGCAGCTCTGTATAGAAATCAATCAGCTTTCAGATTTTTTTTCATGACTTACAAATGTTATGAAGAAAAGATGAAGAAAAACCAGAGTTTAGGAGCACGCTACATAAAGAATGCAGGGCTAAGGAGCCCTCTACATAAAGAATGCAGGGCTTAGGAGCTTGCTACATAAAGCATGCAGGGCTCAGGAGTGCGCTACATAAACAATGCAGGCAGTAGTGTATTTAGGTTTTGTGCTGCCCTAGGCCTGACTAAACTCGTGCACCCCCTAATTTAAATATGACCCACCCCTTCCTGTCAAGGCCACACCCCTTCCTGCTGTTTAAGACATGCCCTGAAATTTTCAAGTGGGGACGCTAGTTCTGAGGGCCGGGGGGGGGGGGGTCGGGGTGTTAGAGCAATGGATTCCCTTAATGTGTTGCCTATAGTTCTACTTTAAGCACAAATTTCTGATAATTTTATGGAGAGGACTAAGAAGATAAAACCATGCCAATGGTGCAGCAGAAAACATATAGCGCAGTGAGGAAGGTTTGTGGTCCAGGATGATAGGACAGTCAAAATTAGAAGCGGCGCCACCCCCCCCCGTTGCGGATTTACGGCCGCCCGCATACCAGAAGCAGTGCGCCCGCTTTATGGGGGTGCTAGACTAATTTGCCTCTCAGCCCAGTGTGCCCCATAAGACTGGCGCTACACTACCAGTGTAGCGCAAGCTGGAGGGGACTCTTTCCGTGCTGCCCCCCCGCAAAGTGCTGCCCTAGGCCTGGGCCTTGTTGGCTTAGGCCAGGATACAGCGTTGAATGCAGGGCTCAGGAGTGCGCTACATAAACAATGCAGGGCTCAGGAGTAAGCTACATAAAGAATGCAGGGCTCAGCATTGCGCTACATAAAGAATGCAGGACTCAGCAATGCGCTACATAAAGATTGCAGGACTCAGCAGTGCGCTACATAAAGAATGCAGGGCTTAGCTGTGCCCAGCAATGCAGCCTCACCAGTGCCCATCTATGCAGCCTCACCTGTGCCCAGCCATGCAGCTTCACTAGTGCCCAGCAATGCTGCCTCATCAGTGCCCATCAATACAGTCACACCTGTGCCCAGGAATGCAGCCTCACCAGTGCCCAGGAATGCAGCCTCACCAGTGCCCAGGAATGCAGCCTCACCAGTGCCCAGGAATGTAGCCTCACCAGTGCCCAGGAATGCAACCTCACTGGTGCCCAGGAATGCAGCCTCACCGGTGCCCAAGAATGCAGCATCACCGGTGCCCAGGAATGCAGCCTCACCAGTGCCCAGGAGTGCAGCCTCACCAATGCCCAGCAATGCAGCCTCACCAGTGCCCAGGAATGAAGCCTCATCTGTGCAGGGGATCAAAGAGGAGAGGAAGAGGAAAGCCGGATCATCACACACGCTGGCGTCTCCCATTGTGTGAGTGTGAATCGCCGGGTGCACAAGTCCCGCCTCCTGGATCGGCTCCCACCTATCCTATGATAGACAGCACACGTCCCGGCATTGGACAAGTGTGCTGTCTGTCAAAGCAGCCATACCAGGAGGTGGAATTTGTGTGACGACGGGCACCCAGCAATTTCAATTAAAGCTGACACAACGGGAGACGCTGGCCTGACACCGTGTGTGGCACCCGGGGCGGATCGCCTCAGCACCCGCCCTGCAATCCGAGGACAAATCGGGGACAGACAGGCTCCGGGGACAGTGTCCTCAGTCCGGGGACTGTCCCCGAAAACCAGGGAGGTCTGGTCATCCTACTTTAGAAAGTAGCACAATGTGGTGAGAATTGCATCCTGGAGTACCTCCACTCTCTTGTAGACACTGGTGCCAGCACTACCACCGCAGGAAATGCTAGCCCACCTGGCTGCCTCTTCACCAGCCCACCTTGCTGCTTCTTCCCCAGTATACCCGACTGACTCTCTTGAGATTCTCCCAGAGCAAGATAGGGAAGATTTAAGCACATGGCTATTTTCCAGCGAGCCCTGCTACATATGGCAGTCTCTCCCCTTGTAAGTCCCTGCACTGTGCTGTACTCATACTGTCCTCTCCTTGCTCCCGCTGCTTCTCAGGAAAGCCTACTTCCAACTTCTCCTGTGGTAGGATCCTTCCAGGCCAGCACCTGGGCCCCCGGCCTGAGGTAGAGCCTCTCCCCAGCATGGGTCCCTCAAGGGCCACCGACAGTCTCCTTAGCACTGCACCTCCATCTTCCACCTGACTCCATTTACAGCATAACTCATTCCTATTTAAAGGCTCACTTAGTCCTCTGCCAGGCCCACCTCCTGGGGATGGCTAAGTTCCCCTAAATATGCAAAGCAACCCTCCTAGTCTCTAGAATGCTCTCCAACTTTCTAGAACCAAGGGGAGGCACCAGAGAGCTGTCTGTATGATTCATGCTGCCCTGAACTCTAGAGGGTGCTACAAGCATAACCCTAGAGGGTGCTACAAGCATAATATATAATTCTGCATCACGATCTCAGCAAGCACTTTGCTGCAGCAGCCTACTTCCCATACATGCGTATATATTTTTTAATTCTATGTGCATTATGATTTGCTCAAGCTTATGACTGGCTTGCAATATAAATAATAATAATAATAATCACAGCCTACCTGTGACATAGGCAACTCCTATTAAAAGCAGAAGACCCAAGGGTAAACCAGCCAGCTTCATAGAATATGGCAGACCTAACAGCAGAATGGCAGAGAAAGTAGTGAGTCCATCTTAAATAATAAATATAGGTAACTTTTCCGCTACTATGTGCAATATAATGTAAATATGTATGAAAGTTTAAACTTAAGAAGAAAAAGAGGATGCTGCTCAACACTGAATGTGTTCCCACATAAATAAACAAAATAACAAAATATTTTGAAGCGCTACCTCACCCAGCTACTCCCCGCTGGGCTCCAAATAGTAAGTGTATAAACGAAATCTGTGAAAACCAATGAACTCTCCGTGATAGCCTATATAGGGGTCTCAAAAAATATCTCTGTGTGCTAAAGAGAACAATCAAATAAACATAAATCCATAAATTAATAACAGTTGATACATGTAGTAAGCTTGATATAGCGATTCATCAATTCCATTCAATTATTGCTCTCTTCTATATGCATTGTGCAAGTGTCTAGATATCCAATAGTGACGGTCCAGGTGATAAAAAACTGGTCACACTATACGCTCACCTCCCAGGGAGACCCACACAGGGGTGCAGTGACGAAACGCATTGAGGCAGAGCCTGTGACGTTATCGCGTATGAGCGGGAAGCAGAGAGTGAGCTGCTGGGGATGCAGGGCCGAGGATCTGTGGATGTTTCAGTGATCTAGGGGCATTTCACCCCAACCACACAAGCGAATCACCTGTGTGCACCAGGAATAGTGCATCTGTAAATGTGGGTTTTATACTGTTGATTTTATTAAAGATATTGTATTATGCGGTAAACACTATGTCAGTTTGTTTCTTACCCTTATGATACCTATGTATGAGGAATACCATTTAAGGGATACTGACAGAGAAACCGCAGATTGCTGGATTGATACCCCTAAGGAGAAGGCATTAATGGACCCTTTTGTGGGTCTCCCTTAGAGGTGAGCGCATAGTGTGACCGGTGGACGGCACTTTGGCATGCACAGCAGTTTTTTATTACCTGGACCATCACTATTGGATGTCTAGACACTTGCACAATGCATATAGAAGAGAGCACTAATTTAATGGAATTGATGAATCGCCATATCAAGCTTACTACTTATATTAACTGTTATTATTTATGGACTTATGTTTATTTGATTGTTATTTTTAGCACATAGAGATACCTTTTTAAGACCCCTATATGGGCTATCACAGAGAGTTCATTGGTTTTCAGAGATTTCATTTAAACACCTACTATTTGGAGCCCAGCCCTAGCTGGGTGAGGTAGCGCTTTACAATATTTTGTTATTTAGTGAGTCTACAGTAATCATTGATGAGAATTTATAACACAACCCATAAAAGCATTTTTTGTACAGCAACCCATATTAGCCAATCGGAATTAAAGGATAACTGCACTTTCAGTGTTAAATTCATCTGTCACTTCACCTGCCAGATCTTCACTGTGTGGCCCACTGAAAGCCACACCGAAAGCCACACAGCCACCACCGCAAGGGTTCCTGCAGTAGTGAGGACAGGTGAGTATAAGACTTGGGTGGGAAGGGAGCTGTTCTTTGTCAATGGCACCCCAGATCACTGTACATTAGTTGTCAACACATATTAGTGCACCGACACCATATCAGCAAAATTGGTGCATGTCTGTAAGTTGGTAAGTTGCAGTGCATTGGCAGCCCATTCATAATAAATGGGCTATTTTAATGCAAAGCATGTTGCAATTTGTTAACGTCACAACAGACCATATAGGTTTAAATGGTCCCTAAAGTGTTTTCTGCATTATTTGACAGGAACACTTACTAAACCCACCCCCAAACACTTGTTCTCCAATGCAGTGTAGCACTATGCTGTGTTGCCATTCAAAGAATGCAGACAACGCTCGTTTTTTGTATGTTGGGGTGCATTGAAGCCCATTTACTCTGAGTAGCCTGTGTTACAGTGCACTGCGGCATATTATTAATTGGCTTTTACTCTACAGAGTCATGATTTTGCTTTAAATGTGATAGTTGGTAAGATTTTATTTTATTTATTTTTTAATGACCAAGTGAAACATAAACCTAATATATAAACTGTTCTTACAAATTTCTTGTAAACTTATTGAAAAGGAGCTCTCATCGGAGCAAGCCATACATACATATAGGGCCAGGACAGGGGAAGTGCGTCTTGATCTGTATTTCAGTGGTGACAAGTGAGCCATTACACAGCATTTAGAGAGTGTTATATAATATTACAGATGACTGTTACCTGTCAAAGGGCAGTATGTATGGCTGAGACTTCCCAATGAGAAGAGCCAGGTGTACATCCTTACCTATCATTCCAGTGCCTAGAATGGCATTGATCAAGTTAAATCCTGCCCAGAACACATTGCTAGTAAGTTTATTGTCCTCTTTATCCTCTTCAACAAGTAATTCTGTATCATTTATATCTATCTGCAAAAAAGCAAAGATAATAATAATGATAATAATCTATATACAGTAGGAGGTATATTAGTATACATACAATACAGTAGGGGTTAAAGGACCATATCAATGCTATGTATATAGTTCATGGAACTACAGTACTAAGTTATATATTTTTGTTTTACGTTTTTTGTAGCAATGTGTGCAATCCATGTTAAGCATGCTGGTGCAATCTGGTGCCATTCATTCTATATTTTGGCAACATACCACAACACACGTGACTGCTGAGAAGCTTAGGCTTATCTTAACCCCCACTTATTTAAACCACAACAAACCTTGCCCCCACCCCAAAAAATACACATAGACCACTTTAAGTTGGAAGTAGGGCAAGGCCACAGCTTTATTCATCATATCAGTATAACAACCTTCAAAATACCAATTACCATGCCGGTCAAACCGTGAGCATCTATAAACAAACCATTTAGTCTAAAAGGCCTGTCTCCACCATCAGTGCGAGACAGGCATTAAACTGACCCCGTAATTAAACTTGAGGGCGTAGCCCATAAAGTAATACCAATTGCTGGCAAGGTAAAACTGCCAAGGAAGCTGTGATGAAACACACAATGGGCGGGTGGGCAACTCTTGTGACGTCAAATTCTTTGGAAAGTAGTGGGACGTGCCTCTGCATAGCCTTTTCTAGAGTTTCGGCTCCACCCAGTCACCTCGTGCCATTGTAGCCAATCCCACTGGAGCCACTCCGATTCCCTGATTAGGTTGACGCCCCACTTGGTTGCCAAGCATCCAGCAGTAAAGGCTTCCTTTCCTTAGGGTGGGGCGGGTCAAGGGGCCTGTGCTGCATTTCAGGTGCATTCAGGAAGCCACGACAGATATCGCAATACACGAAGCAACCGGGGCCGACCAAGCGAGACCTAATCCACAACATCTCCAGGCGGGTCCTATCATCGGATGAGGTAGGACTTTTTAATCGTGGTTTATCTTACTGTCCTAAAAGTCACCTAGATCCATTTCAGTTAGATCAAGATCTGTATCGCCTATTTCGCAATATTAGATGGAAAGTCCATTTTCTTCATAAACCATTTGTTCATAATGACATACCTGAAGGGAAACTAAGTAGTAAAAGTCTAGGACTGGTAATGAAATCTAAATCCGTCCCCCCTACTACTTATGTACCTGTTGAGATGTTTGTACAGGAGGTTACCCGAGATGTGAAACGTCTGTTACAACAAGTGGACTTCAAAGATCATGTACCTAACAATCTGTCCCCCCATGAAAGAGTGACACTGCGGGAACTAACGAAACGGAATGATATTATTTGCAAACCTGCTGATAAAGGGGGTTCGGTAGTCATTATGGACCCCCAGGCTTATGAGAATGAGATCAGGCGACAATTGGATGACGATACAGTATACAAACCTCTACAATCGGATCCCACATGGAGTATCAGAAAGATCTTGGAGAGTATTGTAAAACCAGCATTAAAAGAAGGACTAATCTCACATGACCTATGCGAATTTCTGTTACCAACACATACCCGTACTCCGGTCCTGTATATACTCCCCAAGATTCATAAGGACAAACATTCCCCACCGGGACGTCCGATTGTGTCAGGGAGTGATTCGATCTTTGTACCCACGGCTAAGCTATTGGACAAAGTACTATCACCCTTGGTAAAGGCCACCCCATCCTACATTAAGGACTCTGGTGACTTTCTAACCAAAATTAGGGACCTACCACAAATTCAAAATGAATATATCCTGGTCACTTGGGATGTAACAAGTTTATACACATCGATCCCTCATGGGGCTGGCATTGAGGCAGCGCTAAGCCTAATTAGGAGCTGTCAGGAATATTCGGAGGCTCAGATAATTTTTTTTGAGAAACTGTTTAGATTGATTCTGTATAATAACTATTTTCTCTTTAAGGATCGGTACTATATGCAACTGACGGGGGTAGCCATGGGTTCTAATGTTGCCCCGCCATATGCCTGTTCATTTATGCATGATTTTGAGCAAAAACATATTTTTGTGAATGAACTTTTTCCGGAGCATTGCGCCACCTGGTGGCGCTATATAGATGACATTTTTGTCATATGGCGGGGCAACATTGAATCACTCAAAACGTTTGATGAGATTATTAATAGTATTTCACCAAATATTCAGTTCAAAATTCATATTGGCGGAGATTCGGTCCCCTTTCTAGATATACGGGCATACATAAAACAGGGATGGATTGAAACTGACATATACACGAAACCCACAGATAGGAATCAGTTATTGAGATATGACAGCTACCATCCCCCTCATGTCTTTAGTTCTATCATTAGAAGCCAGCTTCTTAGAGTGACGCGAATAGTGAGTGATACTACAGTTAAAGATGAAAGATTAGATGAAATGTGCTGTAGGTTTAAAGCGGAGTTCCACCCTAAAGTGGAACTTCCGCTCATCGGATTCCTCCCCCCCTCCTGTGTCACAATTGGCACCTTTCAGGGGGGAGGGGGGTGCAGATACCTGTATAATACAGGTATCTGCACCCACTTCCGGGTATAGCTAGCCGCAGCTAGCCGCAGACTCCCCGCCCACCCCCGTTGTGTTGTGGGAAATACACAGTTCCCACAACACAACGGGGACCAGTGAAGACGCGCAGCGCGACTCGCGCATGCGCAGTAGGGAACCGGGCAGTGAAGCGGCAACGCTTCACTTCCTGATTCCCTCAGTGTGAATGGCAGCAGCAGCTCCCGAGGATCGAGGGACGGCTCGGTCTCGGGTGCTGACATCGCTGGACCCCGGGACAGGTAAGTGTCTATATTTTAAAAGTCAGCAGCTGCAGTATTTGCAGCTGCTGACATCTAATTTTTTTTTTTTGTGACACTCCGCTTTAAGGAGCAGGGCTATCCAGAAGATATAATCCGACACGAACTAAACAAAATTTTGAATCCTATTGAAATTCTCAATAGGAAGAGATACTCAGCTGATAAACCTAGAATTCCATTTGTCTTCCAGTTTAACAGTTATAGTGATAGGATCTTTAATGTATTGAGAAAACATTGGGCGATACTGAAACGATCCTATCCTCATATAGAGGAGTTTCAGTTAACTCCGATGAAGGCATATCGGCGCAACAAAACTTTGCGCGATCTTTTAGTGCGATCCGAATTTAAACCAGAAAGGCAGGATGAGAAAAAGATGACTTTCCTTGGTAGTAAAAGAAAAGGTTGTTACCCTTGTCTTAATTGCATTCAATGCAATTTAGTTATTAAAGGGAATAACTTTTCTCATCCCAGGACTAACAAGAAAATAATAATTAACGACTTTTATACCTGTCAGTCATCATATGTGATTTATATTCTCACATGCCCCTGCAATCTCCTGTACGTGGGGGAAACAACCCAAAAAATTAAATACCGTATCGCACAACACCGTAGCACAATTAGACATCCTCAATCAAGTTTACCTGTATCGCGTCACTTCTCAGAAATGGGCCACAAAGACACTGATCTACGGTTTATGGTTTTAGAGGGGATTCCCCAAGACAAAAGAGGGGGTGATAGGATTTTGAAATTAAAAAAACGTGAAGTTTGGTGGATTAACAAATTACAGTCCCTACATCCTGATGGTATGAATAGGGACTACGATTTGTTTTTATTTGTTTAGAAATTTACAGTGCGAGATTGATTAGAAGGTATGACTATTTTTGAATATGTTATATTTTCTTTAGATTGATTACAAGGCTCCCGTTGGAAATACTAGATAGTGGAATATCAACTGGAATCCATGAAGAATTTTGAGACATGTACAAGAATAGTAACATATATGGATTCTTCATCAATATTTGCAAAACACCAAGCTATTAAAATGAGATAATATAATTGGTTCATAAGTGATATGATGATGATATTCGAGATGTAAGATGATGAACCTGTTTTGTAAATTATCCCCTATTGGGGAATTTAGGATGGTTTTAGGGTAGTAGGTTTATTTAGTAGGGTTAAATATTGGAATGTCTTTAGGTGTTTTGTATAAAATAATTAGTTAAGTGATACAGGTGTGTATCAGACTGGGTGTGGATAAAAGAACACAGTGTGGTTTTGCCTTTCACACACAGCCTGAAAAGCCTGACGAAGAGCGAGTTGTGCTTGGAACTGTACAGTGGCTTGCTTATATTTTGCAACATTCAATGGATTAACTTTTCAGTAAAAGGACACTTGTTTTGGCATCAAGCATCGTTCCATGAGTTTTTTCTATATATATATATATATATATATATATATATATATATATATATACACATACATTCACCGGACACTTTATTAGGACCCCCTTTTGCCTTCAGAACTCCCTTAGTTCTTCGTGGCATAGATTCAACAAGGTGTTGGAAACATTCCTCAGACATTTTGGTCCATACTGACATGATAGCATCACACAGTTGCTGTAGATTTGTCGGCTGCACATCCATGATGCAAATCTCCCGTTCCACCACATCTTAAAGGTGCTCTATTGGATTGAGATCTGGTGACTGTGGAGGCCATTGGAGTACAGTGACCTCATTGTCATGTTAAAAAAACCAGTGGTGAGAGGATTTGAGCTTTGTGACATGGTGCATTATCCTGCTGGAAGGAGCCATCAGAAGATGTGTACACTGAAGTCGTAAAGGGATGGACATGGTCAGCAACAATACTCAGGTAGGCCGTGGTATTTAAACGATACTCAATTGTTACTAAGGGGCCCAAAATTTGCCAAGAAAATATCCCCCACACCATTACACCACCAGCCTAAACCGTTAATCCAAGGCAGGATGGATCCATGCTTTTATGTTGTTTACAACAAATTCTGAACCTACCATCTGAATGTCGCAGCTGAATTTGAGATTCACCGGACCAGGCAACTTTTTTCCAATCTTCTTTTGTCCAATTTTGGTGAGCCTGTGCGAATTGTAGGCTCAGTTTCCTGTTCTTAGCTGACAGGAGTGGCACCCGGTGTGGTCTTCTGCTGCTGTAGCCCATCTGCTTCAAGGTTCGTGTTGTGCATTCAGAGATGGTATTCTGCATACTTTGGTTGTAACAAGTGGTTAGTTGAGTTACCGTTGCCTTTCTATCATCTCAAACCAGTCTGCCTATTCTCCTCTGACCTATGACATCAACAAGGCATTTTCATCCACACAACTGCCACTCACTGGATATTTTCTCTTTTTTGGACCATTTTCTGTTAACCCTAGAGATGGTTGTGCCTGAAAATCCCAGTAGATCAGCAGTTTTTGAAATGCTCACACCAGCCCGCCTGGCACAAACTACCATGCCACTTTCAAAGTCACTTAAATCCCCTTTCTTCCCCATTCTGATACTCGGTTTGAACTTCAGCAAGTCATCTTCACAACATCTAGATGCCTAAATACATTGAGTTGCTGCCATGTGATTGGTTGATTAGCAATTTGTGTTACCAAGAAATTAAATAGGCGTACCCAATAAAGTGGCAAGCGAGTGTATATCACAATCTATAAATAGGAATAAGGTTTTAAAAAGCTTGTCACAGGTTAATAAGGTTGAACCATATGAAATGTATCCCTTAGGCGATGCTCAAAAACATTTCAAATTGAAATCCCTCCTAACCATGTCCATTAAATGTGGTTGCAGTGCAGTTGTGCTGCTGCCCCATTTTCCTCCATGGGGTACGGTGGCACTATCGCCTGCTGACCACACCCTATAAAGGTGAATGGGGCCGCAGCACAACTTCGATGGAACTCCAGTGGTTGCTGCGAGGTTAGGAGAGACTTCAATGCCTCTTTAAACAAACTTGCAGGATGTAGCATATCCCTTCTCTATCACCTGCTAATTGTGGATGATGGCAAAGCATCCACCGAAGGTCATGAGTCAACAGCTTCCCATGTGGAAGAGGTTTACTGAACTTCCAGATCATTAGGAGATAAAAAAGAAACTTTCATGATAATCCCATACATTCAGACAAATTCAGGTAGTACGATTTGTGTTGTCTTTTATACCAGAATGGTGTCTGCAAGGATAAAAGTGGAATAGAAACGTTGGAGCCGTCAATAGGTATGTAGGTCACCAACAAAATGTTCTAGAAACAACCCTGACTGCTGAGAAGCTTAGTCTTGTCTTACCCCCCCACACTAATTTAAACCACAACAAAAGCCCATACCCCCCAAAAAGACACATAGGCCACTTTAAGTTGGAAGCAGGGCAAGGCCACAGCTTTATTGAACATCTTAGTACAACAACCTTCAAAATACAAATACCATGCCGATCACGGTTACACCGTGAGCATCTATAACCAAACCGTATAGCCTAAGAGGCTTGTCTCCACCATCAGTGTGAGACAGGCATTAAACTGACCCCGTAAATAACTTGAGGGCATAGCCCATAAAGTGATACCAATTGCTCGCATGGTAAAACCGCCAAGGAAGCTGTGACGAACACACAACGGGGCGGGTGGGTGGTTGGGCAACTCTTGGGACGTCGACTTCTCTTGAAAGTAGTGGGACATGCCTCTGCGTAGCCTTTTCTAGAGTTCTGGCTCCATTCAGTCACCTCGTGCCATTGTAGCCAATCCCAACGGAGCCACTCTGACTCCTTGTTTAGGTTGACGCCCTGCTTGGTTGCCAAGCATCCAGCAGTCAAGGCTCCCTTTCCTTAGGGCGGGGCGGGTCAAAGGGCCTTCATTATCTGCAATAACTGCCGTGTTTTGGGACATTACATAGGAACTACATTTCATATTTATTATTGTACAATCTTATCAATCTTTGATAATGTTTTTTAAAACCTTGTTTCTGTAGCGGGCACCTATTTTTACATAGGTGACCTTTATTGTTAGTTTCCTATGTCAGGTAAATTTAGACAGGATTGTGCTATTGCAGCAGGCCTGTTTGTTAATTTCTTTATTTGAGTGGCAGGTGTTTGTATTCGAGTCCCAGCCAATCATTGATTTGTTGGACAAGGCCCGGAACTCTGATATAAAAGCTGAGTCACATGGTCAGTCAGGGTCCTGTCTTGCTGTTTGCCGTGAGAGCCGGAGAGGCTCGAACTGGTTCCCGGAGGGGAGAGGTCCCCCCTCCGGAAGCCAACGGAGCTTCACCCTAGCCAGATGGGTAGAGGTCTGGTCCTCATGGAGGAACAGACGACATCCCGTAGCATGTAATTCTGGATGTCGTAGGCCGCCCCTGCGGGGAGGGGAGCAGGCCACAGACAGACAGAGGAACCGGGAATCATTTCGGATGAAGTGGCAGCAAAACGGAAGGAACCTGGACCATCGATCGTTTATGAGTGACACATGGACTATTGATCAAGTGAGTGAAAGCCCAAGGGAAGGGTACTGTCAGAGACTGAGGTTGTTGATGCACAAGTCGGTGAGATGGGTGGTTATGGCCCGTGATTTAGAGTTCAACATTGCCCTGGGATTCCAATCAGTCAAGCGAGGAAGTGATCAAAATGACTCTCTTGTAATTTAATCTGAAAGTACCATGCAAGTGGGAAGTAGTGGCAAAGAGGTAGCGGTGAAGCTGCATGCACACACATAGAGAAATGGATTGTTCCTTTTAAGTCATCCAGATGAAGAAGTTATTCAGAGTGACTCTTTATCATTTAATTCTCTATTAAATCTACTTCCATCCTCCCTGATCAAAGAGATCGTTTGAAATGTTTTGTCTGACCATCCGAAATTATTCTTTGATGTTTCCTGTAAGAACCATGTTAAGATGACAATGCAACAAAGAGAACATCTCAAAGGAAGTCCTTCTCCTATCCCAGTTTGTGTTAATGAATAAAGCGTTAAAAAAAAGCAATAAGGACTGTGACTTTGAATCTATGGGCTGCGAGGGTTGAGTGGTAAATGTGAATTACGGATATAGCCAATTCTAAGCCGCTCCTTCGGGTGTCAGCGCTACATTTCTGTTTATAAATTGTGATTCTATATGCACATGGAGGCAGCTATATTTGGTTATCACATATGCAGGATGTGCTTTGTGTTTAGCAGCATTCCACAATCATCATCTTCTTTTTTCTCCAAACGTAATAAAAGTCTGTGGATTCACAAAAGCATTTAGGAAATAGAATGTTCTCTTAGCTCAATGAATAAAAGTGTCAGGAAATTTCAGTGCACCTATGTTACCTGCAGGTGGCAACATGCTCCTGTGACTGTCACCCTGTAACTCCTGTGGTTTACAGTGGGTTTCTCCCAGCAGTTTTTAGACTTGTGTTGCTAATAACAAACTAAAAATGGCTGCGTGAGGATTATTTAAAGCTAGACTGCAGTCTTACCTAATCCTTGCACAGCGGTACAGGCTCCTATTTTGTAAATTGCTTGCTTCGATTTCACTACACACTGTAAGTTGCTCACAGTATGCATTAGAAAGTGCAGCATGTCAGAAAGAGGCCACATGATTTCCTTGGTGGTTCTTCCAGCATCATCTCAACCTTTCTTCATCAGCCTTCATCAGCCTGGTTGCAGGAAAGAAATTTGCACTGTCTATGACCTGCCTAATTGCCCTGCCTTTAGACGTAGTTATTTATCATCTTACTTGCCAATTTGTGTAATTCTTGTACCAGGCTGTTTGTGATTTCTGTTTGCTTATTGTATTTGTCTTGGAAGTTTCACGGAGAGTCAGCTTTTGTCCACATATTGATCAATGATTCCAAATTAAAGCCATACACGGTGCAAATTTCTTTCTTGTAACCATGGAATGCAAGAAAGAAATTTGCATGAATCCCCCATTAACACAGACAGTACCGACAGGGGAATCAGCAATTGTTTTCTCTCAGTGGGCAGAGGGGGTGGGTGTGGGAAGCCATGCCTGCCGGGAGAAGATAGTGATTATCACTAGAGGCTATAGCAGCTGCTAGCAATAATCACAAGAGAATCCAGCAGGCTTGACCCAAGTTGATCGATTAATCAACTTGGTACATTCAGGCTGCCCATTAAGGGCCATTTCACAGAGGGACGGTTTGCAGGCGCTATTGCACTAATAATAGCGCCTGCAAACTGACCCGAAAGTGACGCTGCTTTGTCTCCAGTGTAAAAGCCCCGAGGGCTTTCACACTGGAGCGGTGCGCTAGCAGGACGGGAAAAAAAGTCCTGCCAGCAGCATCTTTGGAGCAGGGAAGGAGCGGTGTATACACCGCTCCTTCCCCGCTCCTGCCCATTGAAATCAATGGGACAGCGCGGCTATACTGCCGGCAAAGCGCCTCTGCAGAGGCGCTTTGTGGTGGTTTTAACCCTTTCTGGGCCGCTAGTGGGGGGTAAAACTGCCCCCCCGCTGGCGACTGAATACCAACGGTAAAGCGCCGCTAACAATAAAATTACCGCTTACGCCGCCCCCGCCCCAGTGTGAAAGGGGCCTAACAGTTAGAATCTCAGATGGTTCGTGTTGAGCCGGCTGAGATTCAAACTGTGTATTGCAGTCCTCAAAAAAGATAAAAAATCAGCACTAGGAATCAATGATGGGAGGGGGTGGACCAGTGGCGGTCCGTAATGCAGGGCGCAGGGGTGCTGCTCCCTATCCATGTGTCCGGCCCCCTAACTTACATGCAGGGCGCCGGACACATGGATTCCAATGGGGCTTTCTTTTTTTGAAGCATGTGATTAGAGCCAGGGGCTCTAATAGGCTTCAAATAAGGGTGGGCTCGGGGTGCAGAGCGAGTGACCTGACCAACCACCGGGGGGGGGGGGGGGGTTTGCATTGCAGGTGACCCGACCAACCCGAGGGGGGGGAGGTAGGTGGCTGTGGGTACATTGCCCCCCCCAACAAAAAAAATAACAATATATACCACCAGCTGCCACTGGGTTGGACCTTTCAATCATCTAGCCATCTTCCATTCATAGATCCTGTTTCATTTATAGCATGATCAATAGGACAAGATTATAAATGTGATGTGCAATGTAATAATCAAGTGTTCATTGCTGGGCAGTCTATTGCAATGTTTATCTATCTGTAAATGTGTCAAAAATACAGTGAAAATGAATAATCTAAAAAAGGCATTTCAGTGTAATTTTCAGGAGTCATACTAAACATATGGGGACACTTGTATCTATACACCATGTATATCTATAGTCAAGACGTTTATTTTGTTTAATTTTGAAATGCCTGTCTGGTTTGACAATAGTCAGCCGGACAAAAAAAAAAAAAGAGCGTGAAACTCCCTAACAGGACACAGCAATAAAAACTTGGCAGAGTTCTAATTTTTGCCTATTAAATAAAAACTGGGGTACAGATACATTTTAACAAAAAAAAATGTCCTAATAAGTAATATTTAAAAATATTTTAGATTGAAAGCTTTACTGTACTTTTGGTGCTATATTCTAAAAAAAATAATCATCACATCAATAATAATACATGAAAAGCAATACCTGCTCTGTCCAGCTGTCCTGTGCCGAGGTTGTTCCCATTCTGGACACTGTTCTTCGCGGCCAGGAGTTGTACATTTTCATAAAGCAGTCATGGTCCAAAACGTTTGAATCACTGACCAGGAAGGATCACTGTAGCACAGTAAGCTGATCTATATACTATTGCCATAAAGACAGAATGATGAGAATCTTGCTGTCCAATGAAAAAGGGGAACGATGGTTATAAAAAGAAAGCAGCAGGAAAGAATGACTGAGTTCAGATTTATGATAATATGTAACTCAATAAACTGGCCTAGGAACTTAAACCTATTAGGGACTACCTAATTTCATAAAGACATGGCTTACCACCAGCAACAGAGAGGTACTATTAAAAGAATATAAAATTAAGTATCTCAGTTAAAAAAGGCATACTGCACTAAATCCGCTTTGCTGTCCTCTGTAGAGGACTCCCCTACTAAGGTACCTATAAACATAGATACAGTATATGGTTGTCTAAATAGGCCTAAACAGGGCATGAGTTTTGCTGTATGCAGGTACCTTGGGCAGACCATGGATTATATTTTGAAGGTCCTTGTTTAAAATCTTTCTGTAAAAAGGGGACAATCCTTGTCTCCTATTGAAACTACAAGTGGCCATATCGAAAATAATAGAATCGCGCTAAAACATTAACTTAATAATGTATAATCAATCAATATTACTGCCCATGAAACATAAGCATATGTATCATGAACAGATTAACACAAAATTAGAAACCAAAGTGAAAACAAGAAATATTAGTGAAATCAAAATGTATATGGCATACAGTGTAATGTCCAAACACTAAAATGACCAAACACCCGTGAACATATGAATAAAATACAAAAATATTGGAAGAAGTCCATCAAATTATAAATTATATGGAATCTTCCATGGCGTGAGAATTGTTGTGTTCAATCCACCACCAATGATAAAGATTTGCCACTTACAGAGGATCAGGGGCAACCTGTACAGAGATAGCCCTCCGGAGCTTAACAAGTGGACCCAGATTCAAAATTCGTGGGTGGTAATTAAACATCCAAAGATACCAAATGGAGCTATTGGAACTCAGATCCCATCGTATCTCCCCAGCTCATAGATGATAAGTGTGGCATGAAAGATAAGAGAAGCTCCAATAGTGTAAAACCTTTCGATTTATTGTAAATAAAACAAGCATATATTGCACTTACATATAGATAGCAGATAAAGCGCCTGTCCAGAGCTCCGGCTGGTGAGCACACAGACAAACCCATCCTACTGAGACTTCCACGACAATGCGAGGTGACGCAAGCACGTCGCTCCATCCTACGCTTTTCGTAATAGGTTACGTTGTCCAGGGGCACGGGTGGCCCGCTGCGTCACCTCCCTAAATACTAAAATATTCTAACCAAGCCTCGTTTTGAATCCAGTATGTCGGCGGACATGCATGGCAGCAATGTAGATATTAAACACTACGTGACTACGTGCTCTGCGCAGAGAGCCGAATAGAAACGAAAACCAGGTGGATTATATTATAGATAAAAAAGGGTTACAAATAAAGCAAAAATTGTATAACATAAATAAATATATACGCCATTGATGGATGTAAGAATCAAAAGGTCAGTGAAAAAAACGAAAGTATCAAGGTGCGAAGGCACCACCAACACCCAAAGCCCAATTTTTCCAAACCTGTTACTTCTGTCCAGACTTTATCTAAAAACGAATGTTAATCTTGGCCTGAGTGTACTACAATTTTGATTCTTCACATAAGGCTTGCTCACTGTGGTGCAAAACTTTGGTATTTCCATCCAAAGTCTGCCAAAGACACACCAGTATTTATCCAAAACATCTTTAATCTTGTTCTGAGTGCACTTAAATGTGGCCTGATCATACAGATTGGCAAATTCAATTTAATTGTCATTTTTTTTTCTTTATAAATGTTAGTTTCGCTGCAGCAGGTTCTATATATAGTACAGATGCACCACGTTATAGGCAGACTAATGCCCCGTACACACGGTCGGATTTTCCAACGGAAAATGTGTGATAGGACCTTGTTGTCGGAAATTCCGACCGTGTGTAGGCTCCATCACACATTTTCCATTGGATTTTCAGACACACAAAGTTTGAGAGCAGGATATAAAATTTTCCGACAACAAAATCCGTTGTCGGAAATTCCGATCGTGTGTACACAAATCCGACGGACAAAGTGCCACGCATGCTCAGAATAAATAGAGATGAAAGCTATTGGTCACTGCCCCGTTTATAGTCCCGACGTACGTGTTTTACGTCACCGCGTTCAGAACGATCGGATTTGCCAACAACTTTCTGTGACCGTTTGTATGCAAGACAAGTTTGAGCCAACATCCGTCGGAAAAAATCCTAGGATTTTGTTGTCGGAATGTCCGAACAAAGTCCGACCGTGTGTACGGGGCATAAGGGGACCCCCCAGGCACTATATTTAAAGGAATTTTTCATTTTTTATTGTTTCACTTTAAGCATCATTAAAATTACTGCTCTTAAAAAACTATCTTTTTTAACCAGTTTAGCCCCGGAAGATTTGGCTGCTCAATGACCAGAGCATTTTTTGCGATACAGCACTGCATCATTTTAACTGACAATTGCACAGTCGCTCGACACTGCACCCAAACAAAATTGACATCCTTTTTTTCCCACAAATAGAGCTTTCTTTTGGTGGTATTTGATCATCTCTGCGGTTTTTATTTTTTGCGCTATAAACAAAAAAAGAGCGACAATTTTGAAAAAAAAAACACAATATTTTGTATTTTTTGCTATACTAAATATGGCCAATTTTTTTTAAAAAAAAGCAAATATTTTTCTCAGTTTAGACCGATATGTATTCTTCTACATATTTTTGGTAATAAAAATCGCAATAAGCGGGAGGGGACTGACTAGAGGGGATGACTGATCGTGGTTCCTAGCTATTAGGAACTCATGATCTGCATCTCCTATCAGAACAGAACAGGGATGTGTGTGTTTACACACACACATTCCTGTTCTGCCTCTCATGCCTGCGATCGCTTGTGGCCGGCGCTCATCGCGACCGTCGGCCACACGCATTGGCGGTGCGCATGCGCCTGCTATCCCACTGAAGGGAGCCAATGTATAGCTACGACAGGTCGCTGGAATGTGCCAACCTGCCGCAATATAATGACGGCGGCTGGTCGGCAAGCGGGTATAACTTGCATATAAACCTTCAAAATGGGCACTTTTGATTTTTCTTGTTTGGGTCCCATAGACTTCAATGGGGTTCATCGACAGGGTCCGAACTTTTGCTATGTTCGAGAGTTCTGGCGCGAAGTGAACAGGGGGTCTTTTGGTCTATCTCTAGTCCTGGATTAGCAGCAGCTATCAAGCCCCTGATGCCAATGTTGCTCACTAAATGTGTTTGGGAACTGGAATCCCTGCAAGACTGTCTAGGCTGTCTAGCTTTGTGGGTGTTGATTTTATCTTGAAGTAATTTTTTGGCATAGGTTTGGGCAATTAACACCCAAGGCCCAATTTTTCCGCACCTGTTTGACAGGTGCATATAACTTCATTTTTTTTACAGCAAGGCCAATTCTTGCTTTCATCAAGAGTACCTCTAGAAGGTTAAGGTATGAAGGCACCACCAACAGCCAAAGACCAATTTTTCTGCAAATGTTTGACCGGGGCATCAAATTTCAAATTTTTTACAGTAAGGCCAATTCTTGCTTTCAACAACAGTACCTCTATAGGGTTACGGTGTGAAGGCACCACCAACAACCAAAGACCAATTTTTCTGCAACCATTTTGATATGGGCATCTAATTTTAATTTTTTACAACAAGGCCAATTCTTGCTTTCATCAGGAATAGCTCTAGAAGGTTAAGGTGTGTAGGCACCACCAACACCAAAGACCAATTTTTCTGCAACTGCTTGAATGGGGCATCAAATTTTCATTTTTTTCAGCAAGGAAAATTCTTGTTCTCATCAAGAATACTTCTAGAAGGTTAAGGTGTAAAGGCATCACCAACACCCAAGGACCAATTTTTCCACGTCTGTTTGACTGGGGCATCAAATTTAAATTGTTTAAACCAAGGCCAATTCTTGCTTTCATCAAGAGTACCTATAGAAGGTTATGGTGTGAAGGCACCACCACTCCCAAAGACCAATTTTTCTACAACTTTGGTATTTCCATCCAAAGTCTGCCAAAGACACACCAGAATTTATGCAAAAAATCTCTAATCTTGTTCTAATTGTTCTTGTTCTAATTGAGCAACTAAGTGGCAAATGAGGTTTAATGTTGATAAATGTAAAGTTATGCACTTGGGGGCTAAGAATATGCATGCATCATACATACTAGGAGGAGTACAACTGGGGGAATCAATGGTGGAGAAGGATCTGAGGATTTTGGTAGATCATAAGCTCAATAGAAGCATGCAATACCAAGCTGCAGTTTCCAAAGCAAGCAAAGTCCTTTCTTGTATTAAGAGAGGTATGGACTCCAGAGAGAGAGATATCATTTTGTCCCTGTTCAAATCATTAGCAAGACCTCATCTGGAATATGCAGTTCAGTTTTGGGCAACAGTTCTCAAAAAGGATATCGGGGAACTGGAGAAAGTGCAGAGACAGGCAAGCAAACTGAAAAGAGGCATGGAGGAGCTCAGCTATGAGGAAAGATTGGAGGAGCTGAATCTATTCCCTCTTGAGAAGAAGATATTAAAGGGGGATATGATCAACATGTACAAATACGTAAGTGGTCCATATAGTGAACTTGGTGTTGAGTTATTCACTTTAAAGTCATCACAGAGGACAAGGGGTCTCTCTTTACGTCTAGAGGGAAAAAGATTTCATCTCCAAATACGGAAAGGTTTCTTCACAGTAAGAGCTGTAAAAATGTGGAATAGACTCCGTCCAGAGGTGGTTTTGGAAAGCTCAGTAGATTGCGTTAAAAAAGGCCTGGATTCTTTCCTAAATATACATAATATAACTGGGTACTAACATTTATAGGTAAAGTTGATCCAGGAAAAATCTGATTGCCTCTCGGGGGATCAGAAAGGAATTTTTTCCCCCACTGTAGCAAATTGGAGGATGCTTTCCTGGGGTTTTTTTCCTTCTTCTGAATCAACTGTGGGTGAAGGAATGTGCATATTATTATCATTATTTTTTATTCATTTATTTTTTTGGTTGAACTGGATGGACTTGTGTCTTTTTTCAACCTGACTAACTATGTAACTATGTCATCATATAATAATTTAAAAAAAAAAAATCGTTCATATGTGTGTGCACTGTGTGGGGCGCTGGACTGATGGGTGTCTATTAGGTCCGTACATTTCTGAAAAGCATGTGATTTGAGGCTGAGGCTCTAATTGGCTTGTTTTAGGTTGTCCTGGGGCGCAGAGCACTGTACCCCGCACCCTCCCACTGTTGATGTTAGCGAATCAATATTCGTCATCACATCACTTCCAGCTTCTTGTCCTGTGGAACGCAAGGCATCCTTTGGTGAGTGGGGACCTGGAGGGGTTTGTTAGCGCTTGCCGCCACTGGTCAACAGTCTTGTAAGGTTTAGCCTTTTTTCATTTTGACCACTCTGGGCATCTGTAAGTTGTTTATTGTAAAAGACAAGTCCACCTTCTTCTTTAAAACTGGTGTTGTTTTTTGCCTGTTGTTATTACATATTACATCCTGCACATCTAAATAGATAGATAGACGTAATGCCATACAGAAGTCATTTTGGTGTGATGGAGGGATTTAAAATCTTTCCAGTTTTATATTCTTAATGGACACTAGAGGGCGGCCTGTTATACGATTTCTTAGGAAGCTCGGTTTTGCTTGCTCTCTTTTGCTTACAGAACAGAACACCTGTCATGTCCGAAATGTGAGGATACATTTCTGGCTTTGTTCTGAAAGTGCTTGGTGTCTGGTTGTGTCTGCCTTCAATATTTCTGAAATAAAGATACATCCAAATAGTGCTCGGGCTTGACTGCTTAAGCCTTATCCACCCATGTCACACGGGCATATGGAAATATCCAAGATCTCCAGAAGCTGAAAGCAAGATCCTGCAAAAAATGTTATCCTTATGCTGTATGCATGCAATCGCTTCAGTAAGGCCCAGTTCACACCTGATCGTTTTGGAATCAAGGCCAGAATCACAGCAAAATGCAGGATGCGGTTGCAGTGCCATTATTTCTTAATAGCACCCCAAACGCAGTGCAATTTTGCTGCAATTGTGCAACAAAACACACAAAACTCACAGCAAAAAATGAAACACCAAACACTCCTGGCTCAGAGCCAACATTTGGTACATTAGCTTCTTTGGCGCATTTTTGGAGGGCAATGCGTAAAAAAAAAAGCGACACTGTAGTGTCGCTCCTTGTCCATCAGCCGTGAATAGGACCTAATATGTACAAGTGTACAACGCCCGTGGTTGGTAGGACACTAGGTGTGCGGTTGAGCTGCCCAGAACATAGACCGTGTACTGCACCCATCATGCCTGTCACATCAGGAGGAGGGTCTGTGGCCATGCAGCCACTGCGTCCCTACGTAGACAGCCCATTCAAGTCAATTCAAAAATGGCAAAACACAAATATTTAAACTTGCTACAAATAGGGAGATTGTTGTTTTTGTGCAATTAGTACATGGAATCAGGGTCTAGTTGCTGATAGTGTTACTTGCATGACATCTGACACATTAAATATTTCTCTGCTTTGATTTTAGGTTTAACAATGCAGAGAATAATTTTTCATTTTTTTTTAATTATTCAGAGATCCAGACCATACCCCCACCTTTGTGCAAAATAAAGAATAACAAACAAAAAAAACTATTGTCCCTTCCATAAATGTATTAAGCTGATAACTTCCTGTGCATTTAAATATGCCTACCAGTTGAAGCATGTACTGGTCTGTACTGGGTTTAGGCACTTGTACCTGCACCAGGTACTAAAAGGGCCAATGAAGGGGGAGGTCTGAATGGGGGCTGATCTCAGATCAGAAGGGTTCATTTTTGGAAGGAGGCTAATTTGGGGTTTGAAGGGGTAGTAACTTGAAGGGGGGCTGATCATAGGTCTGTAGGGGTAACTTGCAGAAGGGGGAATGATTGCAGGCCTGTAGGAATAATTTGATGAAGGGGGCTGACATTGATATGTCATATGTTATATAGTCTTGATAGCTGTACTCTGTAAGTTGTGCTGTACATTACACACTCCTGGTTTCTAATGCCGCGTACACACGAGCGGACTTTACGGCAGACTTTGCTTGGCGGACTTTTCGACGGACTTTACGACGGACTTTCTGAATGAACGGACTTGCCAACACACAATCCATCAAAGTCCGTCGAATTCGTACGTGATGACGTACGACCGGACTAAAACAAGGAAGTTCATAGCCAGTAGCCAATAGCTGCCCTAGCCTGGCTTTTTGTCCGTCGAACTAGCATACAGACGAGCGGACTTTTCGACCGGACTCGATTTCGACGGATTAATTTAAAACATGTTTCAAATCTAAGTTCGTCCAACTTTTGAGAAAACAAAGTCCGCTGGAGCCCACACACGATCGAATTGTCCGACCAAATCCCGTCCGCCGGGCAAAGTCTGCCGTAAAGTCCACTCGTGTGTACGCAGCATAAGTCTCTCCAAGGAGGTAGGCTCTAATGGAAAGGATATGTAATTGAAGAATTACTAAAAATGACATTTTGTCCTGATGTTTATGTGTGTCTGTAAGACTCTTGTTTATGGCACAGTAATTACTGAATATTTAGGGAGTACAAAAACTGTAGAAATCATATGCAGTGTGTAGTGTGAGTGGTATCAGACAAGAACCACAGCAATTTAAACTGTGACCAATATTCCCAGCAATGTAGCCATGCCTAGTTTTCACTGTGCACACCACATATTATCCCCATACTATTTCTCTCTTTCTTATATTCTGCCAATCACTACCTCCCTGCTATCCCGACCGTAAGGCCTGGTTCACATCTATGCATTTTTTAGTGCATATTCAGTTTTACAGAAACACACTACAGTCCATTTTACATGGTTTCCAATGGATGTAGTTCACATCTGTGCATTTTATGGAAAGAGCCAGGGACTTTTTTCTGGTTTTTGGTTCCATAGACTTCAATGGATCAAAAGCGTGTATTGAAAAATTAAAAATGCACCTGGAATATACAAACTGCAACCTGCATAGGTGTGAGTCAGGCCTAATGCTCTGCATTTCACTTTAGTAGTAGTCAGTGCTGGCTGTTTAGGAAATACATATACCAGCACTTTAAAAACTGGAGGGGATGGTGAAAGGAGTCACTGGGGAAGCTGTGCATATTTTTCTCTGTAAAACGTATGGTGGCCCTAACACACTTCCTGCCCCAGGGTGACAACGCAGCTCCTCCACAGATATAGTACAGTGAGTGTTGTCACTTTAATACAGGAAGTGTTACTGGCAGCATCACCAGGTGAAAATAAGGGGAACAAAACTAATGCATCCACCACATGCATAGATAAAGTTTAAAGTGATCCAGGATTGTATGCAAAGCATGTTTTACTCAACAACCACAATATTTCCTGAAACTGAAATCACTCTGTTAGTCAGTACTGTACATCACTTAGTCTACTTGAATGTTAAGAAGAAATAGCTATTTTCTTACCTTGTATTAAGTGCCTACAAGTGCCGATGTTGGTTGTAAAATTGGTCCCAGTGTCCCCCCTTGTATCTTTAAAGCAAAAAAATCCCCCATTAGTACACCCCCTACACAAAACACTAAACAGTTATTACATTTGTGAAATTCCTTACCATTGAAAAGAAAAGTGATTAATTGTTTTCTTTGTAAATGCAATTTTTGCTGTGGTACATCCTACAGCAAGAATGGTATTCTGTTTTTTTTCCCAAGGACAGCACTCAGTGGACGATGGTCTCCTGTAAAAGTGGGGTCGCAGGATGCGTTTCGAGGACTTCTCTTCTTCTTGAGCTGTCCTTGGGATTGAGCGAACTGTGCAGGAGCAGCGGAGACTTCTGACATCCAGCCCAGCTCTTCTCCTGTCAGCTGGCCACACAGTGATCTGGACACTGTGGCTGATCATCCATCTTTTCCTTGTGACTGTGTTGTGTGTTGGGTGGACTCTTCCTCGTGGACTATATGCACTCTTTCACATTTTATTTTGTGAGTACATAATATGTTGTTATTAATAAAGCCCTTTGATCCTTTTACTACACCAGAGGTCTGCACTGTTTTCTCCATTCCCTTATATTTGGTCAATGTGATTGCCTAAATATAGCCATGTGGACATATTTAAGCTATGATATCAGCCACTATCCTTGTCCCTTTGTTTACCTGGCCAGGGATTCCAAGCCAGCAAATTAATGGGACTGGGTAATTTCCACCTCCTGCTTCCTTAACCATTGACAGGAGGAGAAGGAGGAAGCTGTCATATACACTCACCGGCGACTTTATTAGGTACACCTTGCTAATACCGGGTTGGACCTCTTTTTGCCTTCAGAACTGCCTTAATTATTCATGGCATAGATTCAACAATGTGTTGGAAACATTCCTGAGAGATTTTGGTCCATATTGACATTATGGCATCACGCAGTTGCTGCAGATTTGTTGGCTGCACATCCATGATGCAATTGCATGGATTTAGATCTGGTGACTGTGGAGGCCATTGGAGTACAGTGACCTCATTGTCATGTTCAAGAAACCAGTTTGAGAAGATTTGAGCTTTGTGACACGGTGCATTATCCTGCTGGAAGTAGTCATCAGAAGATGGGAACACTGTTGTCAAAGGGATGGACATGGTCATCAACAATACTCAGGTAGGCTATTGAATTTAAACGATGCTCAATTGGTACTAAGCGGCCCAAAGTGTGCCAAGAAAATATCCTCCACACCATTACACCACCAGCCTGAACCATTGATACAAGGCAGGATGGATCCATTCTTTCATGTTGTTTGCGCCAAATTCTGACTCTACCATCTGAATGTTGCAGCTGAAATCGAGACTCCTCACACCAGGCAACATTTTTCCAATCTTCTATTGTCCATATTTGGTGAGCCTGTGCAAATTGTTTCTTGTTAGCTGACAGGAGTGGCACCAAGTGTGGTCTTCTGCTGCTGTAGCCCATCTGCTTCAAGGCTCGATGTGTTGTGCGTTCAGAAATGTTATTCTGCATACCTTGCTTGTACCGAGTGATTATTTGAGGTATTGTTGCCTATCATCTCAAACCAGTTTGCCCATTCTCCTCTGACATCAACAAGGCATTTTTTCCACACATCTGCTGTTTACTGGATATTTCCTTTATTTTGGACCATTCTTTGTAAACCCTAGAAATGGTTGTGCATGAAAATCCCAGTAGATCAGCAGTTTTTAAAATACTCAGACCAGCCCGTCTGGCGCCAACAACCGTGCCATGTTCAAAGTCACTTAAATCCCCATTCTGATGCTCGGTTTGACCTTTAGTAAGTCATCTTCACCATGTCTAGATGCCTAAATGCATTGAGTTGCTGCCTTGTGATTGGCTGAGTAGTAATTTGTGTTACCAAGCAATTGAACAGGTGTACCTAATAAAGTTTCCAGTGAGTGTATATTAGCAGTAGAGAAACTGCTACTATACAGGCTAAAAGTTCAGTGTTCTAACGAACATCCTAACCAGAACAATTCAACCTAAATCCATAATGATAATAGCCGGCAACGCAGTAGATTTTTCACAAATTCATTATTTGTTACAGTGCAGGTACAGAATCCGAAATGCACTTATGAAACCAATAAAGAATTTGTGAAGAAGCTACCGAGTTGCCGGCTATTATCATTATGGATCTATTTTAAAAGGCAATACATACCAGAAGTACATTATGCATTACTACATACATAGTACAGAGTTCAAGGGTTTACTATGTACAGAGTGCAGAGTTCAGGGGTTTACTATGTACAGAGTGCAGAGTTCAAGGGTGTGTTACGTACAAAGTGCAGTTTTCAGGAGTGCGCTATGCACAGAGTGCAGGGTTTAGGGGTGTGCTATGCACAGTGTGCAGGGTTCAGCTCTCTTTCACAGGCTCTCCACATTTCACTTCCACCTCTCCTCAGCTCTGACACTCTGCACCACTCTCCCCCCATCCCCCACCTCTGCACACATCTCCCTCTACAGCCCTCATTCTCCCCCATCGCCCAAAGTTTCCTCACATCTCACCTTTTCATAAAATACTCGACCCAGCTCTAGTACCTCCCTGCAGTGTAGGCGGTTCTACCTTTCTCTCTCACTTGCAGCGAGATCATTGGTCGGCGTCTGTGCACCCAGGCACAGATGGGAATCACAGTGCAGCCTACCACAAGATGTCCCATCCCGCCTATGACCACACTGCACCTGCATCTCCCTGCAAGGCAGGCAGGAATCTGTGAGAGCCACTGAGAGGAAAGCTGTCCTTGTAAACACAGAAGGCTTCTCTGTTTACAAGTGGTAGTGGTGAGCAGAGGGTGAGAGCTGGCGAAGGTGGAGCGGAGTTCCGCCACTTTCCAGCTAAAAAAAGCCCCGAGTGCAAGGGCCACATAAAATGGCCTGGCGGGCTGGATTCGGCCCACGGGCCTTGTGTTTGACACATGTGGTCTAGATGTTTATGTTTGCACCCAAGCCAAAGATTCTCAGTCCTCCCATGTATACACCAGAACAATTCAACTACCAAAGAGTAGCTAGAAAGGCATGCTGGGCCATTTAGTTAAAGGCAACTGGAGATTCAGAGACTGCCCCAGCCTAGTATACAGTGGGGAAAATAATTATTTGATCTCCTGCAGGTTTTGTAATTTTTCCCACTTACAAACAAATTGAAGGGTCTATAATTTTTTTTTATCATAGGTGTATTTTAAATGATGGAGACAGAATATCAACCAAAGATCCGGAAAAAACACATGCTATAAATTAAGTTGCAGTTCAGTGAGTAAAATAAGTATTTTGATTCCCAAGCAAAACATGACTTAGTACTTGGTGGAGAAACCCTTGTTGGCAAGCACAGAGGTAAGACGTTTCTTGTAGTTGGTGACTAGGTTTCTACACATCTCAGGGGGGATGGGATTTTGGTCCACTCTTCTTTACAGATCTTCTCTAAATCCTTAAGGTTTCCTGGCTGTCTCTTGGCAACTTGAAGTTTCAGTCCCCAGCCGGAACTTCAGCCGGGCATTCACAACACATGCGCTGCTGATGTCAGCGGCTGCATATAAAGTGAATATCTCCTAAACTGTACAGGTTTGGGAGATGTTCATTTTACCTACAGGTAAGCCTTATTATAGGCTTACTTGTAGGTAAAAATAAGGGTATGCAACCACTTTAAGTGTTCTGGCTGAGGAAAGAAGGTTCTCATCCAAGATTTTACAATACATGGCCCTGTCCATTGGCCCCTCAATGTGGCAAAGTCGGCCTGTACCTTTAGCAGAGAAACAGCCCCAAAGCATAATGTTTCCACCTCTGTGCTTGACTGTAGGGATGGTGTTCTTAGGGTCATAGTCAGCATTTTTCTTCCTCCAAACACGGCGAGTCAAGTTAATGCCAAAGTGCTCAATTTTGGTCTCATCTGACCACAGCACTTTTTCCCAATCCTTCTCTGAATCATTTAGATGTTCATTGGCATGACTGTACATGTGCCTTCTTGAGGAGGGAGACTGGTCGTGTTTGGAGGAAGAAAAATGCTGACTATGACCCTAAGAACACCATCCCTACAGTCAAGCAGGGAGGTGGAAACCATATGAAATAGCCCATGGGGCTATTTCTCTGCTAAAGGTACAGACCGACTTTCCCACATTGAAGGGCCAATGGACGGGGCCATGTATTGTAAAATCTTGGATGAGAACCTTCTTCCCTCAGCCAGAACACTGATGGGTCTTCCAGCATGACAATGACCCAAAACATACCACCAAGGCAACAAAGGAGTGGCTCAAGAGGAAGCACATTAAGATGGAGGGGTCTAGCTTAACATCCAGCATACACACCAGATGCTGGCTCTGTTCCCTTCCTTTTCCTCCCATCGGCGTCAGGTATGAAGCTGGTGGGGTGTCCCGGCATCTCGGCATATAAGCTCTGATGAGCCAGTGGCATTTCCTCTGCTTTCTTCACATGAGAAGCACGCTTACCCCAGCATACTGCCATTTCATTGCACCAGTAAGGCCCCTTTCACACTTATACGACTTGTCCCACGATTTTGTACTGCAAAATCGTATGACAAGTCATTCTCCATGATTTTCAATGACTACCATTCATATTGGCACGACTTTAAGTCGTGTTGACTTGAAAGTAGTCCCTGCACTACTTTGGTCCAACTTCTATGCGAGTTGTACTCCATAGACCTCAATGTTAAAACCTGAAGTAGCATGCAAGTCGTGCCTGAATAATATAGACACGACTTCAGCACGACTTTGTAAGCACAAGCCTGGCCTCGCTATTCGGGAAAGGAAAACTTTTCTTTCCTTTCCCGATGAGCGACAGGCAGTGCTGACAGCTGTCTGGTATAAATCCAGAGGAGGGAACTCCGTTAAATAAAAAAACCGGCGTGGGTTCCCCCCCCAGGGCAGAAGATGCGGACACCGGGAGGAGACGGCGGAGAGACCCCCGAAGTCGGAAGAGGACCCCCGAAGTCGGAAGAAGACCCCGGAGCTGCCTAATAAATTATTTTAAAAACCTGTGTACTGTGTTTTTTATTGACGCTTTTTTCCCTAGGTGAATGGGTAGGGGTACCATGTACCCCATACTTATTCACATAGGGTGGGGGGCCGGGATCTGGGGGCCCCCTTATTAAAGGGGGCTCCCAGATTCCGATAAGCCCCCCGCCCGCAGACCCTGACAACCAACGGCCAGGGTTGTCGGGAAGAGGCCCTTGTCCTCATCAACATGGGGACAAGGTGCTTTGGGGTGGGGGGGCCGCACTGCGCCCCCCCATGCCCCAAAGCACCCACCCCCCCATGTTGAGGGCATGCGGCCTGGTACGGTCCAGGAGGGGGGGGGGGCGCTCACTCGTCCCCACCCCCATTCCTGACCGGACGGGCTGCGTGCTCGGATAAGGGTCTGGTATGGATTTTGGGGGGGACCCCAATTTTTCGGCGTAGGGGGTTCCCCTTAGATCCATACCAGACCTAAGGGCCTGGTATGCCCCTGGGGGGGGAACCCACGCAGGTTTTTTTATTTAAAACTTGGCATGGAGTTCCCCCTTATGATTCATACCAACTACTGTATGTTTTCATTTGTTAATGCCAAAAACGTGGCAAAGTAGTACTGCTCCCAAATCGCGGTAAAATCGCGGTAAAATCGCGGCAAAATCGTGCGACTTTGAAGTCGTATAAGTGTGAAAGGGGCCTAAGTCCAAGCGTTTATTATGAGACCTTTCACTGTTTTCACAGTCTTGGTTTCTTTATTACGTTTTTTTGCCTTTGTGCTTTTCACTTTTTTAATGATGTGTAGTGGAGGACTGCTCACTCATGCCTTGTTTTTTCTCCACACATCCATGCTCATACAGGGGATTTTTGGGCACGCTTTTCACAATATCCTCACCTTTTCCTTGATTTATTTACATATTTACGTAGTTATAATTATACACTGCTGCTATGCCTTTTTTTTAGATTGGTGCAGGTCAGATGTGTCCCCCAATAATTCACCTCACATGTATTACCCTGGAAATCCTGACCCCTCTCTGGGCTGTTCCCGTGGTCCATCAGGGCTGCTCCTGCCTTAGCCCCAGGTGAGACATTGCACTTGATGTTTTCCCACATAAAACTGAGCTCCGCCCTAGCTATTATGTAAGTACTATAATATGCATATTATCCTAATTAGGGAATTTGTCTTATTATATATACAGTGGGGACGGAAAGTTTTCAGACCCCCTTAAATTTTTCAATCTTTGTTATATTGCAGCCATTTGCTAAAATCATTTAAAGTGGATGTAAACCCGAATTTTTTTTTTTATCATACTGTAGAGTATAAGATTTCCTATCATTTGAGCCCAGTCTTGCCACACAGAGTTAATCCATTTTTGAGCAATCCTCTTTTTTTGTTCAGTGAGAAAAATATTGACAAACTGAGAAAAACTTTGTCAAATACTCCCCCTTGATGTGAGTGACAGCCTAAGACACAGGCATTATTTTTTTAATTCCCTCCCCCACTCCTTTCTTCAGCAGCTCTGCAAGGATGTTCCACACCTCAGCATGATTTGGCATGCTGAAGTCACGTGGTTACTTTCCTGTCTTTTCACTGGATTTTAGAGATCATAGCAAAAGTTCAGCAGAAGTTCAGTGTTAGAAATACACAGGAGAAAATGCATATTGACAAGGAGCGTAGAGGTGGGCAGGGAGTCTACTGACATCATGACTCCACCCACCGAGCTCCAGACAACAGACCCACCCACAGAATCTGCAGTTTTTCGGATCTCATAACAGACAGAGGGGAGACAGGTAAAGATATATGCAGGAGGCATGTATATCCTTATAGAAAACCTCTATGGCAGTAGTTTAGAAAGGATGACATTGGGTTTACATTCACTTTAAGTTCATTTTTTTCCTCATTAATGTACACAGAGGACCCCATATTGACAGAAAACACAGAATTGTTGACATTTTTGCAGATTTATTAAAAAAGAAAAACTGAAATATCACATGGTCCTAAGTATTCAGACCCTTTGCTGTGACACTCATATATTTAACTCAGGTGCTGTCCATTTCTTCTGATCATCTTTGAGATGGTTCTACACCTTTATTTGAGTCCAGCTGTGTTTGATTATACTGATTGGACTTGATTAGGAAAGCCACACACCTGTCTATATAAGACCTTACAGCTCACAGTGCATGTCAGAGCAAATGAGAATCATGAGGTCAAAGAAACTGCCTGAGTTTAAAGGAGCGAAATTGGGACTCTAAATGAGACGTGGGTCTCCATCCCTGTGCATACTGGAAACGGGAGAAGTGGGACTTTAAATGAGGTGTGCAAAGAAGGCCAAAGGATCAGTCACCATATAACAAACCATTTATTGATAAACAATAGCCTAGTGGCACAGTATTATTCCAAAATGTGCATCATACAGTCAGGTGTTGTACATATAAATCCTTATATATACACATGGTAAATAGAAATGACAAAACCCAAATGGTGCAGGGCAAGAGATGATTAAAAAGTTGTAACATCCATAAAATGCACACAATTACAGCATTGATATAAGGAAACCAAAAGGTGTGTAACCCTGGTAAAAACATATTGATGTGGTGCATGTAGTAAGCCCGACGCGTTTCGTGTATCAAACACTCTTCAGGGGCAATTAAGCACCAACATCTAAAGACAAAAAAGAAAAAGAAAAAAAGAAAAAAGTCCAATAAGTAAAATTGATGGTGCATAAGGAAAAAGAGGTATGCATATAGGGGAGGCAGAGAGCCATACTTCCCCAATGTATACTCACTTAGCCGAGAAGTGCAAACTCCATGGGTTCCACAGTCACAGGCCACTGACTGAGTCAGGTCCGGGAGCTGAGGGAGGAGCACTCAGACAGGGGGAGAGAGAGAGCGCCAAGCGCACACAGAGGTTCCCCATGGAGTAGTATGTCCACACTGGTATGTAGGGGGGGGAGTAGGTCTGCAGTGATGATAAAAATAATGTGTATAAGGTATGCTCCTAGGTTAACCAGAGCCCCCAATCACAAAGTAAATGTGATAAGACATATGAGCATGTAATAACCCCCTTACCTATGGATAGTGGATGCTGGTCACCTGTGTCCTGCCCAGTGATGGACGTGCTGCCTGAAGGTGGGCTAGCAAAGAAATGGGGGCCCCTTATGTGCACCTAGCCACTCCCTCCCCCCCCAAAAAAAGAAACTGCCTGAAGAGCTCAGAGACAGAATTGTGGCAAGGCACAGATCTGGCCAAGGTTACAAAAAAATTTCTGCTGCACTTAAGGTTCCTAAGAGCACAGTGGCCTCCATAACTCTTAAATGGAAGACGTTTGGGACGACAAGAACCCTTCCTAGAGCTGGCCGTCTGGCCAAACTGAGCTATCGGGGGAGAAGAGCCTTGGTGAGAAAGGTAAAGAAGAACCCAAAGATCACTGTGGCTGAGCTCCAGAGATGCAGTCGGGAGATGGGAGAAAGTTGTAGAAAGTCAACCATCATTGCAGCCCTCCACCAGTCAGGGCTTTATGGCAGAGTGGCCCGACGGAAGCCTCTCCTCAGTGCAAGACACATGAAAGCCCGCATGGAGTTTGCTAAAAAACACCTGAAGGACTCCAAGATGGTGAGAAATAAGATTCTCTGGTCTGATGAGACCAAGATAGAACTTTTTGGCCTTAATTCTAATGTATGTGTGTAGAAAACCAGACACTGCTCATCACCTGTCCAATACAGTCCCAACAATGAGGCATGGTGGTGGCAGCATCATGCTGTGGGGGTGTTTTTCAGCTGCAGGGACAAGACGACTGGTTGCTCAGGACCTCAGACTGGGCTGAAGGTTTACCTTCCAACAAGACAATGACCCTAAGCACACAGCTAAAATAACGAAGGAGTGGCTTCACAACAACTCCGTGACTGTTCTTGAATGGCCCAGCCAGAGCCCTGACTTAAACCCAATTGAGCATCTCTGGAGAAACCTAAAAATGGCTGTCCACCAACGTTTACCATCCAACCTGACAGAACTGGAGAGGATCTGCAAGGAGGAATGGCAGAGAATCCCCAAATCCAGGTGTGAAAAACTTGTTGCATCTTTCCCAAAAAGACTCATGGCTGTATTAGATCAAAAGGGTGCTACTACTAAATACTGAGCAAAGGGTCTGAATACTTAGGACCATGTGATATTTCAGTATTTCTTTTTTAATAAATCTGCAAAAATGTCAACAATTCTGTGTTTTTCTGTCAATATGGGGTGCTGTGTGTACATTAATGACGAAAAAAATGAACTTAAATGATTTTAGCAAATGGCTGTAATATAACAAAGAGTGAAAAATGTAAGGGGGTCTGAATACTTTCCGTACCCACTGTGTATATATATATATATATATATTTATTTTTTTTTTACATTTTTCAGACATTTTACACCTTACTCCTGATGAATGGATGTTATTCCACGAAGCGTGTAGAGTTCTCTTATATCACGACCATCTGACCTTTTTTATTATCTTATTTTTATGAAAAAATCTTTTATGAAATCGCTCATGCCAAAAGTATCATGTACTTGTTTATCACGAATGCTTCTTACCAATCATGTGTTCTAATTACAAGTATGGACTGTCTTATGTATATACTAATATCTATTATGTTTCTCTTTATGTACGAATTTTATTATGTAACTGTATACCATGAATTCTTTTATTTACTATGTGATATATGGCAGTTGTTCCATGGCTTGTCCTGATTTTTTTACTTCATTGCAGTGTGTACTCAATCATGGTGGTCTGATTCCGATTTCAGAATAAATTATATTTATATATTTTCATTATATTATCTTTCCAGTGACTCCCCCCATATAAAGTCCCATGACCATAGCCCTTTCTTGTATACTACTACTAAAGCTGCGTACACACGAGCGGAATGTCCAACAGAAAGAGTCAGACGGAAGCTTTTCATCGTCTATTCCGATCGTGTGTATGCCTCATCTGACTTTTTTTTTTCCGAAAATTCTGACAGACCTAGAAATGGAATATGTTCTAAATATTTCAGACGGAACCAATTCCTATCTGGAAAAGCGCTCGTCTGTATGATGTTCCGATGTACCAAAAACAATGCACGCTGAAGCAAGTACGAGACGGAAGCTATTAGCTACTGGCTATTGAACTTCCTTTTTCTAGTCCCTACGTACGTGTTGTACGTCACCGCGTTCTGGACAATCGGACTTTAGTGTGACCGTGTGTATGCAAGACAGCTTGAGCGGAATTCCATCGGAGTTCCGTCGGAGAAACCTTCGGAGTTTATTCCGACGGCAAAACCGGTCGTGTGTACGCGGCATTACGGGATGGAGGCTTGTCACTGTGGTTTGTGCCAGATAATTTTTTGCTTCTCCTAAGGATTTAGAGAAGTTCTATAAAGAAGAGTGGACCAAAATCCCTTCCGAGATGTGTGTAAGCCTGGTCACCAACTACAAGAAACGTCTTACCTCTGTGCTTGCCAACAAGGGTTACTCCACCAAGTACTAAGTCATGTTTTGCTTGGGGATCAGATACCTATTTTACTCACTGAACTGCAACTCAATTTATAACATTTGTGACTTGTGTTTTTTCTGGATTTGTGGTTGATATTCTGCCTCTATCATTTAAAATACACCTATGATAAAAATTATAGACCCTTAATTTTTTTGTAAGTGGGCAAACTTGCAAAATCTGCAGGGGATCAAATAATTATTTTCCCCACTGTACAGAGACAAAGATGTATTTACCAAAGGCCAGTTCTTACTATCGTCTCCCTGTATCCTCATTTACTTCCTCTGTTGGGAATTAGAAGTTACTAATGGTTATTATATGTGATAGATTTTACTGAAACTATGCAATGAAAATATCATTCTATCCATTATTCAATGAGCAAGTGACTTATGATTACAGACAGTGTTATATAATCAATACTCTCCATTAGCTCTGCATATATTTGTTGTAGAATGTAGAAGCACAGAGTAGTGAACTAATGACTTGTAGTGTCTCCATCACTTAGCATTAACATTTTAGAAGGAACATTTACTTTGCAAGGGTTTATTTAATAAGTGCGAGAGGCAATGCCGTACAGTAAAGCATAGCAGCCAATTCGATTTCAGCTTTCATCACTTTACTGAAGGTAGAAGAATAAAAGATGATTTGTGACCTATTGCTGAAGTGTAAGGTCTAATTTTTGTTATACACTACAAAACTTGTAAAACTCAGAGGCTATTAAAAAAATAGATTCTTGGGCTAACGGGAAGTAGGCTATTGTTAAGGTTAAGAGCAACAGAATTCATGAACTAGAGCTTATACATTAGCCGATGCTCCTTGCCATTGGGGAGAAGCTACCCTCCAGACACAGAAAGCCTGGAAATGTTGTGTCTATACCCCAACCCTTCTCTACAGCATACAGAGAGCCGTGTAGTTACTCTTTTTTTCATCATGGATAATTGTTCTTGGTTTAGATTTCACTAGATTCACCTACTTTACTAGATAAGGGTAAAACAGCGACCAGCTGGGAAAACGCATCTTGTACTGATTACTTAGTTCACTGAGAGTACTAGTCCATGAAATGTACAGGAGGGGCTTTAAGACACAGTAAAAGATCATTGCCAAATCAACTGTAACTGGTCTTATATGTTCTGGGCACCTTATGCCTTTTAAGCTGTCCATATGTGCCTGCCACAACTCAGAAACAGAATGCTTTTTCACAGAAATGATTTTCAGAATTTTATTTAAACCTTCTTTTTCTCCCCAAGTCAATGGGAAAGCAAAAATAGCATGAAGCAGTTTAGAAGAAGGTCAGAAGGATGGCAACTGTGGGAGACACATATGACAAATTTCAATGGATTTGGCAACCCTGGTTAGACCACTTTCCTCCTCAAATGACCTCTCGCTTCTGTGATGGTCTTATGTGACACAGCCTAGAACCCCTGGGGTACCCAATTCCCTGCCTCCCTCTTCTTCCTCTCTCCCTTCTTCCTCGATGTTCTCGCTACACAAATCCTTTCTTTATTGGGCTTTTGTAGGATCCAGATGAGCAACATAGGCCACAGCCGTTTATTCCCCTTACCCCTCCCCCTAAAAGCACCCAACCCCACCATTTTTTTTCTTTCCCGACCTCTTTTTCAAATCTTCTATTTTGGTTTCAGAATTGTTAGGATCAGTGGCGGCTGGTGGTATTTTTTTTTTTTTTTGGGGGGAGGCAAACAATCCAACCGCCTCCACCCTCCCCTCCCGGTCCGTCGGTCACCAGCCCCACACTTACCCCATCTAGGTCCTCAGCGTCCGCGGCTTCCCCTGCATCTCCTCCCTCCTTCTCGGTGATCAGTAGAATCGCTTCTCCTCTCGGCCAATCGAGTGACGGGTCTCAGAACCCGCTTCCTTTTTTTTTATCCAAAAAAACAGTTTTTATTTTAAATTGAATACATACAGTCCAAAGATCAACAGTAGTCCATTTACAGCATATATATACAATCCAATATCCATTGGGAACATCACATATTCATGACAGCCACTATCATCATAGATCCCACATCCTAATACCGAAACCCATTTCACTGTACAGCCAGAGTATGAGTGACTTTGCCTCCTACCCATAATCTATCTGTTATTTGTTAAGGTATCTTCATTATCCCACATTTAATCCCAAAAGTCGGTCCATAATCAGGTCTTCCGGGGCAAGCCCCAGTGTCCCCAACCATGGGTCCCATAACTTCTCAAATTTTCCGGGGCACCCCCTTTGCTGGTAAATAACTTTTTCCATTCTCAACGTATTTCCTACAGCAGTAATCAGGACCCGCTTCCTGATTGGCCGGGAGGAGAATCAGGAGGACAATAGTGAATATTAATTCGCTATTGTCACACAACTGAGTGGGCCTGGGCCAACCCCCATCCACCCTTTTTTAAGCCAATTAGAGCCTCATTGGAATCCATGCATCCAGCACCCTGGATGTAGATTAGGGGCCAGGCGCATGGATTAGGGAGGCGGCGCCCCTGTGCCCTAAATGAACGGGTTGCCACTGGTTAGGATGCCAGTGGATTGGTAAGCATGATACTAACTCGATTGTTCACCTTTAACATTACAAACTACTACTTACCCCTAATTAATGGATTCCTCACAAGCTTTGCTCTAATCAAGTTATAATATGTTATTAGGTCATTGTCATCCTAACCCTAAATTTAGGGAGGATTAACTGTTCACTGTGTATTGATACCCTTTGTCACAATTTTGACTATGTACTGTATCTTTTTTTCTTATTATTGCAAAATTTGTTACATTTCAGTAAAAGAAGGAGGTCAGTAGAACATGTGAAGGACCTCAGATGAACATGTGAAGGACCTCACATGAACATGTGAAGGACCTCAGATGAACATGTGAAGGACTTCAGATGAACATGTGAAGGACCTCAGATGAACATGTGAAGGACCTCAGATGATCATGTGAAGGACCTCAGATGAACATGTGAAGGACCTCAGATGAACATGTGAAGGACCTCAGATGATCATGTGAAGGACCTCAGATGCATCTTAAAATTATGAATTGCAAGCTGAATGCACCTGAAACCATGCTACATTCACCTATCTGCACAGATCTTTAGCTGGCAAGTTCAAAAGGATAAGTTCACCTTTGGGAACATTTTATACGTTCCACCCGTTTTTAGGGTGAAAGATGTAACATGTTTCAGCTCCTTAAACACAAAAATATAATAAAAATGTTTCTGCACACCCATGGGTTATCTCCTCACTATTTGTTATGAAAAAAATGCATCAAAATACAGCTTACCAAACAAAAGTCCCTCCTCCCTCACAAAAAATATTATATCCCCCACAAATAAATTATCTCACCCCACCCCCACAGCCCTTTAAGGTGTATTAACCCATTCTCATCTCCTCTCTTCCCTCAAATCATGTAAAAGACCGCTATAAACCTCCCCTAAAAACGACTGGTGCTGGAACCAAAAAACTGTGACCCCCCCCCCCCCGTTCCAGCTCCTGTAGCCACTCCCCGCTTTCAATACGTTTTCCAATCAAGGGGAGGTGTGTTTTTGATGCCGTTTTTGTACCACACCACACATGCACCAAAAAATGCAGCAAGCAGGACTTTGAAAAACACAACAGACCAGTGAGAAGATTTCCATAGGATTTAATGGCCATGCATTTTTCTTCTGCTTTATTTAATGCAAAAACTGAAGAAAGCAGAAAGTGTGAAAGCAGTCTTAGGGATGTGTATGGTGAGGTAAGCTGGCGGTATTTTGTGGGAGGTTAGGAGGGACTTGTGGGCAGAGTAGTAAGGGTGGCAATGTGTTAGGTAGCATGGAGCATCGGGAGGATGGTAGGTATGCTAATATGCCTCTATGCATGCCACTGCCCAGTGGCTGCTGCAGCACTGGAGTTAGTTCCATTGGTGTGCCAGTGGTCTTCATGTGAGTTAACCACAGCTTCCCAAAGACTTTCTATTAAGTCCTGTATTATTGGCACGTTTCCGGAAAGCACACCAAAAGTCCTGCATGCTGCATCTTTGGGGCACTTTCAGAAAATACACCAAACACGTAAGACGTAATAAAAAGTTTATTGGAAACTGCAGGCTTACTGCAGGAAACCCACAGGTACACCTGCGCTGCAGCCAAAACGCAGCCCTCTCCTATACATATTAGCTGGCATCCTATACTCTGCATCCCTCTCCTGTACATACTAGCTGGCATCCTATACTCTGCACCCCTCTCCTATACACATTAGCTGGCATCCTATACTCTGCACCCCTCTCCTGTACATACTAGTTGGCATCCTATACTCTGCACCCCTCTCCTATACATATTAGCTGGCATCCTATACTCTACACCTCTCTCCTGTACATACTAGCTGGCATCCTATACTCTGCACCCCTCTCCTATACATATTAGCTGGCATCCTATACTCTGCTCCCCTCTCCTATACATATTATCTGGTATCCTATACTCTGCTCCCCTCTCCTGTACATACTAGCTGGCATCCTATACTCTGCATACTCTCCTATACATATTAGCTGGCATCCTGTACTCTGCTCCCCTCTCCTATACATATTAGCTGGTATCCTATACTCTGCTCCCCTCTCCTGTACACACTAGCTGGCATCCTATACTCTGCACCCCTCTCCTATACATATTAGCTGGCATCCTATACTCTACACCTCTCTCCTGTACATACTAGCTGGCATCCTATACTCTGCACCCCTCTCCTATACATATTATCTGGTATCCTATACTCTGCTCCCCTCTCCTGTACATACTAGCTGGCATCCTATACTCTGCATACTCTCCTATACATATTAGCTGGCATCCTGTACTCTGCTCCCCTCTCCTATACATATTAGCTGGCATCCTATACTCTGCTCCCCTCTCCTGTACACACTAGCTGGCATCCTATACTCTGCACCCCTCTCCTATACATATTAGCTGGCATCCTGTACTCTGTTCCCCTCTCCTATACATATTAGCTGGTATCCTATACTCTGCACCCCTCTCCTGTACATACTAGCTGGCATCCTATACTCTGCACCCCTCTCCTATACATATTAGCTGGTATCCTATACTCTGCTCCCCTCTCCTATACATATTAGCTGGCATCCTATACTCTGCACCATTCTCCTGTACATACTAGCTGGCATCCTATACTCTGCACCCCTCTCCTGTACATACTAGCTGGCATCCTATACTCTGCACCCCTCTCCTGTACATACTAGCTGGCATCCTATACTCTGCACCCCTCTCCTGTATACCCTCTCCAGATACTCTGTCCTCCTCCTTTTACCAGTATTTTATTTTTCTGACAGCAGGACCTGTTGCTGTCAGAATACACTGATCAGTGTCTACAGCTGCAGACAGAAAAGTTTTCCAGCATGTCAATTTCACAGGAGTTGATCAAGCGTTCAACTTCTTCCGAGCATGGACAGCCACGTGCTGATCCGAATTTGGCTGCTCCCAGCTGAACTGGACACATATCAGTCAGTGTATGGGCAGCTTTAGATTGTAAGCTCCTGGAAGGCAAGGACTAATGTGAATGTACAACGTGTACACCTCGTTCACAATGTGGCTTTGAAATGATACAACTTCATCTGAAAACAGTTATTCACTGTAAGGTCATCGCAGATGACAAGGGGCACTCTATACGTCTGAAGGAAAAGAGATTTCTTCTCCCAATATGGAAAGGTTTCTTCACAGAAAGAGCTGTGAAAATGTGGAATAGACTCCCGCCAGAGGTGGTTCTGGCCAGCTCAGTAGATTGCTTTAAAAAGGCCTGGATTCTTTCCTAAATGTACATAATATAACTGAATACTGACATTTATAGGTAAAGTTGATCCCGGGAAAATCCGATTGTCTCTCGGGGATCAGGAGCAAATTGAATCATGCTATGCTGGGGTTTATTGCCTTCCTCTGGATCAACTGTTGGCATAGAATTGTGTATATGGGATTGTGTGTAATGTTTTTAATTACCCTGGTTGAACTAGATGGACTTGTGTCTTTTTTTAACCTGACTAACTATGATTTAAAAGCCGCATGTCAGTGCAACTTCAGGTGCGACTTTGAAGACATCGGTGCGACTTCATGTACAGATATCTATGCAAGTCGCACCCAAAATCACCAAAAAGTAGAGCAGGAACTATGTTTTCAAATTAATGGGGCGCTACAAAGTTGGTATTTCACCTATTTGAACATGGCCATTGCTGACAATAGGGTGCAACTTTTCATTCGATTCACATGACAATTCTCTCCAATGTGAACAAAGCCATAAAGTGCTGTGTAAATTGTCAGCGCTGTATAAATACATGAAATATATATATATAAACGAGTCGTTTGGCACAAAACAGCCCACGTCAGTTTGCACACAGAACTGTGTGCATTTCTCCCTGTGCCTCCAGCTTTATTAATGTCTAATCTTTATTAGATTAAAATGACAGTCAGGTACCTCCACCCCCCCCCCCCCCCCAGATTTCATCCTGTAGTCCCCCCTCCTGTCTGTCTCCTGGCAGTCACACCTTTCCAGCGCACTTACACCATCGGCCACAAGATGGCGCTGCAGCCCAGCCCAACACGTCCGGCCGGCGCTGGTAGATGCGCAGTAGCCGCCTCGTCCTGCGGGATCCCGGACTGAGCGGAGACGCTGCCAGTGCTGCATTAGGTTACCCCGCCCTCTTGCAGATAACACGGGCTGGGTTTCTGGCACCGAGTCAGCATCCTAAACCTCGTGGGATCTCCATCCGGGAGGGGCCGGTGGGGGAGGTGGAGGAGGGGGGTCCTGCTGTAGTTGGGGAGATGAATTGGAGGAAGGCGAGTGCTGCAGAGCGGAGCGGACCCCGAGGAGGGGGAGGGGCGGTGTACGGCGCTACGGTCTGCAGCACCGATACCTGAGCCGGAGACACTGAGGAGCCTTGTATTGGGGGGGCAGGGAGAGCCCTGTGTGCTGGACATGTGTCTGTTATCATAGAGGAGCCCTCTGATCATGTGTGGGGGCAAGGAGATCCTACCTACAATCATTATCCCCCCCCCCATACACATCCAATTATTCCATACACATCCCATATAATGATACCTTCATCCCATACACATCCCATATATACAATCATTCCATATACATCCCATATATACAATCATTCCATATACATCCCATATATACAATCATTCCATATATACATCCCATATATACAATCATTATCCCCCCATACACATCCAATATATACAATCATTACATACACATCCCATCTATACAATCATTCCATATATACATCCCATATATACAATCATTCCATATATACATCCCATATATACAATCATTCCGTACACATCCAATATAATACAATCATTACATACACATCCCATATATTCATCCCATATATACACAATCATTCCATATATACATCCCATATAATGATACCATCATTCCATACACATCCCATATATACAATCATTACATACACATCCAATATAATGATACAATCATTCCATACACATGCAATCATTCCATATATACATCCCATATAATGATACAATCATTCCATATATATATATCCCATATATACAATCATTCCATACACATGCAATCATTCCATATATACATCCCATATAATGATACAATCATCCCATATATACAAATATTCCATACACATCCCATATATACAATCATTCCATACACATCCCATATAATGATACAATCATCCCATAAATATACAATATAATGATACAATCATTCCATACACATGCAATCATTCCATATATACATCCCATATAATGATACAATCATTCCATATATATATATCCCATATATACAATCATTCCATACACATCCCATATATACAATCATTCCATACACATCCCATATATACAATCATTCCATACACATCCCATATAATGATACAATCATCCCATATAATGATACAATCATTCCATATACACATCCTGTATAACGATGAAGAGTACAATCACACCATGCTGTCCTATATCAGTATATGAGTGTTCTACACCTCCCAGCCACCCCTCCCCCAGGTACCCAACCTGCGGCCCAGGGGCTACATGCGGCCCTCTGGTATACGAAGTGTGGCCCTCCGTCTGTAGTGGGAAGACTGATGAGGGTTATAACACTGAGCCTCATGTAGACATCTCCCAGTCTTGTATTGTCTTCTGCAGCCATCCCCACCCAACCATGTATTCTGGCCACACTCTCTGATCCCAATCTCCTCTATTAGATCTGCAGATTCCGACAGTCCTCTCCAGTATTACATACACTAGATTACCAAAAGTATTGGAGCACCTGTCTTTACAGGCATTCTCTTCTGGGAAGTCTGTCCACAAGGTTTAGGAATGTGTCTATGGGAATGTTTGACCATTCTTCCAGAAGAGCATTGGTATGGTCAGGCACTGATGTGAACGAGAAGGCCTGGATCACAGTCTCCACTCTAATTCATCCTCGGGTTGAGGTCAGGACTCTGCAGGCCAGTCAAGTTCTCCCACCCCAAACTCGCTCATCCATGTCTTTATGGACCTTACTTTGTGCACTGGTGTGCAGTCGTATTAAAAGAGGAAGGGGTCATCCCCAAACCGTTCCCACAAAGTTGGGACCATGAAGATGTCCAAAATGTCTTGGTATGCTGAGGCCTTAAGGGTTGATTCACATCTATGCATGTTGCTTTTGAGCCTTTCTGCAGTGCTTTTTGCTGTGCTTTTCGTGTTATCTTTTTGCGATTTTAATGCGATTTGCATTTGTTTTTTTGGGGGAAAATTTATTGTTAGGCAGATATAAAAATGCAAATTGCGGCACAATCGCAGTGTAAACGCGGTAAAAACGCATTAAATGCTTTTCTGCAGCTTCTCCTCTGAAGTCTATTGAACCAAAAAAGCAAAAAAAGCAAAGTTTTGCATTTAAAAAAGCCCCTGACCCTTTCCAAAAATGCATTGATGTGAATGTGTTCATAGGAACTCATGTTAAAAAAATGTCCTGTGTTTCTGCAAAAAGCATGAAAAAATGCATTGGTGTGAATGTAGCCTTGAGGTTCCCTTCACTAGAACTAAGGGGGCCAAGCCCAACCTTTGAAAAACAACCCCACACCATAACCCCCCCTCCACCAAATGATTTGGACCACTGCACAAAGCAAAGTCCATAAAGACATGGATGAGCGAGTTTGGGGTGGAGGAACTTGAATGGCCTGCACAGAGCCTTGACCGCAACGAAATAGAGCACCTTTGAGATGAATTAGAGCGGGGACTGTGAGCCAGGCCTTCTCGTCCACATCAGTGCCTGACCTCACAAATGCGCTTCTGGAAGAATGGTCAAACATTCCGATAGACACTCCTAAACCTTGTGGACAGCCTTCCCAGAAGTGCTGAAGCTGTTATAGCTACAAAGGGTGGGCCAACACAATATTGAATCCTACAGACTAAGGCTGGATTCACACCTATGCAGTTTTATTGCTTTTTGCATTTTGCAGATGTGTACTACAGTCCATTTAACATGGTTTCCTATGGAACACGTTCTGTAGTGCAAATCTGCAAAATGCAAAAAGCACTAAAAATGCATAGGTGTGAATCCAGCCTAAGACTGGGAGGCCATTAAAGTTCATGTGCGTGTAAAGCCAGGCGTCCCAATACTTTTGGTAACATAGTCAATCTTGAACAGTATGTGTGGCCCTTTGGCGATGGCAGGGGCCACATTTGAGGCCCCCTTTATCTCATAAGTTGACAACTACTGCTTTAACTCTTTTCTGCCCAGGCGCAGTGTCCCTTTACCAGGGTCCTTAAGCCCAGGAGGCAGGAAGAACTGCCCGATCACATGACCATTGTGTTTGGCTGTCACTGTGATCACATGATCGGGAGCCGTCCCGCCAGCTTCCCACCATTACTAGAGACCAGAAGCCCCATCTTTGACAGCGTGCCCACCCTGCTGGTAGTGCACAGTGAGAGCGCTCAGCCTAGAAACTTCGGTCTTCCGTAGACACATATGTGCGGTGTGTGGGGGTTAAAGCCCACCCCTTTTGCCATCGCTGTGTTCAAGGGGTTAAAGAAAGAAGTCCAAAGCCGCATTTCAAAGAATCTTCTACAGAAACAGAAAAGTGACGGCAGAAAAAGATCAAGTAGTCCATCGAGTCTGCCCATTTAAAAAAAAAAATGTTTTTGTTATTTTATTGTCTGAGTATAGATCTATGTTTGTCCCAAGTATGTTTGATGCCATTTACTGTCTCACTTCTGCTGGTAGTTCATGCCAAGCATCAACTAGGCTGTGATAGCCCCATTTTGGGCTGTGATAGCCCCATCTTAGGCTGTGATAGCCCCATCCTAGGCTGTGATAGCCCCATCCTAGGCTGTGATAGCCCCATCCTAGGCTGTGATAGCCCCATCTTAGGCTGTGATAGCCCCATCTTAGGCTGTGATAGCCCCATCTTAGGCTGTGATAGCCCCATCCTAGGCTGTGATAGCTCCATCCTAGGCTGTGATAGCCCCATCCTAGGCTGTGATAGCCCCATCCTAGGCTGTGATAGCCCCATCCTAGGCTGTGATAGCCCCATCCTAGGCTATTGTAGGTACAGAGCAGCTGTTGGGACCAGCACCCCCTAGTGCCACAGAAGAGAGCAACATCCTGTGCTTTTGGGGCCCATTGTGTACTCTCTCCTGAAACCTATGATGAGCTCATTGGCTGCAATAGGAGAGAGTACACATTTCACATGTTCAGCCTGAAAGAACAGGGTGGCATACCTGCCCATGGCACTGGTCCTAATGGCTTCTCTGTTCCTACCTTACCCCAGGATGGAGCCATCACAGGCTATAGAAGCTTCTTTCAGTGTGGTTTTAACCACTTTAACCACCTCCTGCCCCCACTATATAAATGACGGCTACAGCGCAGACTTATATTGCTGGGAGGGCTTCTATGGACATCCTCCCGTGATCGCACTTCCTACACGCCCCCTGTAGTGTACATTAGCAGGGATATGTGGTTGATGTGTCCTTCGGACACAGTTGATCACAGATCGGGGTAAAGAGCCAATCACAGTGGCTCTTTACATGCGACCAGCTCTGTCCAATCAGCTGACAACGCTTGAGGAGAGGATAGCCAGTAACCGGCAAATCCACACGGAACATCTACACTGATAATCAGGGCACTGGTCACATACCTCCCAACTTTTTAAGATGGGAATGAGGGACACCTAATAGTAAAAGTATGTAGGCATGGGAAAAACTCCCTGCCACGCCCCCTTAAAGGAGAATTATACAAAAATAATTACAGTGGAACCTCGGTTTGTGAGTAACACGGTTAACGAGCATTTTGCAAACCGAGCACTGTATTTCTAAAAATCCTAACTCGGTTTGCGAGAGTCGTCTCGCAAAATGAGCAGGATTCAGGCCAAAAGCGATGTGCAGTACTGATTTTGGCTTGAGGTGGGCGGGCGCCGGAGCCGAGCAGAGCCGAAAGTCGCCGATCAGCGCCCATCTGAAATGCACTGAAAGGCCCTGAGGACAGTTCGGCTGACCTCGGCAAACCTCGGAAAGGCTCGTGAACGGAGTCTTTCCGAGGTTTGCCGAGGTCAGCCGAAGTGTCCCTCGGGCCTTTTTAGCCGTTTCCAAGGCTCTCCGCCCCCCCCCCGCCTCTGGCCGCATGCGGTATTGCATCCCATTGAAGTCAATGCGGAACAAATTATTTCCGTTTCCATTGACTTCAATGGGAAAACTCGCTTTGATATGCGAGCACATTGGATTATGAGCATACTCCTGGAATGGAGGTTCAACTGTATTAGTTAAACCCACAAGTGCTTTTTTTTAACACTTCTATTCCTTTATATTGGCTTTTGAAATGTACAAATGCAACAACTTAGAAACTGGATGAAAGGTTTAGCACTGGGAAACACTTTTTGATAGCTAAATAGTGCATTTTATATACAGGTATATGCATCAGACCAAAATGAGGGACAAATGAGGAGGAATGAGGGACAGAGGGACTTTGTTCCAAATCAGGGACATTCCCTCAAAATCAGGGACAGTTAGGAGCTATGCTGTTACTGTGCAATGACATGGTGGGAGAAAGACTTTCCCCTGGCATCCTGGTTGAACACCTTGAGTCCATAGTATCTTCAGGGAGCTGCAGAATGCTTCATATATCTGCCAGTTTATCAGTGGGTAATAATAGCAATTGGGACATCATGTGCAGTGGCGTCTCCAGCTTTCATATTTAGGGGGGCACATGGGGGGACAGGGGCAAAAGTAGGGGGGGGGAACTATAAAATGCAATTATATCATCAGTGTCCTAATTATCAGTGCAGCCCCAACAGTGCCCACCAGTGATGCCGATCAGTGCAGTCTCATTAGTGCCTTCTCATTAGTGCCCATCAGTGAGGGAGAAAAATTACTTATTTAGAAAATTTTATAACAGAAACTAAGAAAAACTTTTTTTTCCTCCAAAATTTCAGTCTTTTTTCATTTGTTTAACAAAAATTAAAAAACCCAGTGGTGATTAAATACCACCAAAAAAAAGCTCTATCTGTCTCAAAAAAATGATAAAAATGTGGTTTGGGTACAGCATTGCATGACCACGCAATTGTCAGCGATGAAAACTGAAAATTGGCCTGGGCAAGGAAGGGGGTGAAAGTGCCCAGTAGGCAAGTGGTTAATGCCCACATGCTGCACATATGTGTCCATGGATGGCTGAGGTTTCTGTGCTGAGAGCTTACGCATTGTGCACTCCCAGCACTGTAGACGATTTTTTTCCCTCATGTCAGTTCCGACCATCGTGCTGCTGTGTGCGCTGAAAAATAGTACAGCATGCAGCACTTTTTTTCAGTGCAACGCATTCCACCACATCACACTGCATTGCGGCCAAAAGAACTGAATGAATTTTCACTCTGTTACATTTAAATAAAGTTTGCACAAAAAAAGAGAAGTAAAAATTACTAAAACTGGAGAGTGCAAAATCTGGTGCTGTCAGAAACCATGTAATCAAGCCGAGACAGAAGTACAGTTAAATCACACTTGTTAAAAAATAAAAGTAAAAAGAACAAACGTAGTCAAAACATAGCCAACGTTCAGTAAAAGGAACAGATAGACAGCCAAGCCAGAAATCATGGATCAATGTAGTGGAACAGCAAGCAGGATCTGGAGCCAAAAGGGATGTCAGCAAAGCAAGTCTTGAACAGGACCGCAGGAGGGTTTCTGTGATGTGGACCAAGGTGAAGGCAGAGATCCTCTGGACTGGACGGCTTAAGTAGGCAGGACTGACGAGCAGGATATCATCAACAGCTGAGTACCTGTGGAGAGATAGGAGCTGGCAATTAGCCGACATCTGAGCGGAGCCACGAGCGCCGGCGGGAGACCTGAAAAGAAGAGGATTGGAGCTGCTCTGTGGAAAACCACTGCACAGAGTAGGTAAGTATAACATGTTTGTTATTCACGCTTTGACAAAAATCCTGGAAGCTGATTGGTTTCTATGCAGAACTTTACCAAATTTTGCACTCTCCTTCATACCAGCCCCACTGTGCAAGGTTGTCCAAGGCACAGTGTAGATCTGCTGTATGTTCTATTGCTTTAGCTAACACCAACACGCTGCATTGGTGTACTCTGGAAAAGAATAAAACGTGAATTGGATTTTTTTTGTGCAGGACATTTGGATGCACTATATTACATTGCAATGCACTACAGAATTAGGATAGAAGTTAGACAAAAAAGGAAAAAAGCACACACAGTGATGCGTTTTACAAATGCAATGTGCATGCCCAACACACCAGCAAGCTATATGCACACACATTCCACTGTGGTGTGAATAAGCCCTTACATATGTGGTCAGTAAAAAATGACCCCTTGCATTAGTGTTCAGCGAGTGCCCCTTTACATTGGTGGCCAGTATAAATGTGTCTCTTACATTGGAAATCATAGGAAAAGTTTCACTTTACAGTGGTGGTCAGTAGGATAGGTGCCCCCTTACATTGGGGGTCAGTGGGCCTATGTATTATGTGTAGGCCTATGGCCCACACATAATACACCCACCTTCCTATTGGTCACTCCCACTTTCCTGTTTTATTTATTATTATTGGTACTCATATAGAGCTGTCAATTTATGCAGTGATTTACACTTATATATTGTGCATTCACAGTAGTCCCTGCCCTGAAATAGCTTACAATCTAAGGTCCCAATTAACCTACCAGCATGTCTTTGGAGTGTGGAAGGAAACTGGAATACCCGGAGGAAACCCACGCAGGCACATGGAGAACATGCAAACTCCAGGCAGGTTGTGCCATGGTTGGGATTCGAACCAACGACCTTAGTGCTGCTAGGTGAAAGTACTAATCACTGGTTTCCCCTCCCCTAAATTATGTAGAAGCTGCCCACACATGGCTGAAATCCCCTCAGTAAATACTCTTTTTTAAGTTACTGCTCATGCTCACTAACTCAAATAAAGGTGATGCTTTGATCTCAGCACACAGCATCATTGGGACAGAGCTCCCAAATGCAGGACTGCCCCAGCAAATCCGGGACAGTTACAGTACAGGGGTACAGAGTACAGGGAGGCGCATTGAAAGGATACTGCACTCAGCAGCTAAGTATCTACCCTATTTCAGCATGTCTCCATATAGTATGTTGTGCACAAAAGGAACAGTATGGAGCAGGATAGTGGAGGCTATACAGTAGCTGGTCTAGGCTCCTAGAAGTTCAGATGCAACTGTTCCTATGCTGCTGTACTGCAGCTATGCTCTCTGTGTAACAACAAAGGGGTAAGCCTGATGGGGCAATTGCAAGCTTCAAACAATTTTCCATTGCTCATGGGGCTCATCAATCCAAGCAGAAAGTAAGCACAACCGTCTGTGTCTAAGTAGAGGTGTCTACCCCAGGACATTACTGCCCCAAGTAAAGACAACACTATGCACACATTAGGCTCTATTTGCTAAGATGTTAAATTTATTTTACTGTGCCCAGCATTTCATCACATGATGATTTTCTCTTAAACTTGTTCAATTCACAAACAAAAATACCATTAGGAGTGTCAACCTGTTTTTACGGTGATAAATAGCTGTTTAATCATTAAAGCCTGTATACCCCATGATACAGGGCCCATTCACACTTACACCGATCAGCAATAACATTATGAGTTCCCACCATAACATAACCTCCCACCCAATATTGAGTAGATCCCCATTTTGCCATCAAATGACCCATCGGGGTATGGGTACCACTAGACCTCTGAAGGTATTCTGTGGTATCTGGCACCAAGCCGTCGGTAGCAGATCACTGTCTACTCCGGCTTGCCTTTATTCATAGTGCATCCTGGTGCCATCTTTTCCCCAGGTAAGCGGCATACATGCACCCAGCCATTCACATGATGTGAAGGAAAACATGATTCATTAGACCAGGCCACCTTCGTCCATTGCTTCATGGTCCAGATCTGATGCTCACATGCACATTTTAGCTGCTTTTGGCTGTGGACATGGGTCAGCATAGGCACATTGACCGGTCAGTGGCTATGCAGTCCCATATGCAACAAATTTCAATAATAACACAAATAAAACTGCGCTTGTGATATCACACTATTAAACACTTGTAGCTGCACCACTAATGTGAGATATTATTACATAATAATGAATATAAAAAGATTGTGTTGCGCTTTAAATAAAAAATGTTCCATGAGTCCAAGTGTCACTAACATGACATTAATATAATAATTCCATAAACAATAAACAGGTGAAATGTGTCTTGAGTTCCAAAATCACCAACAGGTTCCTCCACCTTGTGAATTCACCACCACCACACTAATGGACGTGCTCTTACCAGTGAGCATCGACTACCTATTACGGGGGGTCAAAAGAAGCTCATGTATATCATATATTCCATCAAAGGTCAATATCCAGCACACAGAAGATGAAGTTAATCACTCCAACCAGCCAGTGGGTAAACAGACACTCCTCTTGTCTCGAACCATGGTACCGGATGACATATCCCAATGAAGAGATAAACGCCAATAGTGTAAAACCTTTACAATGGAGCTTTATTAAAAAAGTATGCACTTACATGCTAGCAGAATAAAATCTGCATATTAGATTCCAAATGTGTGCAACAACGATCAATGACTAATCTCCAAATGCGATGACAAGAATCGATACCTCAGCCCGACCGGTTTCGTCACCTAAAGGACTTCTTCTGGGGCATGGGCATCATGCCCTGTCATCGCTGTATATTCTCATTGCATCTGTCAAAGCCTCGTTCTCATTTCCAACCTTGTGCGCTCTAACCAAGTCTCGCTCTGACCGTATGGAGATCCTCACTCTAGTGCCAATCAGAGCCGCTGCAACATCTCACAACCCACCATGCCGGAAACAGAGGACCAACAGCTCCAATTTCAAATCCTTGGTCACATCCGGTGGGGACATACCCATCCTATACGCCCTTTATATTCAAAGGAAGTGAAAACGGGCTTTGACAGCATCATATTGCATATATCATTATAAAAAAACAATGGGTAAAATGTTAACACCTAATTAATACAAATATATGCATACAAATAAAGTGCATAAAATAGCAGGTTCAGGAATTATCCAAGAAACAATTTACATCCCAGTCTACATTTAGCCCATATGGAGTATACTGTAACTCTCAATCTTAGACAGTTCCCAAACTTTAACACTACCCCTCCAACGAGTAACAAAATTGTCTATGCCCATGAAAGGGGTTCCAGCTGGTTCTCTACCATGAACAAGATCATAGTGTCTAGAGACACTATGATTTTTATATCCCTTGTGAATATTAGCTATATGTTCTTTAAGTCTGACATTCTATTTAGTGCCCGGGTGGTATGGCCCACATATTGTAACCCACATGGGCGCTGAAGCAACTATATGTGTAGTTCTACAAGTGATAAAGGGTTTTACTGTATACATTTTTGAGGTGACCTTCAAAGAAAATTCTAGCATTTTTATCTTTTTGCATTTATTAAGGTTACAAACCTGACAATTTCCACACTTATAGTATCCAGTAAGGTTATGGAACAGAGGAGATCTTGAAGGGGGATCTAAAGTGTTATGTGCGATCTTATCCTTCAGCGACTGAACACCTCTGTAAATGACCTGAAGTTTAGGCGGAAGCAGGGGACCAAGAACTCTGTTGTTTTGTAAAATATGCCAATGCTTTTGCATTATGCTTTTAATGGTTAGATGTTGTGTAGAGAAATTGGTGATTAGAGAAAAATTGGTCGAATTGCCATTTACATTTGTGGGTTCATCCACCCTATCTCTCAATAACAAATCTCTATCACTATTTCTAACTTGGTTTAGTGTGGCCTCCAAAATAACGGGGTCATAGTCCTTCTCCAAAAATCTTTGTGTTAATGTTGTGTCAGCTTATCTATCAAAGTCTTCCAAGGTAGTGCATCTCCGTCTGATACTGGGACCCCTTTTAACCACAGTTAATGATGACAGCTGTCCCTTGATATGTAAGCATTCCTATCAGTGGATTTGAAGAACGTGGAAGTGATCAAACGGCCCTCATCCACTTTGATTGAAAGGTCTAATGCCGCCTACACACGAGCGGACTTTTCGATCGGACTGGTCCGACAGACCATGTCTGGCGGACAATTCGACCATGGTGGATCGAAAATCTGACAGACTTTAGATTTGGAACATGTTTCAAATCTTTACGTCGGAACTCCGCCGGACCCAGTTCCTATCGAAAAGTCAGCTCGTCTGTATGCTAGTCCGACGGACGAAAACCGACGCTAGGGCAGCTATTGGCTACTGGCTATCAACTTCCTTATTTTAGTCTGGTCGTATGTCATCACGTACGAATCCGTCTGACTTTGGTGTGATCGTGTGTAGGCAAGTCCGTTTGTTCAGAAAGTCCGTCTGAAGTCCGCCAAAAGTCCGTCGGATAGACCGTCGGACCAGTCCGGTCGAAAAGTCCGCTCGTGTGTACACGGCATAAGATACGGATCTCCTTTAGACTCATCACATAATTGAGTTTGATACCTCTATTGTTTTGACCCCCCCCCCAACCAAAAATAATTGTGTGTAGCTGCATATTTTAAAAGGTAAAAAAAAAAAAAGGTAAAATAAATTCTTTCTGGATGGAAGCCAAGTTAAAATCTTTATCCAAATAATATGACACTGCCGATAAGCCCAGATCATGGGGAATGATGGTGCACAAAGCAGCGACATCCGCCATCGGCAACCACCACCCCACCTGAAATGGACAGTCCCTGATCAAATTGATGACAGATTTTGTGTCCTTAATATAACAGGGCATTTTCTTAATCAGCGGTTGTAAGAATGTATATATATATATGTATATATTTGCTCACCCGGGATGTTACAAAATCAATACAGCTGACTATAGGACATCCTGGGGGGCAAATAGGGTTTTTATGGACCTTAGGTAAATAATAAATGACTGGTGTCCTTGGGGATGAAGAAACCAAAAAGGAAAGTTCTTTTTTGTTTAGAATACCCTGGGTATGGCCTCTATTAACCAGCTTCTCCAACTCGCTTTTATAAGAACTCATAGGGTCCCTTCTCAACGGGACATAGGTATCTTGGTCACTAATATATTGTTATAAGTCCAATATGCTAGATAAACAATTGATCCAAGAAGGGAGAGTTGATAAACCGTGGAAGTATTGGCACTCTTGCCAGTAGAAGAAATGGATCCCCCTGCTGGCCTATAAAAGACTGCCTTTGTCTGACCCAAGTTGCTGTATTGTCGTCAGCTTCCTGTATTCCTGGACCTCTGTGTTATTCCTTGGACCTCCTGTTCTTGACCCGGCTCATTCCAGACCTGTTGACCTCCTCTCCTGGCTAATACCCTTCTTTCTGCTGATTATCCTACATGACCCCAGCTTGCTATATGTACTTTGCCTCTGCCTCTTTATGACCTCAGCTTACTTCATGGATTTGCTCTTGCTTCTTGCCATCCTGTGTTTGACCCTCAGCCAGGTGCCCACTGGCCATCCTGTGTTTGACCTTCAGCCGGGTGTCCACTGCTGTCCTCTGAAGCACGGTTTATTCCAAGCACAGCGGGGAGTTCCAAACCACCTGTGCACCACCACGTCCTGGCAGTCCTCACAAGGTGACATTCTTCTGGACCCATCCAGAGCCTGCCGGCAACCCGTGCTTCTTATACCTACTGTTGCATTTTCAGAGGTATACCGCACCTAGCCGCAAGGGGAGCCTCTCTCTGCATATTGGCTTCGGATCAGGTACGTGACAGTACAATCCAGCCATGTCAGAAGCCGACAGAGGTGGCTCTCCACTGGAGGCTCTGTGCCAGCAAGTTACCACCCTTACCCAGGCAGTTCAAAGACTCCAGGAGGGTTATTTCCAATTGAAAGGGCATCTGCAGCATCTAACCGTTTCTCCTGCTATGACTGATCCCAGTCCACCATCCACTAGTGCTGCTTCAGCTTCCTCTTCACAAGAATGCACCACTGTGGCTCCTACAGTGGTAGTCCCTCCTCCTGAGCCTCGAGTACCTACGCCCGGAAGATTCCTTGATGATCGGAAGAAATTCCGGCCCTTTAAAAATGCCTGCATGCTTTACCTAGCCCTTCACCCAAGAATCTTCTTTATAGAGACTGTGAAAGTTGGGTTCATCATCTCCCTACTATCTGAAGAAAAGCAAGTACTACATCTCTAAATACCCTAACCGAAGAAGTCACCCCACCTGGAGGGTTAAAAAGTGAAGCATTGGAGAGATAGGACAATTAAGCGTCCTGATGAAATCAATCAATCTCCCGTCTTTAATGGGGTTACATAAAAAATATCTCTTAATGTTATTTTCCTTATGTACTTACTGTATGCACATCCATAAAAGTCTGGAACTTATCCAAATGTTTAGGGGATAAATTTTAAACCTTTATCCAGTATAAGCTCTCTCTTCTTCAGTGAGGACCTGAGTACTTAAATTATAAATACCCATATCTGTTACTCCTTTTCTTTTTTTCGCTTGTACTCTCCTCCCCCCTCTAGTCCCACTCTTTGGCCTCCCTTTTCAAATTTCAATGCACTGCATGTTCTGACACCTTTCTGTTTGAACCAGCATTAATGTTTTCATGAATTTAAGATACATAAGCTTTTCTGTTGGATTGGAATACACGGTCCAGCCGTTACTTCCTGCGTGCCTTAATTAAGCCATTGGCTGCCCATGACCTTGTCACTGGTTTGTCAGTTTTTCCTAATTTTTGGTAAGTCCCGACCACTGCAGACTGGGAACACCCTATAAAAGCTGCAGTTTTGGAGTTGCTCTGACCCAGTCGTCTAACCATTGCAATTTGGCCCTTATCAAAGTCGCTGAAATCCTTACACTTGCCCACTTTCAGGTGCAATTGTCACAAGATAGTCAATGTTATTTACTTTACCTGTCGGTGGTCACAGTGTTAGGGCTTTTTTCAATTGTGGTGCACATGAATTTACAGGTGTTATTTTTTTTTATACCACCACACAGGCGGGTGTCAATGGACACATGTATTCATTTCTGCCACTAGGGGGCACTGCAGGGGAAAGGCTACAGTTTAGTTTGCTTGTGGCCTCCATCTTGTACCTCCTACAGATGGGTGATTGTTGGGATACAGTAGATGATAGTTTAGGCCTTAAGTGACAGGTAAGAGGGTACGTTTGTTTGACAAATTAGTGTAAATGAATGTTCTCCACATCATAGGATAATGTTTACCTATAGTCTGGTCAGTAGTTTTTCTTTTCCTCCTCCCAGTAAAATATTGAGACCAACATCTAGAGTTTGGAAACATTTCAACAGTGTAATTTCTGCTGAGAGTAAAACTGCAATTTGCAAATATTGCGAGAAGAGATATTCTTTTCCAAATGCTACAAGGATGACAAAATACATTTTTCCATACCAGAGGTGCCATATAGACATTAAAAATACTTTATGGAATTAAATTATGAAGACCATAATGAATAAGCTGTACTTTTATTCCAAGCATAATACTTTTATATACATTGCATTTCACATTCCCAGTGTGACAAAATGAGTTTCAATTTGTAAAACTCAGTGGCGGCTGGTGCTGTATATTTGGGGGGGGCAGCAAGCAAGACATTCTGCAGCCACCCCTAAACCCCCCCGGTTGGTTGGTCGCTAAGTCAAATTCCCCGTCAGCCCCGCACTTACACCAACTAGGTTTGCTATTGTCACACAACTGGGTGGGCTCAGGGCAGAGAGCTATGCGCCCTGAGACCACTCTTTTTTGAAGACAATTAAAACCTCTGGCTCTAATTATTTGTCAAAAAAAACCCATTGAAATCCATGCATCCAGCGCCCTGCATGGAGATTAGGGGCCGAGGGCATGGATTAGGAGGGCGGAGCCCCTGCACCCCTTATAGACGGGCTGCTACTGGTAAAACTACTCCACACTGAATTTTTTTTTTTACATTTTTTTTTCAGGAAAAAAACGTTTTTTCTAATGGCTGCAAAATTTCCGTAATTTTTACATCTCTAGTCAAAACACATTATATGCGTTTTCATGTGCTGCCGTTCCCATCAATAGGGCCTAAGAAAATACACCTGCAATGTTTTTGGCCAACACACATCAACACAGTGAAGAGATGTGAACTAGCAATAATAAAAACAAAGCTGTGTGCGTTTGTGTTGACGTGTTAAATCAAAACATGTGTAACCAGAGTCTTACAGTAAGTCTGTCACATTGTAAAACTGCAGAACTGATCACACAAATGCAACCACATCTCTAAAAATCAGCTTCACACATATCTCAGGGAGTCCTGAAAACCAGGGAACCATAATATTGAAATCGATCTTCTCATACTGAAGCCTGCCCCCTCTCCTGTAAAAAAAATAAAAAAATCACAAACTGACACTTGTTTTGAAAGGATTATCACAAAGGAAGGGCCCATTCACACCCATCTGATCAGTTGCACATTATGTGAGACAAACAGTAGTGCACAGTGGTGGCCTGCAATGCAGGTGTGTTGTGAAGGTGCATTGGGGGCCATTCAAAATTAACATTACCATAGTGCATCAACGCATATAATGCCCTGTACACACGGTCGGACATTGATCAGACATTCCGATCAACAAAATCCATGGATTTTTTCCGACGGATGTTGGTTCAAACTTGTCTTGCATACACACGGTCACACAAAGTTGTCGGAAAATCCGATCATTCTGAACACGGTGACGTAAAACACGTACGTCGGGACTATAAACGGGGCAGTAGCCAATAGCTTTCATCTCTTAATTTAGAAGAAATTAGCAGATATGGGCTTAAGACTTTTTAGGCACAATAATCACTAAATTTATAGTTAAAATACTAGTTTATTAGAAAATATTTAAAATAAAGAGTAAAAAAGAGGAACAAGTGAAATTCAGTTCATAATCGCACAGTTTTACAAGTTATACACTCCATACATAGCTAGATGGTTATAAAAAACAGTTAAAGCAATATTTAGAATTGAGAATTCTGTTCAATATAGTTACATTGCGTTGAACCAGAAGCTATGCGGTGGTAACAATCAAATTCTGTGTAGGCTCGACATGTTGCACGCCTCATGCGCTTCTTCAAGAGCACAGAACTGAATACCTCAGGGACTTAACAACTGTGTTTAATTGTGGCAGCAACCTCTTAACTATATATTAACAGCTCTTAGTAATTGGCTGGCATCGTAAATTTTAGTTTGGTTGAAGGAGGGGGATCTGGTATCAGTCAGGAATTAGCAACGGCTGGCACCGAGGTTCATGTAAGGTTTGCTGATTGGAGCATTGCTGTTCCTGATCCCCACTTCTTGTGTTGAGATTAAAGGTAATAAGTAGTAGTGGTTGGCAGCGTGGAGCCACACAGCCGTCTCACACAGAGCGACTGGTAGTGTGGATCATGCTCTGTGATCGGCTCTGTGTGAGACGTCTGTGTGGCTCCACGCTGCCAACCACTACTACTTATTACCTTTAATCTCAACACAAGAAGTGGGGATCAGGAACAGCAATGCTCCAATCAGCAAACCTTACATGAACCTCGGTGCCAGCCGTTGCTAGATCCTGACTGATACCAGATCCCCCTCCTTCAACCAAACTAAAATTTACGATGCCAGCCAATTACTAAGAGCTGTTAATATATAGTTAAGAGGTTGCTGCCACAATTAAACACAGTTGTTAAGTCCCTGAGGTATTCAGTTCTGTGCTCTTGAAGAAGCGCATGAGGTGCGCAACATGTCAAGCCTACACAGAATTTGATTGTTACCACCGCATAGCTTCTGGTTCAACGCAATGTAACTATATTGAACAGAATTCTCAATTCTATATATTGCTTTAACTGTTTTTTATAAACATATAGCTATGTATGGAGTGTATAACTTGTAAAACTGTGCGATCATGAACTGAATTTCACTTGTTCCTCTTTTTTACTCTTTATTTTAAATATTTTCTAATAAACTAGTATTTTAACTATAAATTTAGTGATTATTGTGCCTAAAAAGTCGTAAGCCCATATCTGCTAATTTCTTCTAATCTAACACGATAAGACGTGGCACCCGCAACCTAGACCATATCCGCATGACCACTATGCGCTGATACGTTCAACAAATTTCATCATCTCTTAATTTATCCTGAGCATGCGTGGCACTTTGTGAGTCGGATTTGTGTACACACGATCAGAATTTCCGCCAAACAGATTTTGTCGGAAAATTTTATAGCAAGGTCTCAAACTTTGTGTGTCGGAAATTCCTATGGAAAATGTGTGATGGAGCCCACACACGGTCAGAATTCCCAACAACAAGGTCCTATTACACATTTTCCGTCGGAAAATCCGACCGTGTGTACGGGGCATAAGAATTGAGTTGTGGTAAGTGAAGAATCTCCTTAGGAATTCTCAGTCACAATAGTAATATTTTGATGCTTACAGTATGTGCTAAAGATGTCCTTGTGTTGCAGCTGATGATGTAATAAATGTCAACTATAATTAAATCAGCAAACAATAGAGTTTATTTTTTCTAGTAGAACCCCCAGAATACATCACTTTTCAAAGGGAAACTATAGTGGATTTTTGTTCATTTTCTTTTTATTTTAAGGCTTTACATTTTCATACAGAGGCATTATATCTTATAAAAAATATTTAATACATGACAAAGGATTCTCAGAACACTATGGGGGAGATTTACTAAAACTGGTGCACATAGAATCTGGGGCAGCTGTGCATAGTAACCACTCAGCTTCTAACTTCAGCTTTTTCAAATAAGCTTTGACAATAAAACATAGAAGCTGATTGGTTAGGATGGTTAGGTTAGGTCCTATCACACATTTTCCATCGGAAAATCCTATCGTGTGTACGGGGCATAACCGTGGTGTGAGCAGGTCCTAAGAGAGCTTGGGCAGGCAGAAGTTCACTGAGTTTGTGGTACTAACTGTGCAATTTATGATTTTGAGGATTGGAAGTCACTGTATTTCCCCCCAGCTCCTGTTCTAGTGTGAAGTGTAAAATTGTGGATCTCTGCAGTGGGAACACAGACAGGAAAAAAAAAATGACAAAAGTTCTAACCATTCTCTGCGTTTCTCTTTCTTTTAGTGCCTCTGACCATTCCTATGATCCCTATTGCTACCCCTGAAACATCTGGGCACATCAACAATGCCGATAAAGTAGTTACTTTGTTAAGCACCCCCATTCCTTCCTTATGAGTGACCTTTTTTCAAAAATAAAATACAAAATGCCCTGTGAGAGAAAACAATAGTTCCCCGTTTTGCCACCCATTTCTGGAAACTTCATTGTCTTGCATATCAAAGCTGCCAGCAGATTCTTCAGATCTGACACAATTTCAAATGTGTTAGATGCCTGCGTCCCCTGCTGCGCGGTGGTTTCATCCGTTGGCCCCTGTGTCACTACTTTGTCTTCTTAAACTGAACTTTGAGGAAATGTAATAATTACCTTGAACTAGGGCTCTCTCCACATAGGAAAAGCTAAAGGCTTGGTTTTATCTAGGAGAACATTTAAAAGCAGTTTTACCTAGTGATTCTAAAGGCAGAATGTTTTTAACCTTAATGCATTCTATGCAATAACCCCTTCACGCCTAAGGGTAAAACAAATCTTAATGCCTAGGCACAATTTTGCAACTTTGACATGTGTTAGTAAAACTGTACATATCATCACAACTGCTTTGTGCATCCAGGTGGATTATACCTTGTTTTTTTCAGGACAAATTGGGTTTTCATTTGGGAGTAAATGGTTATGGATATCTCCTGATTTTTTTTTATTATCAAAAGAAAACTGGCCCATGACTTCAATGGGATGCAATACCGCATGCGGCCAGAGGCGGGGGGCGCCAGAGATCCTTGGAAACGGCCGAAAAGGCCCGAGCACACTTCGGCAAACCTCGGAAAGACTCAGAAGCCTTTCTGAGGTTTGCTGAGGCCTCCTCGGGCCTTTCCGTGCATTTCCGAAGGCCGGCGATTGGCACTGTTTGACTCCGGCGCCCCCCCACCTCAGGCCAAAAGCGGTACTGCACACCGCTTTTGACCTAAATCCTGCTCGTTTTGCAAGACAACACTCGTAAACCGAGTTAGAGTTTTTAGAAATACAGTGCTCGTTTTGCAAAATGCTCGTTAACCGCGTTACTCGCAAACCGAGGTTCCACTGTATATTTCTTGTTACTACTATAACCTACTACCAAAGAACAACCCCAAATAAAATCTCCTGCTTCTGACAATCACAGTGATACCACATATGTGTATGTTATTTGTTGTTTGTACCTGTAGTACAGCCCAGAAGCAATAGTGCGCATTTTGCTTTTTTTTGTCCTACCTAAAACACACTGACACTGATGCTAATTTTAAAAAAACTGCCCAAAATATACTGACCCTGACCTTTGACCCTGACCTTTTGACCTTGACCCTTTCTTGACCCAAACACAAAGTTTTTAGGGGTTAAAACAGGCTCTGAGGAGACAACATATTGACATATAGCATAAACATCAACAACTAACCATTACAATGTAAGAACATAGAAGTGCTATGGCTGTTTTAAATGCAGATAAATATGTTCCTTGCCTAATCAGCGGAGAACCTCAGCAGGAATCACAAATGTACAGTATGTGTACAGCTGCAGCGGGGAAGCCTGTACAAAACGGTGACAGGCTGATGGGAGTAGTGGTTGTTCGCATGTATCCACACATCCAGCAGGTACAATCAGTTAGGGACAGATGATCGGCCCTGGATACAATCTTTCTGCATCCAGGGTAGATCATCTGTCCCTAACTGCTGGTACCACCAAACTGTGGTGGCCAGCTGCGGCACATGTCAGTGTGTCATCTGCTTTGTGCAGGCATCCTGACTGCAGCTGTTCACATGTACCTGGGATTCTTGATGCAGGAATCCGCTGTCTGGCCCTGATCCCCCGTGTGAATGTAGCCTTACTGATTATGTCATCTTTTAAATAGACCGAGCTTTGAACCTAAACTAATGCAGGCTGATGTGTTCCCTGGTTCCAGCACCACCCTCTCTCTCCAAACACAAGGCAGCCTTGCTCACATATACTAGCCTGCAGACTGGGGGGGTTTTGTAAAGACATAAATCTCATACTGGTTCACTTTGGAACGATTCCTCTACATTGTAGTCTATAATTCCAAATGTCTGCTGGGACCATTATGACAGAATTTCAGTAGCTACATTATATTGTCGAAAGAATTGGGGCGCCTGTCTTTACACGCACATGGCATCCCAGTCTTAGTCCATAGGGTTCAATATTGAGTTGGCCCACCCTTTGCAGCTATAAAAGCTTCAACTCTTCTGGGAAGGATGTCCACAAGGTTTAAGAGTGTGTATATGGGAATGTTTGATCATCCTTCCAAGCGCATTTGTGAGGTCAGGCACTGATGTTGGACATGAAGGCCTGGCCCACAGCCTGTGCTCTAATTCATCCCAAAAGTGTTCTATCAGGTTGAGGTCAGGACTCTATGCAGGCCAGTTAAGTTCCTCCACCCCAAACTCACTCATCCATGTCTATATGGACCTTGCTTTGTACATTGGTCCAAATCATTTGGTAGTGGTGGTGGGGAGGGGATTATGGTGTGAGTTTGTTTTTCAGGGGTTGGGCTTGGCCCCTTAGTTCCAGTGAATGGAACTCTTAAGGCATCAGCATACAAAGACATTTTTGACAATGTCATGCTCCCTACTCTGTGGGAACAGTGTAGGGCCATCCGCCCCTTCCTGTTCCAACATGACTGTGCACCAGTGTACAAAGCAAGGTCCATAAAGACATGGATGAGCGAGTTTGGGGTGAAGGAACTTGACTGGCTTGCACAGAGTTCTGACCTCAACCCGATAAAACATCTTTGGGATGAATTTGAGCAGAGACTGGAAGAATGGTCAAACATTCCCATAGACACTCCTAAACTTTGTGGACAGCCTTCCCAGAAGAGTTGAAGCTGTTATAGCTTCAAAGGGAGGGCTGCCGCAATATGGAACCCTACGGACTAAGACTGGGATGCCATTAAAGTTCATGTGCGTGTAAAGGCAGGTGTCCCAATACTTTTGACAATATATTGTATATCCGTTTTTACAAGAATGCAGCTAAAGTAGTGAGTGACTCCTAATATCTCTACGAGGGGAACAAAGAGGCTTTACCGTAACTGGATTTTGCTGCTGGAGTCCCTGACCGATATAAGATAGTACTACCAGATCCACCCAGACAGAGAGAAATAATTCTTGCATGGACTTCCAGCCTCGTATCTTCGAGAGCTGGTGATTCTGCAGTATTTTAACCCTTAAACTGGTGCATGGGATTGAACAGTGTCTCTATGGAAACAAAACATATTGTAAAAAGGAGTTTCTATAGTAACAAGATCAATAGCTACATCTGGACCAAGGAATGACAGCTTAAATAAATGCAGTGTGGACGGAAGCCTCCACCTCTCACAATAAGTGCACGGCTGCATTGACATCTATACCAGAAGGTGGGGGAGGTGGGAACTGTTGCAGTACCGTCTGCTCTGAGGGCTGCTGAAACTGATACAATAGAGACAGTGAACATAAACAGAATTACCTGCCAAGACCGCGCAGACAGTGAGCCGACGGAAAATAGACCTGAATTCCTGCACAGAATTGATGAACATTTTGCAAAGCTTCTGTAAATTTCTGTTTTGTAGCTCCTGTTGGCTATATTAGTGACTGTCATTAGTAACAAGCATCTTTTTATTATAGAGTGTGGAGTGGCCTTGGAGTGTCTGATTGTGAGTCCCCTAGTCCAGTGGTCGCCAACCTTCCAGAACTCAATGACCACTAAACTCACAATTTTGAATCCCGCTCCCACAGACCACTAACATGAATTTTACATTTCTTATACATACAATTCTCTAGCTCTGCCCCCCCCCCCCCCCGTGGATCACACTTCTTCCTATATACACACAGCGCTGTGGCTCTCTGCCCCCTCCCCTCCACACTCTTCATCACACTGCTGCCTTACACAGACTCATCATTGGATCTCACCTCCTTATTCAGCCATGTGCTCAAGCTCTGTAGGCATCTGGCATCAATGCACACTGACAGTATTGACTGTCAATGCACATTGAAAACACTGGAGACAACATTGGGTGCTATACATCTGCCACAATGTTGATTTTCAGCAGAACCCCTGGGGACCACCAAAATTTTCTCGTGCACCATCAGTGGTCCACGGACTACTGGCTGGTGACTGCTGCCCTGGTCTGTACTTCTAAGAGATGTTGGAACACCTAATGGTAGTTATATATGTGCTGCTGGATTTGTTCTGTAATGCTGTTTATGGGTGTAAAGCCCAGTACACACGGGACGAAAATTGGTCCATTCAGCAGGACCCAGACGGCTTTTGGTCCGTTCGTACAGCTGTTTGTTCTACGACTGGTTTCTGTCGAATGGGCATGCTGGAAAACTAACAGAAAAAAGAAATGGTAATGACTCCAACCTATACAGTAACTAGCCTTTGCAGCAAGGAAGGGCAACGCGCATCACAAACAAACAAACGGTTTCCGAGCACACTTGCCAGCCCTTCCAGTCAGCCTTCAAAACAACCAAATTGACATTGGGGGTTATTTACAAAAGGCAAATCCACTTTGGATATACAGCGACTGCACTTCCAAGTGCACTTTCAGTGCAATTTCAAGAGCACTTTGCACTTGTAGTTTGCACTTGTAGTGTAAAGTGGATTTGCCTTTTGTAAATAACCCTCCATGTCTAGCAATTTATGTTTTGTTTGCACTCATCAGCAAAAATACAGTATGTATAAGTATCTACGTCAAGGCAGTGCCCATGTCAAGGCTCCTCTGTGTACTGCGGTCCTTACTCTATAAATTTCAGAGTCTCCCAAGTTGGAACACATATAGTAGTGTATAGATTAAGGGCAAGTTTGCCTGGAGGGAACCCACACCTCTTTAAAGGCACAGAGATGCACGGAATGCCCAGCAAAAGCACATTGACAGCTAAAGGCATCTAGTGCATCCCTGCACCCAATTCGGATGAAACTAAAAGTGTATACTCAGCCTTAGGGACATGTCCCACGCATTATAACTTAGGAAGCTACTTAGATAAGCAGAGAAATGTCTTTAACATTGCAAAATATGTCCAGGTCTCATGGCAATCTCTCTAGTAATAAGCTCACCTCATAACTGTCCCTCTGACAATGTATGACTTTTATTGCGCTTTCACTGGTAATGTGTAGTTCTCTTGCACTGACAGTGGAGGGGCAGCAAAAAAAAAAACAATTGAGCTGTGGTTTTACCACCACCAGTAAAGTTAGTTCACACTGCCACAGTCGTGGTGCGGCGTTGAAAAATTATACCACAGTTCACATTCGGCAGGCAGTCCCCCCACCAAATGCGACCTATTCAAGTAAATGGAGACGTGCCACAACAGCCCTACAACTGCATTTAGTTCCCACAGTTGTCCTGTGGTGCTGTAGCTTCTCAAGAGGTTAAAACAGGTATCCACCTGTCATAATGTTTCTGAAAAACGATTCATCATGGATCACTTTTTAGAGGGGCAGTGAACACTGCTGCAATTGGAAACAAGGCCAAAATATGTAGCTGTCATCACAGTCTTTCTATTATTGTAAAGCTTTCAAGGCAGTGCTTTTGGTAATAGGTAGCTGTCATGGTAGTCCCTCTGGGAATGTATACCTCTCAACTTTTTGAGATGGAAACAAACCTTACATTTTAGAATTGTTTGATTGCAGCATAAACTGTACGATTGGCTTGAAGACAATCTAATGCCGTGTACACACGACCGGACTTTTCGTCGAACTGAAATCCGAAGGACTTTTCAGCGGAGTTCCAAATAAACGGACTTGCCTACACACGATCACACCAAAGTCTGATCGTTTATAATGTGATGACATACGACCGGACTAGAATAAGGAAGTTCATAGCCAGTAGCCAATAGCTGCCCTTGCGTCCTTTTTTGTTTGTCAGACTAGCATACAGACGAACGGATGTTCTATTTCTAAAGTCCGACAGATTTTTTGACAGAAAAGGTCTGATGAAGCCCACACACGATCGAATTGTCCGACAGGTTCGTCCGTTGGATCAGTTCGGTCGATAAGTCCGGTTGTGTGTACACGGCATAAGTTTTCCAAACCATCTCCAGTCAGAATTTTCCACTTCCAGTCTTGTTTAAAGCGGGGGTCCACCTATCTATCGTTTTTTTTTTTTTTTAGTTCATTCACAAACTTTTCTTCTCAGCATTACATACTCACATATTGTGTGTAATATGTCCGCCTGTGTCAGATTTCGTCGGAAAGAATAACTTATATTATTAACTGCAGGCAGTTTCCATCTTCATTGTGGGCATTTGAAGCCCACAAGCATTTATTTCCTGGATGTGGTGAATGCTGTGCTCCCAGCATTCACTGCTCATTCCCGCACATGCTCAGTGGCATCCTGGGAAGCCTGAGACTAGCTCCCAGGAGTCTGGGAGAGGCTAGAAACACGCCTACTCCCATGGGAGGAGAACCAGGAAGTGCAAAGAAGAATAGAAAAATAAAAGGTAATTACGGCGATTTAAATTTTTTTAAACGGCATGTCAGCATCTAGGCAAGTAAGAGAATACATACAGATATTGTTCAAAATTTGGGTGGAACCCCGCTTTAAGAAACAATCAACAATGGCAAGATTAGCCTAGAACGAGGAACTTACCATTTAAAGGAGAAGTATGGCCAAAGCTTTTTCGGCTATTTAGTACTTCTCCTATGAATCACAGGAGTGCAGTTCATTCTGCACTCCTGTGATCAGTTTTCAGACATATGGTCGGGATCCGCCAAGAAGGGATCCGCCAAGAAGCCTGGACTGGCAGCTGGCTCAGCCACTTAGCAATCCGCCAAGAGCCTGAGCCAGCCCCCACCACCCCCTCCCACAGCTCAGTTCTCCTATAAGTGCTGGAGGGGAGACTGATAGTCAACTCTCTCAGATCAGAGCGTAGGGGAGAACTGAGCAATCAGCGGTGTTTGATCGGTTCTCACTACAGAGCCGGCAGGGGATAGATGCAGCATCTACCTAGGTGAGTATAATTGTTTTTTGTTTTTTTTCTGTTTCAGTTGGTTTGATTGAACGGTTTTAAAGAGTAAGGAATAAACATTACAAAGCAGAGCAGCAAACAATCCTCGTTAAATTCTGTACATTCAAAAACATAAATACATAATAGAAAGAAAAAAGTGATAAAAGAGGGGACATGGCAAAGAGGAGAAACTGACCATGGTCTCCCCTATAACCCCAACAAAGAGGGAGATCAAATATATTATAAATAGCTACTTAACTTAGCCCCATAATGCTCTAAGGAATGAATACGAGCCATCACAGAGACAGCTTGTTGGGTCCGCCTGTGATATGCGAAGAGACTATGAGATTTAACACATCAAAATTGCGTGACCTCTATGAAGAGATCTTTAGACTAATAAAACAATTAACTTATGTTATACAAGTCAAATGCTTTCTCCATTGTCATACAACTTTTGGTCATTTATAGGGAATACTACTCCCCATTACTGACAATTTGTTGAACATAGGTAAGAAAGGATAGAAAAGAGGGGGTGGGGAAGGACTAGTCACAAGACCGAGAGTGAAAGTAGGAAAGAAAAGAATGAGTATAGAAAGGAGAAAAAGAGAAGGTGAGTCCGTCCGGTGATCTACCACCAAGTATTCCTGGAGTCAATACCGTATGTGTGGGACCTGCAAGTAGGCGAGCCACGGGGACCATATTTTATCAAAGAGGGGTTGATTGTCTCACAAGACTATTTTTCCGTTTAACATGATCCATGTGAGTTTACGTTTCATTAAAGCTCTGTCTATGGCTGGACTTTTCCAAGCAGTCGCAATAGTGATTTTGGCTGCTAAAAACGTATAGTATGTTAGGGTCTGTGTATGTCCTGGTACATTTTCAACTGGTTTGTTTAGTAGGGCAACGCTTGCATCTTTAGTAATATTAACCATCGTAACTGAAAAGATAAAGGAATGTACCCTCATGCAGAAATGATGCACTTTGGGACAAGTCCACCATGTGTGCAGAAACAAACCTATCTGGCCACAAACCCTGAAGCAAGAGGCCGACGATCCTGGATACATTTTTTAAAGATGCTCCGGGACCAAGTGCCATCTGGCATGCACTTTGTAGCCAGCCTCGATCAGAGCAATGTTTAAAATACCTTTATGAACTCCACCACCAACTTCACAAAAAAATGGTATACCTGGCTATCTCACCCAAGAGCTTCCAAGTATTTAAAAGGTTGTAAAATCGATGTAACCTAGCATCTTTCCTTTTCTTTCTTCTATCTCTTCTCCCCTATTTTTAGTTTAAGTGGTAATAACTTTAGATCAACTTGATGTCCATCGCAGGCCTACAGTTTGAACCCATTAGGAGTGGGCTTGTTTAGAACACCAAGAATTGAATAACCCTATACCAAATTTCCACTTTATGTTAGTTATCATTATCGAATACTGTATTGGCAATTTATATTTGTATCTGTATTGTTAATCAGTATACATTAATAAAAAATTATTGCTAAAAAAAATACCTTTATGAATACGTGTGCTCCACTTACGCCCACCACCCTCCGCCTCAGGGGTTATGCCGAGACCCCTCTCCCACGCTGACTGGTAAGATAAACGCTTTGGAAGCTCTGTCCAAAAATAGGTAGGTAGAGGTAAAAGACTAGTTGCCAGTAACTACTGTGGTCTTCCCAAAGCTAATCATCTCCATCTAAAGACTTACCATGCCTTGTTCTGCACTGTGTTTGAATGGAGGCGGCCATCTACATCATGGCAGTGCTTTGATTCCTTATTTCATAGTCTCCAGCAAGGAGAACAGGGAGCAGCACAGTATTGACATCAATACATCTAGCTCCAAATCTCTTGAGACCAGCATTCAAAGACTGCAGTGCCTTAAATCTCATACTGCAGACCTAAAGCTATGAGACACTCTCACACAGCAGGAAAAGCATTGATATTTTTCAAGAGGAAAAAGACAGATACAATTATTTTTTTGGGGTACTGCTTTGGAACAAATAAAGTATAACTAAACGCAGAGCTTTTTTGTATAGAGTAGAGAGGGATTAGTAAACCTCTCAAGTTTTTATTGCTGTCTTTGCTCCCATTATGGAGATTCATCCTCTCTAGTTGCCCTGTTTACCATCCTCATTAAAAGTTAAAATATAATAAATTTCCAAATATTGCTGTCCCCAGGACAGTAATAGAGGACAATTCTTCCAATGGGGACAATACTTTTGGTGTTGCTGATGACAACGAGGGATTTCCTCTCACTTCCTTTTTTGGCTATTGAAGAGAAATCTCCTCATTGGAACACAGATGGCAAAAAAAAAACTGACATGGGGTTATAAACCTCCCTTACTATATTCAAAATTAAAAAAACAAAAACTTTTGCCTTTATTACTACATTAACGTTTCTAGAGGTTGCCTATAACGTAGTGAAGCTTCATTTTTGTATGTTCAGATTGACTTTATTCAATCAACAGGTGTATAACAAAGAAGATTATAAAGAAACTGAGCAATCAGACCTGAAATGTGTGGCCAATATGCATTGTTTTCCTGTTTTTCTTTCTTCATTTGGGTTGGAATTTAGGTTGGATAGTAGTGATTAAATTAGATTTGAAGAGTATGCAAATTTTCATTGGATAAAGGCACTGCTGTAGAGTTGTATAAAAACAGCCCTCCATCCACCGTTTAAACCTTATGGCAGTTAAGCATTGAAAATAGAATTACATTGTAATGCCCGTACACACAATAGGATTTTCCGACGGAAAATGTTTGATAGGAGCTTGTTGTTGGAAATTCTGACCGTGTGTAGGCTCCATCGGACATTTACCATCGGAATTTCCGTCACACAAAATTTGAGAGCGGGTTCTCAAATTTTCCCACAACAAAATCCGTTGTCGGAAATTCCGATTGTGTGTATACAGTTCTGATGCACAAAGTTCCATGCATGCTCGGAATCAAGCAGAAGAGCAGCACTGGCTATTGAACTTCATTTTTCTCGGCTTGTCGTACGTGTTGTACGTCACCGCGTTTTTGGCGTTCGGAATTTCCAACCAACTTTGTGTGACCGTGTGTATGCAAGACAAGTTTGAGCCAACATCCGTCAGAAAAAAAACATGGATTTTGTTGTTGGAAAATCGTATGTACAGGGCGTGTGCCCATCAGTGATGCTGCCTTTTACATACTGTATGTGCAATACACACATTCATTAGAAAACCTACTCAGCAGAAAATGATCCCTTGATGATAGTTATAAACAGGCAACTGCTTGGCAATGTCTTGTGCTCACAGCTCATCCACTATTGTCAATAAGTACTGCACCCTTTATTGATATAAATGACATGGTCAGCAGACCAGAGTGGAGTGGAAGACATCAAATATTTACAACTTCTAGGTATGCAGTGAAGCATCAAGACAGAACAACATTAATTAGCCATAACTTTATGGCTACCAACCAACCTTATATTGTGTAGGTCCCCCCTATGCCAAAAAAACAGCCCCTTTTGTCTCAAAAACAGCCCTGTAGATCCTTTTAAGTTCTGTAATTTGCAAGGTGGGGCCTGCATGGAAGGTCCTTGTTTTCCAGCGCATTCCACGGATGCTCAATTGGAATGAGCTCTGGAAAATTTGAAGGCCAACTGAACACCTCAAACTCCGGAGGGGTGTACTTGGTCAGTAACAGTGTTTAGGTAGGTGGTATATGTCAAGTAACAGCTACATGAATGATACGATCCAAAGTTTTCCAGCAGAAAATTGCCCAAAGCATCACACTGCCTCCGCTGACCTGCTTGCTTCCCATAGTGCATCCTGGTGCCATCTCTTTCCCACATAATGTAAAAGAAAACGTGATTCATCAGACCAGTCCACCTTCTTACATTGCTCTGTCATCCAGTTTTGATGCTCATGTGCCATTTTAGGTGCTTTTGGCTGTAGACACATGTCAGCATTGGCACCCTGACCGATCTGCGGCTACGCAGCCCCATATATAACATACTGTCCCATTTTTTCTACTTTCAACACATCAAGGGACAATATGTTCAGTTGCTGCCTTCTACATCCCACCAACTTGCAGATGCCATTGTAATGATATAATCAATGTTATTCACTTAACCGGTCAGTATTCCTAAAGTTATGGATGATCAGTGTAGATATTATAATCTCCAGCAATCCTATGGCAAAAGTTTGGCTTCACATGGGAGATTCTAACCACTTGCCGACTGGCTCACGTCTATATACGTCGGCAGAATGGCACGGGTGCGCAAAACGACGTACCTGTACGTCACTCCATCATCATCAGCTAGCGGGCTCGTGCGCGCCTGCCTGACACTAAGAGGCAGAATGGAGAGATTCCTATGTAAACAAGGCATTTCCCTGTTCTGCCTAGCAACATGACAGGGAACTACTGCTCCCAGTGGTCGGGAGCAGTGATCTCTGTCTTGTTCTAGTGAGCCCACCCCCCCTACAGTTAGAACACACTGAGGGAACACACTTAACCCCTTGATCGCCCCCTAATGTTTAACCCCGTCCCTGCCAGTGACATTTACACAGTAATCAGTGCATTTTTATAGCACTGATTGCTGTATAGATGTCAATGGTCCCAAAATAGTGTCAAAAGTGTCCGATCTGTCCGCTGCAATGTCACAGTCACGATAAAAATCACAGATCGCCGCCATTACTAATGAAAAAAAAATTAATAATAAAAATGCCATAAATCTATCCCCTATTTTGTAGACGCGATAACTTTTGCGCAAACCAATCGATATACGCTTATTGCGATTTTTTTTTTTTTTTTACCAAAAATATGTAGAAGAATACATATTGGCCTTAACTGAGAAAGAAATGTGTTTTTTATATATTTTTGGGGGGATATTAATTATAGTAAAAAGTAAAAAATATTGCTTTTTTTTCAAAATTGTTGCTCTTTTTTTGTTTACAGCGCAAAAAATAAAAACCACAAAGGTGATCAAATACCACCAAAAGAAATTTCTATTTGTGGGGAAAAAAAAGATGTCGATTTTGTTTGGGTAAAATATCTTACGACTGCGCAACGGTCAGTTAAAGCGACGCAGTGCCGTATCGTAAAAAAGGGCTTGGTCAGGAAGGAGGTAAATCCTTCTGGGACTGAAGTGGTTAAAAGTCTCTCTTTACAGTAATATGCAATATATGAATGTGTACGAACTACTGAGCCCCATAGCAAAGTGAAAAATGCCCCCTTACATTGGTTGTCAGTGGGAGAAATATGCCCCCTCTTACACGGGTAGGCAGTGGGAGAAGACTGCCCACTCTCTCATTAGTGGTCAGTGAGAGAAGAATGGCCATTCTTACATTCATGATCAGTGGGAGAAGAATCATTGTTAAACAGTGGTTGCCAGTGGAAACAGAATACCCCCACTTACATAAATGGTCAGCAGGAAAAGAATGCGTCCTCTTGGTCAGTAGAAGTTACATTGGTGATCAGTGGGACAGGAAAGTTCTTCTTACATTGATGAGCGATGAGAGGAGAAAGAGCCCTCTTGCATTCGTAGTCAGTGGGACAAGAATGCTCCTCTTATATTTGTAGCCTGTGGGAGAAGAATGCCCCCTCTTACCTTAGTGGTTAATGGGAGAAGAATGCTCCCTTCACAATGGTGGTTAGTGGATGACTGCCCCCTCTTACACTGGTTGTCACTGAATGAAAAAAATGCCCCCTCTTACAACAGTTGTCAGTGAGAGAAGAATGCTCTGGGTGATACGTGGAAGAATACCCCCCCCCCCCCTATATTATTGGTCATTTAAAGAAAGGTGTCCCCTCTTACATTAGTGGTTTATGGGGGAGGAATGGATCATCCAACATGAAGAATGCTCCCTTTTGCATTAATGGTTAGTGGGAGAAGAATGTCCTATTTTGCAATAGTGGTCAGTGGGAGAAGAATGCCCCATTTTGTATTAGCGATCAGTAGGAGAAGGATGCTCCTCCAACACTGGTAGTCAGTGGGAGAAGAATGTCTCTGCTACATGGGAGGTTAATGGGAGAAAAATATCTCCTCTTGAATTAGTAGTCAGTGGGACAAGAATGCTTATCTTACATTAAAGGTGAATGAGAGAACAATTCTCCCTTTTACCTTAGTGGAGAGTGAGAGAAGACTGCCCCCTTACATTAGTGGTCAGTGGGAGAAGAACATTCCTTACATTAATGGTCAGTGGAAGAAGAATGACCCCTCTTACAATGGTGGTAAGAACCCCCCCCCCTTATATTGGTGGTCATGGAAAGAAAGATGCCCCCTAATACATTAGCGTTTTATGGGAGAAGAATGCTTCCTCACACATTGGTGGGTAGTGAGAAAGGCATGCCTCTCTTACATTAGTGGTCAGTGGGAGAAAAATGTGCCCTCTTACATTAGTGGTCAGTGGGGAAAGATTGCTCTTTTTGCATACAGTGGTAGTACAGACCACTTGATTTTGCCCTTATTCACCAGAAAAGCTCTGATTTAGTTTAAATTTGCTGCTGAGCTCTGACAACTGCCATCCACCTATGCAATAACAGTGCAGGTGGATGGCCAGTCCATCACTTTTACCCTCAGCTTCTTTAGCAAGGCAGTGGTCATCTTAGAGGTGTGTTTAAGGTCATTATCCTGTTGGAATTCTGCCCTGCGGCCCAGTCTCCGAAGGGAGGGGATCATACTCTGCTTTAATATGTCACAGTACATGTTGGCAATCATGGTTCCCTTTAATGAACTGTAGCTCCCCAGTGCCAGCAGCACTCATGCAGCCCCAGACCATGACATTCTCACCACCTTGCTTGACTGTAGGCAAGACACACTTGTCTTTGTACTCCTCACCTGGTTGCTACCACACACGCTTGACACCATCTGAACCAAAAAAGTTTATCTTGGTCTCACCAGACCACAGGACATGGTTCCAGTAATCCATGTCCTTAATCTGCTTGTCTTCAGCAAACTGTTTGCAGGCTTTTTTGTGCATCATATTTAGAAGAAGCTTCCTTCTGGGACGACAGCCATGCAGACCAATTTCGATGCAGTGTGCAGCGTATGGTCTGAGCACTGACAGGCTGACTTCCCACCCATTCAACCTCTGCAGCAGTGCTCAAAGACAACCTCTGGATATGATGCTGTACATGTGCACTCAACTTCTTTGGTCAACCATGGCGAGGCCTGTTCTGAGTGGAACCTGTCCTGATACACCACTATACGGTCTTGGCCACCATACTGTAGTCCAGTTTTAGGGTCTTGGCAATCTTCTTATAGCCTAGGCCATCTTTATGTAGATAAATGTGTGTTAGAACCTTGTGAGCTGCTATGCAAAAAACAAACAAATAAATAGATAAAAATCTGCCAGCACTCCCCACACTTCCTATTTATGTGATAATGCAATCATTATTATCATCAGCAATTATGTAGAGCAACAGTTTTTTTTTTCTCCTCAGAGAGTTCTTTGCCATGAGGTGACATGTTGAACTTCCAGTGACCAGTATGAGAGAGTGCGATAACATCAAATTTAAAACACCTGCTCCCCATTCACACCTGAGACCTTGTAACACTAAAGAGTCACATGACACCAGGGAGGGAAAATGGCTAATTGGGCCCAATTTGGACATTTTCACTTAGGGGTGTACTCACTTTTGTTGCCATCGGTTTAGACATTAATGGCTGTGTGCTGAAGTATTTTGAGGGGACAGCAAATTTACATTGTTATACAAGCTGTACACTCACTACTTTACTTTGTAGCAAGGTGTAATTTTTCAGTGTTGTCACATGAAAAGGTATAATAAAAAATTTACAAAAATGTAACGGGTATACTCACTTTTGTGAGATACTGTAAAATGCTACATATACAGTATAAATATAAAGTAACAATAATATGATATAGATATGATATAGATATGATATGATTTGGACCAGTGCACAAAGCAAGATCCATAAAGACATGAATGAGCGAGTTTGGGATGGAGGAACTTGACTGGCCTGCACAGAGTCCTGACATCAACCTTATAGAACACCTTTGGGATAAATTAGAGCGGAGACTGCGAGCCGGGCCTTCTTGTCCACATCAGTGCCTGACCTCACAAATACGCTTCTGGAAGAATGGTCAAACACTCCCATAGACACTCCTAAACCTTGTGGACAACCTTCTCAGAAGAGTTGAAGCTGTTATAGCTGCAAAGGGTGGGCCAACTCAATATTGAACCCTACGGATTAAGAATGGGATTCCACTAATGCCCCGTACACACGAGTGGATTTTCCGTCAGAAAAAACTTGGATGGTTTTTCCGACGGAATTCCGCTCAAGCTTGGCTTGCATACACACGGTCACACAAAAGTTCTCTGAATTTTCGACCGTCAAGAACGCGGTGACGTACAACACTACGATGAGCCGAGAAAATGAAGTTCAATGCTTCCGAGCATGCGTCAAATTGTTTCCGAGCATGCGTAGGAATTTCGCAAGTCGGAATTGCTACAGACGATCGGAATTTCCAATCGGAACTGTTTCCAACCGAAAAATAGAGAACCTGCTCTCAATGTTTTGCTGGCGGGAATTCCGCCAGCAAAAGTCCGATGGAGCATACACACAATCGGAATTTCCGACCAAAAGCTCTCATCTGTCTTTTGCTGGCCGAATTTCCGATCGTGTGTACACGGCATAAAGCTCATGTACGTGCAAAGGCAGGCTTCCTAATACTTTTGGTAATATAGTGTATATCTCTTGCTACACATACATATAGTACATGTAAGCTATCTACTGATGTTTTAACTAATAGATCTTGAGCTTCACCACCCAAATACCATCAGTTTTATTATTTTATAACAGAAAATGCATTTACAATGCAGACACTAGTGAGGCTTTTTGAGGATGAGCATTTGGGATGGGTTTTTTGCAATAACAGTATTAAAATTTAAATGTTACATGCTAAAGAGTATCAGCATGAGTATCTGTTTTCTAGGTAGTTGTGGGTGCTCCATCCTTTCCTCTCCTTATACATAATACATGATGTGGAAATGGACTGTCTAAAACCTTTTCAATTAAATATACCATCATTTCAGCATGGTTGGCTCATTGTTACTATGTAGAATTCCTAATATTCTCATCATTTTCCAGAATCCTTTGACCGACATTTAAATGCCCTTGGAGGGGACAATATTTGGAATGTTTCTTCATTTTAATTACCAATCATGAAGCTATAATAATTAGTAACTGTATTAACATATTTTTATTCAATAAAAGCTACTCCTAGCACATTAAATAATCCCAGTGAATATAAGTCTTTAATTAGTGGAAAATTCCCACAGGTTACCTAAAACAACTATTAAACCGAAACCACAAGTCCTGGACTGAGGATCCACCTGCAAAAACATTTGTTGTGATTTGTAATAAAATGTTTTTTCCTAGGAGGGGAACATCATGCTATGCGATATTAGTTTAAAGTGACCTACCACCACAATGTTACTCTTCAAAAATATTTGACAGTAAGACCTTGTTTATACTTGCGGTTTGGGGGGTAAACCCGCTCCCTCTTAAGTTACAAAGACAGCAGATGGGGGTATACACATGCCACAGCCATGATGCTTTGCATTGTGGCTCAGCAAAAATTACCCAAATGAATGGGGCCATGCCGCACCATGGTTGCAGTGCAATGCTGCATGTTTTTAGAGGATGGTGAGAAAGCAAGATATTGCATCCTCACCGCTTGTCAAATGCCCCCTGAAAAGTGATCCCCAGCAGATCACTCCTTATGTCGCGTACAGACGAGCGGACTTTACGGCAGACTTGGTCCGACGGACCGGACTCCGTTGCATAATTCGATCGTGTGTGGGCTCCAGCAGACTTTTTTTCCCCAAATGTTCGACGGACCTAGAAATGAAACATGTTTCAAATCTTTCCGACGGACTTGAGTCCGGTCGAAAAGTCCGCTTGTCTGTATGCTAGTCCGATGGACAAAAACCGACGCTAGAGCAGCTATTGGCTACTGGCTGTGAACTTCCTTATTTTAGTCCGGTCGTACGTCATCACGTACGAATCCGTCGGACTTTGGTTGATCGTGTAGGCAAGTCCGTTTATTCGAAAGTCCGTTGGAAAGTCCGTCGGAAAGTCAGTCAAAAAGTCCACCGGACCTAGTCCATCGAAAAGTCCGCCCGTGTGTGCGCAGCATTAGAGTACACCACAAGTGTAAACAAGCCATAAATGAGTAAGAAATAAATACTTACCTCAACCTCTGTCTAGGAAACAACCCGCAACTCCTTACCTGTGTCATGTACCTGGGTGTCTTTGAACCAGGATGTTCCTGCTGATTTGATACTTCACCACCAGCTCGTTTATGACCTCTGCTTGCCTGACTATTCTTTGGATTTCGATTTTGTACTGCTTTGCCTGATCTGTTGCCTGACTACGTCTTCGTCTGAATCCTTGGCATACAAGCTGCACTTCGGACACTACCTACCACAGGTACTTTACAACCTAGTCTTAAAAAGGTCCAAATTTATTGTAACTCCATAAAAGATGAATTTATACAGCAGATGTTAACGCGTTTCAGCCATAGTGGCCTTGTTCACACCCATCCACCCATTCTATCCATTTACTTCATTGGCAGCTGAGCAACTGCACATCCTGCACCCAACAGCTCAGGAGGTTTTCTACAAAATCTGGAGTAGTAGCACCTTTTTATTCTAAGGATGGATCAATCTCTGTCTACACTGCACTCAGTTGAATATAAATTTCCCTCTGAAGTTCTCAGAGAAATCAACCAATCCTTTTAAATGGTGACTACATTATGTTTTCCGTTATTTTCACCTGGTGAGCCGGCCAGTAACACACTTCGGGGTCGATTTACTAAAGGCAAATAGACTGTGCACTTTGCAAAGTGCAGTTGCTCCAGAGCTTAGTAAATGAGCAGAAGCTCTGCTTACCACCATCGTCCAATCACGTGCAAAGAAAAATGCTGTTTTTTTTATATTCCTTGCGCGTGATTGAGTATTCTTTGCAAAGTGAAGCTTTACTTCATTTACTAAGCTCTGGAGCAAAGTGCACAGTCTATTCGCCTTTAGTAAATCAAACCCTTCCTGTCTTAAGCTGACCATACATTATACAATTTTCTTATTCAATTCCAAATAAAAAAGCACAATAAGGATGTGCAAAGGACAGTAGCCCATGGCAGTTAAGTTAACCACTTCCCAAGCACACTATAGCTGAATGAGGACTACAGCGTGGTCATCCAGTTTTGAAAGGGTGTCATATGATATCCTCCTGTGATCGTGCCCTCCTTGGGACACAGCTGTTCACAGATCGGACCTCTATTCTATCCTTAATCCTTAGCCTGACCCCAACTCACCCTAAATACACCATCCCCACCGTAAAACATGGTGGTGGCAGCATCATGTTGTGGGGATGCTTTTCTTTAGCAGGGACAGGGAAGCTGTTCAGAGTTGATGGGAAGATGGATGGAGCCAAGTACAAGGCGATCTTAGAAGAAACCTGTTAGAGTCTGCAAAAGACTTGAAACTGGGGAGGAGGTTCACTTTCCAGCAGGACAATGATCCTAAACATACAGCCAAAGCTACAATGTAATGGTTTAGCATATTCATGTGTTAGAATGGCCCAGTCAAAGTCCAGACTTAAATCCAATTGAGAATCTGTGGCAAGACTTGAAAATCGCTGTTCACAGACGCTCTCCATCCAATCTGACAGAGCTTGAGCTATTTTGCAAAGAAAAATGGGTAAAACTTTCACTCTCTAGAAGTGCAAAGACTTGCAGCTGTAATTGCAGCGAAGTTTGGTTTTACAAAGTATTGACTCAGGGGGGCTGAATACAAATGCACACCACACTTTTCACATTTGTAAACATTTTTGAAAACCATTTATCATTTTCCTTCCACTTCACAATTATGTGCCACTTTGTTAGTCTATCACATAAAATCCCAATAAAATAAATTTACGTTTTTGGTTGTAACATGACAAAATGTGGAAAATTTCAATGGGTATGAATACTTTTTCAAGGCACCGTAGTAATCCCCAATGTGTTCGTAAGGGAAATACCTTCTAGGTAAAATAAGGACTGTTCCTCATGCTAAAGGACCCTAGTCCTATACAGCATCCTTTCATATTCTTTTTATCTGTATGATAAATATGCTTTGTACATGCTTTACTGAGATTATTATATTATAACCCAGAATTATGATGTTCTGTGCAGATAATTATTAAGTAGAACCTGGCGTGTAAATAGCAAGAATGCGCTAGGATCCAACGCATGTCTAAAAACTAGGTCATCCTTCACATGAAGAATGTGTTCATGTTTTTCTTGATCACAACATGAATAAATAATGAAACTGCTGTTTTGGAAATTCTCAGTTAAAGGCTTTGCATATTCTTCAGTACACCTAAACAAAATTGCTGGTTTTATTTAATTAGGGAAAAAGCAGTATACAAAGTTTAGGAACCCATGGCAACCAATCAAAAGGCATCAATTTGAATTTATGTAAATGTTCTATACTGATAAAGTTTGATTGGTTTTTGTAGGTTACTGCAATTTGCATATCATTAATTCTATTTTCAATGCAGTGATCAGCCTTATTCAATAAAGAGTATTCTTATGGAAAACTGGTGCTGGGATAAACCTGTAGTCTGCCATTGTTGTCCTATGCTTTCCTTTTTAAAAGAGTGCAGCGCAACCTCAAATATATCTCTGAAACTATGCTGTGCAGCAAAACTGAATGTGACACAATCAGTGCTTTTCAAACATTAAAACATATAAAAATGATCAAGAACAATTTCTAAAAATTTGAAACAACTGAGTTTTATAGAACATTTGTTTAGCTTACATGAAAGTAAGGTTAATAATATAACTTAGATTTCAGTTTTACTCAAATTAGTTGATGTAAAAATGATTACACCCCAAGAACTACTACGTCTAGTATTTTGTATGACCTCCATGATTTGTAAGGACAGCACCAAGTCTTCTAGGCATGAAATGAACAAGTTGGCGACATATTGCAGCAGCTATCGTTTTCCATTCTTCAAGAACGACCTCTTTTAGAGCCTGGATGCTGGATGGGATGTGATGCTCCCCGATTGGGTTCAGATCAGGAGACATACTTGGCCACTTGGACACTGAATGACTTTCACCCTGTTCTTCTTCAGAAATGCAATAGTGGCCTTATGCCGCGTACACACGAGCGGACTTTACGGCAGACTTAGCCCGGCGGATGGGATTTAGTCGGACAATTCGATCGTGTGTGGGCTCCAGCGGACTTTGTTTGTTAAAAAGTTGGACGGACTTAGATTTGAAACATGTTTTAAATCTATCCGTCGAACTCGAGTCCGGTCGAAAAGTCCGCTCGTCTGTATACTAGTTCGACGGACAAAAAGCCACGCTAGGGCAGCTATTGGCTACTGGCTATGAACTTCCTAATCTTAGTCCGGTCGTACGTCATCACGCACGAATTCGACAGACTTTGGTGGATTGTGTGTAGGCAAGTCCGTTCATTCAGAAAGTCCGTCGTAAAATACGTCGAAAAGTCCGCCGGGCAAAGTCTGCCGTAAAGTCCGACCGTGTGTACGCGGCATTAGATGTGTGTTTTTGATCATTGTCAGTGTGATTATGTAGTGCAACTTTTAAAAGGTCTACATATTCTATGGGGCCAAAATCACACTGGAATCGCACCAATGTAGTACAGGAACCTTTTCCAAAATTGCACTGTGCTGAGTTGCATTGAACAGGCACCATTGAAAACAATGTGGTTTCCATTGCCATGTGATTCTGTGAGACTTAAGACACATCTGAAATCTCACTAGTGTGAACGGAGCCTTGGTCTAATTAAACTTGAAGATGTTGAAGATGCCAATCATCTATTTGATTTTCAAAGTTCAAAGTGTTGGAAGCATGGCAGGAAGTGTGGTAAGAGATCTGATACTCGTGTTTGAGTTGCACAGACACATGGCACATAATTCGATGATAGAACTTAGCAGCACTTCACCTCATTTTCTGGGGATAATTCCCTTGTAAAATGCAATTCCCTGCAGTCCTTTTGCCTTTAGTAAATCAACCTCATGGTGTCATAATCAGGGTAGGTAGCTTAAGTCTATCCCAGCACTGGTAAAAATTTGGGGCTCCTACGACCTATGTTTCTGGAGATACAGGGCTCCTTGCATAGCCTGTCAGAAGCTACATACATAAAGAGCGGCCAGTTTAAATCCAAGCAGACACACTCTGATTGCAGCAGACTGAGAGGATGAGCTCACAGTGCCTCTCCCCACTTCTTGTCAGAGGCACTGAGCTCAATGGACAGCTTAGAGTCTTGGACCAATAGCAAAGTACCATTAGCCCCAGTTGTCCAATAAAAATGCTGCAGTGGAGGCCCGCCTCTAACTACAGTGTCATAGAAGGGGCATGTGTCTAAAAGACAAATGCTCCCTTCCAGCCCCCCTAACTACAAGGAAAAAACGTGTTTATGGGTATAAGATTTACCCACAATCCCATGTTTTTCTCACACAGTTAAAGCTGTTGTATACCCGCTGGGTTTTTTTTTTTTTCCTACACCTGCAAGGGAAAAGGCATAATGAGCTAGTATGCACCGCATACTAGCTCATTATGAGATACTTACCTTAGAATGAGGCGTTGGCATCTCATCCTGTCCACGCCGAGGAGCTGAGATTTCCCCTCGGCGTGTCTTCCGCTATCCGAACCTACTCGGCTAGGTTCGGATAGCTCCGCTCGGGACTACGAGTGGAGCCGAAAATGAACGAGAGCCGCCGGAAAGAGCCGAGGACCGGCTCTGTGTATTTCGGCGCCGGCGGCGCCATTTTCAAACCGCGGTCGGCGATTTTGAAGCCCAATATGGCAGGGACAGGGGATCGACGGCTGCAATGGGGCAAGGCTGCACTGGGGAAGGCTGCACTGGGGAAGGCTGCACTGACAAGCCTGCACCGGGGAAGGCTGCACTGGGGAAGGCTGCACTGACAAGCCTGCACTGGGGAAGGCTGCACTGACAAGCCTGCACTGGGGAAGGCTGCACTGACAAGACTGCACTGGGGAAGGCTGCACTGACATGGCTGCACTGACAAGGCTGCACTGACAAGGCTGCACTGACAAGGCTGCACTGGGGAAGGCTGCACTGACAAGGCTGCACTGACATGGCTGCACTGACAAGGCTGCAATGATGGGCATTTACATGTAAGTTTTTTTCCCTTCAACTTCCCTCCTAAAAGTTTTTTTTCCTTAAAATTCCCTCCTAAATTGGGGTGCGTGTTATACGCCGGCGCGTGTTATACGCCGATAAATACGGCATATATATATATATTTATTTATATTATTTTAGCAGACACCCTAGGGAATAAAATGGTGATCATTGCAACTTTTTATGTTAAATGGTATTTGTGCAGCAATTTTTCAAACGTGTTTTTTTTGGAAAAAATTAATATAAAAAAAAAACGCGCACACGAATCGCGATCCCTAAAAAGCGGGCAACCTATATTAACCTCTTTATACCATTCAGAAGTTAAACCTAAGAAGGTTTGTGATGGCCGACCTCCCCCACCTAAACAAGGATTGAATGGGGGAGGTCGCCTAGCGCATTCTACACATACCCGCCTAAAGACCTGTCAGTTGGGCAATCCTCCCTGCGAGATTACAAACCCCTTAAAATATGGTGGCGGAGACTGCAAGTTACTGCTGACCCTATCCTCTCCCCCCCACTCCCTTCCCCCTCCCCCCCCCCTCCACTTTCTGTCTTCTCTCTCTCCCTCGCTCCCTACCTCCCTTTATCTCTCCTTACCTATAATATCTAGGTCTACACCATAAGCGAGATTTCCTGCAGACAGAATCTCATCTTTCTATACACTGATGTTCAATCACCCTTAGCTGTTCAAATATTGAACGGTAATAGACTCTTACCATTAAACACTGTATGAAAACACAATTTCAATTTTATTAAAGAAATACACCCAAACATCCGCTTACACCAGACAAAATTATTAACAGTGGAACATATGCATTCATATATAAGTGACCTTTCACAACTATATTGCATTGTTTTTCATAAGGGTACACCTCTTCAAAGTTAGCGGAAGAAAGGTCCCCTTCTCGTTTGTTTCTATTTTATATCATAAGAGTTATTGTCTGTTAACTTCGAATGTCAGTGTTACCGATTACTATGTAATGACTCAATTTCTGTAACCAAAAGCAATGTAAATCTCATTTTTATTTTACTAATAAAAAATTATGGGAAAAAAAAAAAAAAAAAAAACCACTAAAGATAACTCGGTTTTTTAAAATTTTTTTTGTAAAAGATGATGTTACCCAAAGTAAATAGATACCTATCATGTCACTCTTTAAAATTGCGCACACTCGTGGAATGGCGCCAAACTTCAGTACTTAAAATCTCCATAGGCGACGCTTTAATTTTTTTTTTTTACAGATTACATGTTTAGAGTTACATAGGTAGTCTAGTGCTATAATTATTGCTCTGGCTCTAACTGTAACCTGTGTGTATCTGGCTCTGATACTAGCCAGTGCCTCACCAGCCACTGACCTCACCCCACGTCCCTGGTCCTACTGTTTGATGTCCTGAAATTTCTGAGCTTAGAAAAATGTGCATAGTTTGACCAAATGTTGCAGATATGGGTTGGTGTTTGGGTTGACTGAATGGCAGGCACAAATTTCTCTTTTTATATATAATTACAGTGAAGTATGGGCTATACCATGAATCTCCTGCCTATGGTCTCAGTTGCAGTTTTCTTTACCTTCCCCCACCCTACTCTACCCCATCTAAAATGATGACAGCTACCCAGCTGTCAAAGCCAGGAAGCCCAAATCAATTTTCTTAGAGCTGAATTGCATCCCTTTGTCTCAGAAATCTGTATTGATCCTATGACTGTAGGTTCTCTGACTACTGCTGATTCAGGCAAAGAAGCCATGACAGTCTTCTTTCGAAACAGAGATTCTGAGGCTGAGAAAAGGGAGGGAGAGCATAGCCCAGGCAGTGAAAAAGAATGCAGAGGAATTGTGTGCTAATAACTACACTGTCTGTCAGTCCTATGCATAAAAATATAATTGATCTGAGCACTAGTGAAACCAGACTGACATATATATGCCTGCTAAATATATGAAAGAATGTTATAATACTTTCCAGGTACACTTTGCTGCTGAGCTAGTGTAGTGTAGTGTTGGATAGATATGTGCAATTCATTTTGGTCCGAATGTAAATTTGGAAATATTTTTGGTTATTCGGAGATTCAGATGTGTCTGAATTTCCAAATGAAATACTAACAAAGTTGAAATTCATTTTGTTTATTCGTTTTCTAACAAATTCCAAATTTTCTATATGATTCAAAATTGTATTGGTCGAAAAATGATTGACCAATTTGAATTCTGTGTGAAGAAAAGGTGGTTGTTATGGAGTGGACCGGAAAGCTGGCTGCTGCGCCCTTAACAACTGATGACTCATCAGCTGTCAGCGGGCCTCCCTGCTGAGAGCTGAAATAAAAATAGAAAAGTAAAAAAAAACAGCGTAGGGTCCCCCAATGTATATTAGGCCATTCGGGTCTGGTATGGATTCTAAAGGGGAACCCCACACCGAAATTAAAGAAAAAAATGGCGTGGGGTCCCCCACAAAATCCATCCCTTATCTGTACATGCAGCCCGGAAAGCAAGGAAAGAGGGAGGATGAGCGAACAGCCTCCCTCCTGAACCATATCAGGCCACATGCCCTCAATATGGGGGATACTTTGGGGCGGGGGAGCTCTGCCTTCCCCACCCCAAAGCACCTTGTCCCCATATTGATGGGGACAAGGGCCTCTTCCAGACAACCCTGGGCGGTTGTTGGGGGTCTGCGGGCAGGGGGCTTATCAGAATCTGGAAGCCCCTTTAACAAGGAGGCCCCCAATTCCCCCCCTCATGTTTGGAATCTGGAGATCACATTTTAACCCCCAATAAGTGTGGGTTGAGGCGAGTTATGCCAAACACGAGAGTGGGAGGCAATTGTAGCTGGTGAGTGCAAATCTTTAAGTGGGAGTGGAAGCACAAACACCGAGGTGTGGTGGAAGATCACAAAGAACAACCAAGAGTTTTCATTTATAGATTTTTTTTCAGACCATTCATCGGAATATTTATAATTTATGAACTTCATGTAAACACTTTATTCATTATTTTCACATCTGTCACAGGGTGTGTTGTTTTGATTATTATGTGATATGATGTGTTTGCTCACAGTGTTCACCAATAACTTTTTTTGTTAGAATATATTCACATGATATGAACTTTATGTTAAGACTTCATTTATTATTTTCACATCTGCCACAGGGTGTGTTGCTTTAAACATTATGTGACAAGATGTGTTTGCTCACAGTGTTCACCTTTTTTGTCAAATCACATTCACATTGTGACTGATTTTCAATGAGGGTATCATTGTCAATATTCACACATATATACCTTTACTGTTCATTTAGATTGATCATTGCTTTCATTAGCACATTTTTATTTTTTATTTGTTTATTTTTTTTATTTATTTGAGCGCTACTATTTACTCCACTTATCTCTAGAGGTTTAAATTCAGTCACGTATTTGTTACATATTAAGTGGCAGCTATAGTTTATTTATAATGATACTTTTTTCACTTATTCAGAAGCGCAGTGGAGGTATCACAGGGTGTAGGGCGTTTGCTTGTGAACTATCAGGTGTGCATATTTACAATGACCTCCAATGTTAGGGGGGATTTACGCTGACCACTATGTAACTGGGAATTTTACGCCACCCACAAATATAAAGAGGTATTTCTACACTGACACCACAGTAATAGGAACATTTACACCAACCACCATTGTAAGGGGGAATATACAATGACCCCCATGTAAGGGGGAATTTACTATGACAACCATTGTCAAGGAGATTTGTACTGACCACCAATGTAAGGTGACACTTTTACACCGACCACCAATGTTAGAGGGGATTTACACAGACCACCAATGTAAAGGGGGATTTAAACTGACCACAAGTGTAAGGGCAAGTCTGCGCTTACCACCAATATAAAGGGGAAATGTACACTGATCACCAACATAATGAAGAATTTCCACTGACAACCAATGTAATGGGAGATTTTACATTAACAACCAATTAGGGGGGATTTCTACACTAGGCACCAATTCTCGTCTCGTAACAAACGTTACGCGCGTCTTCGTGCGAACTTTAGAACCCTGTTAAAGTCTATGGGACTCGAATGTTCGAAATCAAAAGTGCTAATTTTAAAGGCTAATATGCAAGTTATCATCTTAAAAAGGGTTTGGGGACCCGGGTCCTGTCCCAGGCGATATGTATCAATGCAAAAAAAAGTTTTAAACAGCCGTTTTTTTGGGAGCCGTGATTTTAATGATGCTTAAAGTGAAAAAAAAGTGATATTCCTTTAAATATTGTACCTTGGGGTGTCTATAGTATGCCTGTAAAGTGTCCATTACCAGGCCCTTTGGGTCTTGTATGGATATTAAGGGGAACCCCGCACCCAAGATAAAAAAAGGAAAGGCGTGGGGCCCCCAGGCCCTATATACACTGAACAGCAGTATACAGGCGGTGCAAACAAGACAGGGACTGTAGGTTTGTTGTTAAGTAGAATCTGTTTGTAAGTTTGAACTGGTACATTTTTAAAGTGTAGCTCCAGCCAAAAAAATCAATTTTTAAGCTTTTTGGAAAACATAGGGAAGGGTTATCATCCCTGTGACATTTGTTATGCTGTCGGTGCACCTCTTCAGAAGATTTCACCTCACTTTCTGTCCCAATGACAAATGTTTTTTGAAAATTTGGGGTTTTTAGTGAAACAAGAATTGGTGATAAAGCATCAGTGGAGAGGAGACACGTTTTTCCCATATTAACTCTTACGAGAGAATTTCCCTTCCTAGGGGTAGATTTCATCTCACTTCCTGTTGTCTCCTTCCGTTTGCAAGTAGGAGTCATTTGTAAGTTGGATGTTTGAAAGTAGGGGCCTGCCCTATATACTCTGCAGAAATTGGGGCCTTAGGTGTTGGTGTTGCCACAATACTGTGAGCCCTCACAGTTACTCTTGGTGGGCGCAGGAACGGGCCCTGCTGTGAAATATTAGATCAAGAATTGTAATTACATACCATTGTTGAACAGTGGTAGAAAAATTGGGCCTTTGGTGGTGGTGCTGGTGCCACAACACTGTAAGCCCTCACAGTTACTCTTGGTGGGCGCTGGAACAGGCCCTGCTGTGAAATATTAGATCAAGAATTGTAATTACATGCACCTGTTGAACAGGGGCAGACAAATTGGGCCTTTGGTGGTGGTGGTGTTGCCACAACACTGTAAGCCCTTACAGTTCCTCTTGGTGGGCGCAGGAATGGGCCCTGCTGTAAAATATAAGATCAAGAATTGTAATTACATGTTCCTGTTGAACAGGGGTGGAAAAATTGGGCCTTAAGCACTGGTGCCACAACACTGCAACCCCTCACAGATGCTATAGTTGTAGCGCAGGAATGAGCCCCGCTGCAAAGTATTGCATCAAAAATTGTAATTATACGCCCCTGTTAAACAGGGGCAGAAAAATTGGGCCTTATCCACTGCTGCTACAACACTGAAACCCCTCACAGATACTATAGTTGGAGCGCAGGAATGAGCCCTGCTGCAAAGTATTGCATCAAAAATTGTAATTACACGCCCTTGTTAAACAGGGGCAGAAAAATTGGGCCTTAGCCACTGCTGCTACAACACTGCAACCCCTCACAGATACTCTAGTTGGAGCGCAGGAATGAGCCCCGCTGCAAAGTATTGCATCAAAAATTGTAATTACACGCCCTTGTTAAACAGGGGCAGAAAAATTGGGCCTTAGCCACTGCTGCTACAACACTGCAACCCCTCACAGATACTATAGTTGGAGTGCAGGAATGAGCCCTGCTGCAAAGTATTGCATCAAAAATTGTAATTATACGCCCCTGTTAAACAGGGGCTGAAAAATTGGGCCTTGGGCACTGGTGCTGGTGCCCAGAACCAAAAATGTTCTTACAAGCTATCAGCATGAAAATTGAGGAGGAAGAGGATTGTCACTCAGCATAACAGGCTAGTCACTCAGCATCAGCATAGGCAGTCTTGAAGGGATCTCACATTACAAAAAAAATATATTCAGTTACATCAGCATCAGGTGCTTGGTAGCTGGTGATCCAAGACTGATTTATTTTTATGAAGGTCAGCCAATCGACCAATTCGGTGGACAGGTGCACCCTGTGATCGGTTACAAAGCCTCCAGCAGCATTGAATGTGCGCTCCGAAAAAACGCTGGATGCAGGACAGGCCAGTAGCTCAATTGCATACTGTGCAAGCTCTGGCCAGTGATCCATCCTCAAGACCTAGTAACCCAGAGGATTTTCGGTAGGAAAGGTGTCCAAGTCTGATCTTTCCCCTAGGTATTCCTGCACCATGTGAATCAGACGCTGGCGATGGTTGCTGGAACCAATCATACCTTGGGGCTGCGGACTAAAAAATTGTCTGAACGCATCGGTCAGATGGCCACCCTCTCCACCGCTCCTTCTGTGACTGACCGAAGCCTCAGCAACACGTTGTCCAGGAGGACCAGGAAATTGTAACCTCCCAGGCTCTGGAAACCTTTTTGCAAGGCCTCCCGAAGATGTTTCATCCTCTGCTCCCTCTAAGATAAGGTCCACAACCTTACCCTTGTAACGTGGATCAAGGAGGGTTGCCAGCCAGTAATGATCCCTCCCCTTGATACCACGAATACAAGGATCCTTCCACAGGCTTTGCAGGATCAGAGAGGTCATGCAGCGTAGGTTTGCTGAGGCATTCGGTCCAGAGTCCTCTGGGTCACTAAGGACGACATGATCAGCAGCCACCTCCTCCCAGCCATGTACAAGTCCATGGGTTTCTTGGGACTGTAAATGATCCCTTGAAGACTGCTGCTGATGCTGAGGGCCAGGCTCAACCTCCATGCTGACACAATCCTCCTCCTCCTTGTCCTCTTCCTGTGTGATCGGCAGGCACGCAGGAACACTGTCTGGATAAAGGGGGCCTTGAGAGGTAAGGAAGTCCTCCTCTTCCTCCCTCTGTTGTGCCTCAAGTGCCATGTCCATTTTTCCACGCAGCGTGTGCTCCAACAGGTGGACAAATGATGACAGGACAGTGCATGCATCCCTGATCCTAGCCCACTGGCATGAGGAAAAAAAACAAGCTCCCTTGACCCTGTCCTGGTGCCATAGTCGCATAGGTACTCATTGATGGCCCTCTGCTGTGTGTGCAGCCACTGCAGCATAGCCAACGTTGAGTTCCACCTGGTGGGCATGTCATAGATTAGGCAGTTCTTGGGCAGGTTAAATTAACTTATTATCTCGGGGGGGGGGCATGATATACATATGAATTCTGCCTCTATTTACATACAATGCCGCCACATATCAATGCCGCCACTACAGGGGTGCTTTGACTGGGGGAAGACAGAGATCCACTTTCCTGCTTAGCAGAAACACAAGATCTCCATCTTCCCCTCTCACAGAACAGCGATCAGGCCTTGTTTACATAGGCAGACCACCGTTCTGCCTCTCTTCGGAATGATTTCAGGTCTCCGGCGATGCGTGTGCACATCCCAGACTCGGGACTAGAAATCCCGTACAGGTACGTGATTTTGCCCAGGAGGGCTGCCCTGCCGCAATACATATGCATGGGGCAGTCCAGAAGAGATTTATTTCTGAGCATGCATGTTCTTGGTCACATGATTTTTTGCGTACCAATACCATACAAATTGCACGAAAATTAGTTCTGTTATCGTATGAGAAAATTTTCTCGTCTGTCCCTTCTGATATTTTCGCATGAACCGTCGTGATCTGCTCTCAAAAGCTGTGTACTAACAATCAGATTATCGGCCGATCGCCCCAAAAGCAGTATTTTTCATCTGATTTTCTCATGTGAACTGGGCATTAAAATGTGTGGGCGGTCAGATTGGCTATTATGCCCCATTTTTAGATTTGGAATTCTGATTGGACTTTGTGCAGGCCAGTCAAGTTCCTCTACCCCAAACTTGCTCAGGGGTCTGCAAACTTTCCAAGCAAAAGGCCAGTTTACTGTTAATCAGGCTCTGGGGGGGGGGGGTTAATGGGATAAATAGTGCCCCATTGTTGATATCAATGAGAAGATTAGTACCCCACTGATCTGTGTCAGTAGGTGCCCCATCATTGGTGTCAGTTGGTGGAATAGTGCTCCAAGGTCCAGATAAAGGCAAACAAAGGGCCACAGTCTTCAAACCACTGCTGTAGAGTATGGTGGTCCAGATCTTCAGTGGTCCAATGTGTGAGCGGTATTGTTGATTGGAATACTGTGCACGGGGCAGATCTCCAGTGCGTCGCCAGAAAAGCCTGCAGCACTAACACATTAAAATAAGTAAAGTTCTACCACACACTGACTGCCTCACTTCATCTCTGCAATAAAAAATGTTGCTAGTTGCAACTAAACACCACAATGGGTTTCACATTTAAAGCTGAGACCGCAACTTTGTATCAGGAAATACTAGCAGTCAGGGACTGAATTCAGTTGCAAAGACATAATGTACGAAAGGATTCTCAAAGGAGTTTGCGATATTGTAGCTGTTGATGGAATCTGCTGGGCTCTGAATGAAGATGCCTTGTGTGTTCCAGAGACTATTACTGCAGCATATAATTCCCACCTCAGTGTGCTTCATCACTGCAGCGTTGGCTCAGTACAGTCATATCTAGAGTGTGCATACCCAGCAATGCTTACTTTGCATATGATTCATCTGGAATGCTTTTTTGTACTTGTACAATAACTGCTGTGTGCAAGGCACAATGCTTATGAGCAAATACAGTATGCCTGTATACATGAGTATACAGTGAGGCAATACAAGGAGCCATGATGGTTTGTACAGTACTGGTGTGATTACAGTGACAGGAAATTGCTATTCTTATACAAACCATACAATCTTTCTTTTACCACCTCTTGGGGTTCACAGTCCCTCTCAATGGGGGAAAGGGGGTGCTGTACTGTTAGCAATAGTCTGTTTAGTTGTGGAGGTTTTAAAGTGAACACAGCCAGCTTTATTGCATTTTAAACATCAAATAAAAAAGGCCATGTTTACAAAAATCAAACAACATTGTGTGGCATTTCCACAAAACAGATGCAAACAATAAAAATATATTCTAACCAGTGGTGGCCGGTCCATACGGGGTGCAGGGGCGCCACCCCCTAATCCATGTGCTTGGTCCCTAATCTACATGCAGGGTGCCGGACGCATAGATTCCAATTTTTTTTTTTTTAGAAGCGCATGATTAGAACCTGAGGCTCTAATTGGCTTAAAATGTGTAATGATATTCGCTATTGTCTTCCTGATTCTCCTCCCAGCCAATAAGGAAGCTGGTCCTGAGACCCGATTGGCCGAGAGGTGAAGCACTCGTATTGGAGGCCAGGGGGTAGAGGAGGAGGAGACACATGGAAAGTCGCCGTGAAGGAGGAGATGCCTGGTGAAGCCACCACCCGGAGGAAGTGATGCTTGCGACCTAGATGGGGTATGTGTGGGGCTGGTGACCGACTGACGGAGGGGGGTGCAGGTGATCTATCTGACTGACCGATCAACTGCGCGGGGGCAGGGGTGGCAGCTGGTACTACGCAGTTTAACCACTTGACAACTGGGCACTTAAAACCCCCTCGTGACCAGACCAATTTTCAGCTTTCAGCGCTCTCACACTTTGAATGACAATTACTCAGTCATGTAATATTGTACCCAAATGAATTTTTTGTCCTTTTTTTCACACAAATAGAGCTTTATTTTGGTGGTATTTGATCACCGCATTTTTCTTTGTTTCTGTGATAAAATTTTGCAAATTAGTAATTTTTCTTCATAAATTTTGGCCACAATTTATAATGCTACATATCTTTGGTAAAAATAACTCAAATTAGTGGATGTTATTTGGTCTTTGAGAAAGTTAGAGAGTCTACAAGTTATGGTGCAAATCATAAAAAATTGATCACACCTGAAGTACTGATGGCCTATCTCATTTCTTGCGACCAGAACAAGCCAGGAAAGTACAAACACCCCCCAAATGACCCCTTGTTTTGAAAGTAGACATTCCAGGATATTCAGTAAGATGCATGGTGAGGTTTTTGATGTTGTCATTTTTTCCCAAAATTCTTTGCAAAATGAAGATTTTTTTTTCCCCCACAAAATTGTCATTGTAATAGGTTATTTCTCTCACATGGCATGTATATACCACAAATGACACCCCAAAATACATTCTGCTACTCCTCCTGAGTATTATGATACCACATGTGTGGGACTTTTTCACAGCCTGGCCACATACAGAGGCCCAACATGCAGGGAGCACCATCACGTGTTCTAGGAGCATAAATTACACATCTAATTTGTTGACTACCTATTACACTTTTGAAGGCCCTGGAGAACCAGGACAATGACATGTGACACTGACGTGGCACTGATGACAAATGGCACTGATACGTGGCACTGATGTGGCACTGATGACAGATGCACTGATACGTGGCACTGACACTGATGTGGCACTGATGACAGATGGCACTAATACATGGCACTGATGACAGATGGCACTAATATGTGGCACTGATGACAGATGGCACTAATACATGGCACTGACAGATGGCACTAATACGTGGCACTGATGACACGTGACACTGATGACAGATGGCACTAATATGTGGCACTGATGACACGTGGCGCTGATGACAAATGGCACTGATGACAGATGGCACTAATATGTGGCACTGATGACACGTGGCACTGATGAAAGATGGCACTAATACGTGGCACTGATGACAGATGGCACTAATACATGGCACTGATGACAGATGGCACTAATACGTGGCACTGATGACAGATGGCACTGATACGTGGCACTCATGACAGATGGCAGTGGGGACAGATGGCAGGGACATGACAGCAGGGACAGATGGCGGGACAGATGGCAGGGGCAGATGGCAGGAGCAGATGGCTGAGGCAGATGGCAGGGGCAGATGGCAGGACAGATGGCAGGGGCAGATGGTAGGACAGATGGCTGGGGCAGATGGCAGGACAGATGGCAGGGCAGATAACTGTGCTGACACTTTTTCTTTCGTTTTTTTTTTTTTTTTCTGTTTACTCACCGCCGTAGCGGTTCGCTCTCCCTCCTCACGCGCTGTCTCTGTGTGAGAAGGGAGAGCCGGCGATGAGAGAGGATCTCATATGTTTCCATCCATAACTGTCAGCAGCCCCCCCACCCCCAAACGAAGTACAGGGAAAAAAATTATTACAAAAAAAATAATAACAAAGTTGTAAAAAATAATAAAAAATGAAATAATAAAAAAAAAAAACGATTGACACCATCCACTGCTCCACTAACACCGTCCACTGCCCTCACAAAATGTTTGTAAAAAAATAATACAAAAATAAATTTGTAAAAAATAATAATGAATAAAATCATAAACAAAAAAAATTGACATATTGAAATATTGCTTTACTGACACTATCCACTGCCCTACTGACACCATCCTGCACATACTACCCACCACCATATACTCCACACTCTTCTCCTGCATATACTACCCACTGCCATATACTCTGCACTCCTCTCCCTTAGCTGATTGTTATATTAGTGACACTGTCGATTTCAGTGTCAGTTAAGCCAGCAATAGATGATTAGAATCTTGCCTGGTTTAGCAGGGACCGCCTAACATTCGAACCATCTATAGGTGCACCCCTGAACCCTGCACATAGCGCACCCTTGAACTCTGTACATAGCGCACCTGTGCACTTCTTTGGTAAGAATAATTCTCTATCTTATCTTCTTAACATTTGGTAGTCATATCCCCATAAATTCTAAGAAGTGTATATATATATTTTTTTTAATGTCATGAATCAAAGGTGAGAAATAACGTATTTATCATACATTCATTCCATAAATACAAACCACATACACTGCATATATAATTTGAGGAAAATATGCTTATAAAATAGTTTACCATTTTCCAAAAAAAAAATAAAATGTCCCCGAATTTCATTTTAAAGGAGAAGTCCAGCCTCAGCTTGTTTGGCTGGGCTTCTCCTATGGGTCACAGGAGTGCAATTAGTTTTGCACTCCTGTGACCCATTTTCAGCAGAGAGCAGACTGAAGTACTGCTGATGTCACAGGAATCAGTCCAGGCACCGCATCATTGCGACAATAAAGTCTGAATCCGCCAGGACTGACAACTCAATCTCATCCTCTGAGCGAGTCGCTGAGAGCCTGAGACGGCCGCTCCCTGTCCCTCCATAGCTCAGCACTCCAGTGAGCGTGGAGGAGCAGAGAGGAGAGCTGCTGATTGACAGTCAGCAGCTCTCCACTCGGGGATCTGTGAGAACCAAGCTATCGGTGGCGTTTGACCTCTCGGTTCTCAGTGCAGAGGTGCCGATGGACGGATGCAGCATCGGATCATCTAGGTAAGTATGAATGGGCAACCCCCCCCCCATACTTCTCTTTTAAAAATCTGGTCACCATGCCATACATGGTTCAAATCTTGGCTGGTTCCTGCTGAACCAGTTGAAATTTGAACTGTGTATGGCCTGCCTAAAGCTCCTCTCACATTTCCTTTTATTTTGTGTAATCCAGGCATGTGCTGGCCATCAGGACTAGTGGGAGTCTCCCGGTGGGCTGATGGGTCAGTGAGCCAATTTCAGTGACAGCCCGAGCCTGTCAAAGTAATGGCTGTGCGGCTTCCGCCGTGCCGATCTCCCCGGCTGTTCCCTGTGTCCTTCTCTTCCCTGTCCTCCTCCTCTGCCCCCAGTGTGCTCTGGCCGCTCCCCCGGTCCCCTGTCCCCCTCCTCTGCCCGTGTGCTCTGGACGCTCCTCTGGTCCCCTGTCCTTCCCCTCCGCCCCTTGTACTCTGGCCACTCCTCCAGTCCCCTGTCCTTCTCCTCCGCCCCGTGTGATCTTGCCGCTTCTACGGTCCCCTGTCCTTCTCCTCGGCCCTGTGTGCTCCGGCTGCTCCTCTGGTCCCCTGTCTTTTTCCTCCGCCCCCCCCTCCCCATCATCCCCTACAGCCAGCTTTCCTCCTTTTCCTGCTCTCCTCTCATGCCGGCTGCTGGGGGGATGTATCAGGATTCAGAGCGGAGGAAGGGGCCAGTAAATATGTAATTTATGGGCCCCTTCCTTTTCTCAATCGGACACAGTGAGCGATTGCACCAGTGTCTTTTGATAACTGAGCAGAGTAAACTCTGCATCACTTTATGAATAAACAGGAGCCGCTGTCTCCTGTCCATTCATCTTCAATGCTGAGACAGCAGAGAAAGGGACTGGGGAATCTGTGTCCTCAGTCCCTTTCTCTGTCTCAAAGAGGAGATTTCAGGGATCTGCTTAGACCCCCGATATCTCACCAAAGCCCACTCACAGGGCTGATAGAAAAAAAATTTGCAATCGATATTAAAGTGTAACAAAATTATAAAAAATACAATTAAAAAAATAAAATAAAATAATAAACTACTGACAACACCTAAAAAGCATTGTGAAAAAAATGAAAAACAAATTAAATTGTAAAAAAAAAAATACATAAAAATAAAAAAAACTACTGACACCATTCACCGCCCTATACCCCACCCCTTCCCCAGAAGCACTGTGGAAAATAAATATTTAAAAAAAGCAATAAACAACAAAATTGTAAAGAATAATAGATAAAATAATAAAAAGAAAAAACTACTGACACCGTCCACTACAATGTAGCAATGCCCCTGCATGACGATAGCCCTCCCATTTCACGTAGTGATGTGAGAAGAAGCGGAGGAGAAAAATACAGAGTTGAATAAGTGAAATAATACCTGTTTTGTTTCTTGATAAGTAAACAGACATATTCTGATTCCCCTGTAAGGGCAACTGATCTTTCTGTATAGAAGTATCAGAACGTCAGGTGTTTGTTCATGGGACCAGCGAAGACGTGTCATTTTAACATCAAGTTTTAAATACTGTATATATACTCGAGTATAAGTCGATCCGAGTATAAGTCGAGGCTCTAATTTACCACAAAAAAATGGGAAAAACTTATTGACCCGAGTATAAGACGAGGGTGAGAAATGCACAGCTACTGTAAGTGGAAAAGAGGGTCAACAATGCCCATTTGCAGCCTCACTGTGCCCATTTGCATGCCTCACTGTGCCCATTTGCAGCCATAGGTCCCCCGAACTTCAAACTCGGTAGTTAAGGGTTCCTAGATGCCCCCTAGCTGCAGCCAAAATTTGGGGTCTCTGAACCCAAAGGGTCTTGAAATAACATTGCTGCAGATGGACACAGTTGACTGAATTTGGGGCCCCGTATCTCGGGGCCACTTAGTGCTAGGAACCCCAAATTTGGTGTGCAAACCCAGTGGAACTAGCACCATAAAATATACAAAGCTGGGGTTTCTAGCACTAAGTGTCCCCGAGATACAGGGCCCCAAAAATCAGTTCAGAAAATGTCAAGCACTTTTCTGCAGCAGAGAATGGCATTTTCCGAACTGGCTTTCGGGCCCCGTATCTCCGGGCCACTCCTAGGAATCCCAGCTTTGGATATATTGTGATACCAGTTCCACTGGGTTTGCACACCAAATTTGGGGTTCCTAGCACCAAGTGGCCCTAAGATACGGGGCCCCAAATTCAGTTCAGAAAATGTCAAGCACTTCTGCAGCAGAGAATGACATTTTCTGAACCTATTTTGGGGCCCCGTATCTCGGGGCCACTTAGTGCTAGGAACCCCAGCTTTGGATATATTATGATACCAGTTCCACTGGGTTTGCACACCAAACTTGGGGTTCCTAGCACAAAGTGGCCCTGAGATATGGGGCCCCAAATTCGGTTCAGAAAATGAAATTTTTTGCTGCAGAAAAGTGCTTGACTCGTATAAGTCGAGGGGGGCACTTTCAGCACAAAAAAAATGTGCTGAAAAACTCGACTTATACTCGAGTATATACAGTAGGTGGCCTGCTGAATCAGACTAAAATCGAGCTGTGGGTGGCCCTGCTGGAACCTCAGGACTCAGCAAAGGTTAACCAAAAAATTAAAGGAGCTGAGTGAAAAATTGTCTGCTGACCAGTAACTGCAGCCAATCACATGCAGTCATTTTGTGGGTATTCAAGCAGCCACTAAAATACAATAGCCAGCAGTGCAGATTCCTTCATCCATGCTGTTTAATGTGAATAAAGAATGTAGCTGTGTATGGCTAGCTTTACAGGCAGCATTAGATCACCTTATTTTCAGTGTATAAAGTGTATCTCTAGTCAGAAGTTTTGTTTTAAGTTTTAGTTTGTATAGGGAATGGCTAGACCCTTGTCAGTTAGTTGCTTATATTTATTTGTACCGTATTGAGGAGATTTTCCTTCACTTCCTGTCCCCCGAGATACAGCAAGAAATGAGAGAAAATTTCTCCATAGTGTGCCTTATACAGCTGTCACTAGAACAGGAGCAGTTACGGGGAATTTCCCCTCACCTTCCGTTCCAGTGACCACTGTAAGCTCTTGATTTTTCCATCACTTAAAGTGTAAAAGTAAACACGTGCAGTGCGTGCCCGACTGTGAAGCCACAGTCGGGCGCCCGCAGTGACAATGCCGACGCCGCAGAGAGGAGGGGGAGACGAGTGGGGCTTCATTCCCCAGGATCACTGGACCCTGGGACAGGTAAGTGTCCAAAAATTAAAATATGCAAAAATATTTAGAATCCTGTTCAGCCAGTCTTGTGATATGGACAGACCATGCTAGTGAGCATAGTCAGATTATTGACATCAATTTTCTTTTTTTTACAAAGCAAGGCATTGTCTACCTTTTTTATATTGTGTTTTTTATTTTTTTATTTTATTGAAATGTTACAAAGTGATTTTTATTACTAGGTGGTGACTAACAGAGACTTAAGGTGAGCTCCGGTGTCACAGCCCGGCCATTCAAGCGGCCGAAAGAACAGAACCTGGAAGGAAGATGAAGAAAGGAAGCGCCGGGGGCACGCTGTATTGAATATAACGTACTGCTGGAGGGTTTTTTTGGCAAGTAAGTCTGCCATCATGTGCTAATATTCCGTGTTTACTAGCACATTACGGAATATTCCACCTGGACCCCCCCCCCAAAAAAAAAAAGTTGTAGCCAGTGGTGGCTGGTGCTCAAAATTTTTTGGGGGGGGGGCGCAAACAAACTGAAAAATTCTGAAAAAAAAGCCTCACTGTACCATCAATTGCAGCCACTGCGCCATCAAACGCAGCCACTGTGCCCATCAATTTGCCACCACTGTACCATCAAACGCAGCCACTGTGCCCATCAAACGCAGCCACTGTGCCCATCAATTGCCACCACTGTACCATCAAACACAGCCACTGTGCCATCAAACGCAGCCACTGTGCCCATCAATTGCCGCCACTCTACCATCAAGCACAGCCAGATCACGGTAAATGGCTTCTGACAGCGGCTGTTTACCACATGATCGCTCCGTCAAATGACGGAGGGATCACTTGTAAACAAACCGGCGTCAAGTCCGGTTCCTCTCTCCCCTCTCTGTACAGATCAGTACAGTGTGAGCGGAGAGGGGAGAGATCGGGTGCAGGAGTGCTATGGGCTGGATAGGTAGTGTCCACAGCACTGCTCTGTGCCACTTGCATCACTCATCCATCCATCCATGCTCAGCCATCCCATCCACCCCCATCCATACCCAGCTATACTCATCCATACTTAGCCATACTCAGCCATACCCAGCCATACCCAGCCATTCCCATCCATATTCAGCAATACTCAGCCATACCCAGCCATACCCAGTCATACTCACAGGGCACTTTACACTTTTTTTTTTTAGAAAAAAAGCATGACAGGACTTCTTTAATGTGAGATCTGGGGTCAAAAAGACCTCAGCTCTTTCATTTACACTTAAAAGCAAAAAAAAGAGAAAAAAAGTATTTTTTTTCAATCAAAAAAAAAGAAAATTCCCCTTTAAGATCATTGGGCGGAAGTGACATTTGACATCTGTCAGAATTCATGAAATCAGGTCGAGACAGAAGTACAGTTGAATCACACTTGTTTAATAATAAAAGTAAAAAGAACAAATGTAGTTAAGACATAGCCAAAGTTCAGTAACCGGAACGGATAGTCAACCAAACCAGAGGTCAGGGATCAATGTAGTGGAACAGCAAGCAGGATCTGGAGCCAGAAGGGATGTCAGCAAAGCAAGTCTTGAACAGGATCGCAGGAGATAGTTTCTGTGATCTTGATCAAGGCAAAGACAAAGAAACTCTGGACTGGACAGCCTAAGTAGGCAGGACTGACGAGCAGGATATCGTCAACAGCTGAGTAACTGTGGAGAGATAGGAGCTGGCAATTAGCCTACAGCTGAGCGGCCAGCTCAGAGAAGGAAGGGCTGAGCCCAGCACTGACAACGTTGCTTCCATCATCCAATGGTATGGAGCTGAGTGGGGGCCACCTTTCCTTCACCCGACTCCATGTCTCGCAGGGGAAAGGACCCATTCGTCTCCCCTGCTACCGACGGCCCCGGTAAGCAGCAGAGACCACTGGGGAGCGGTGGAAGTGGGGGGGGTAACTCTCCCGTCGCCAATAAAAATGATCTTGCGGCAAATCCGCCGCAGAGACCACTTTTATCTGAAAGCAGGCCGCCCGCTGTTTAAAAAGATACCGGGGTTATGGCAGCTATCTGCTGCCATAACAATGGTATTTAGTGTCAAACAGCCGAAGTATAACGATGGTGGGCGGTCCGTAAGTGGTTAAAGCACACCAAACACCACTTTTCATTCAAAAAAAGTGCATCCATTTAAACATTTCCCATTTTTTTTTTAATTTTGGTAATAAGCCCCCTCCATCATGTCTGGGAGGCCAACAAGGAGAGGCAGACGTTCCCATGCCACTATGAGGGGGCCAGCAGTGTCTGTGTCCACAGGCAAAGGTGGATGTGGTCTGTCCTCAGGCAGTGCATGTTTGTCTCTGTTTAGTGATGTTGCTTATGCTGTCCAGCCACAGCATGTAGAGGAGGTTGTGGACTGGCCTACTAAACCATCCTCATCCTCCTAATCCTCTATGACCCAAACTGACACTAGTGAGTAGTCCACTGCAGCTGCCAGAGTGGCTTATTCTGCCTCCTTGTCCACAGCTACTCCTGCCATAGCCCCGGAATCATGCATGGAAGAGTCAGCTAAATTATTTGATCACAGCGTCAGCCACTTGCTACTTGACGATGCACAGACACTACTTGATTCTGATGTTGGTTCTGAGGTTGAGGAAGAGAGTAACATGAGCCTAAAGAGAGGGGAGAACACTGGTACACAAATTGGCAGTCATGTTCCCCCATGAACTTAGGCCTGACTGTACTATAATTTGGGTTCTTCACATAAGGCTTGCTCTCTGTGGTGCAAAAAATTGTTATTTTCATTCAAAGTCTGAGAAAGATACAGAATTTATCCCAAACATCTCTAATATTATTCAGAGTGCACTAAATTGTGGCCTCCCCAAGCCATTGTTCACAAAATAAAGAAAGCTTGCAGGGAAAATCAATTTAAATGTAATTTGTTTTCTTTATAAATGTCAGTTTTGCTGCAGCAGGTTCTATACATGCTACAGATGCGCCACTTTACAGGCAGACTGAGGGGGCCCCCAGGCACAATATTTAAAGGGATTTTTAATTCTTATTGTTTCATTTTAAGCATCATTAAAATCACTGCTCCTTAAAAGAAACAAATATTTTTTAGAAGTTTTTTTGCATTGATACATGTCCCCCAGGGCAGTACCCGGGCCCACATACCCTTTTTATGACCAATAACTTGCATATAACTTGCATATAAGCCTTCAAAATGGGGACTTTTGATTTTTCCAGTTCGGGTCCCATAGACTTCAATAGGGTTCATCCTTCGGGTCTGAAGTTTTGCAATGTTTAATGCCGCGTACACACAAGCGGAATGTCCGACAGAAAAAGTCAGACGAAATCTTTTCATTGTCTATTCCGATCGTGTGTATGCCTCATCGGACTTTTTTTTGAAAATTCTGATGGACCTAGAAATGGAACATGTTCTAAATATTTCCGATGGAATCAATTCCTATCAGGAAAACTGCTCATCTGTATGCTGTTCGGACGTACCAAAAACGACGCATGCTCTGTACGAGACGGAAGCTATCGGCCACTGGCTATTGCACTTCCTTTTTCTAGTCCCGTCCTACGTGTTGTACGTCACCACATTCTGGACGGTCGGACTTTGGTGTGACTGTGTGTAGGCAAGACCGCTTGAGCGGAATTCCTCGGCATTCCGTCAGGGAAACCTTCGGAGCTTATTCCGACGGCAAAGAGTGTGTACAGGGCAAAAGAGTTCTGACGCAAACCAAACCGGGAGGTGTTCACCCCATCTCTACTGGCCAGTAGATTTGCTGTTTTTCACAAACTCATGCTCTCCAGCAGAATGTATCAGTTTGCATGGATGAGACAAACCACTTAAAATTGGCAGGGGTGAATAAAATGATCATCTTTTATTTATTCATGCAAAACCTTTATTCCAAAAGGAAAAAAATTGTAAAGCCCTGTACACACGACCGGTTTTGCCATCAGAAATAAACTCCGAAGGTTTCTCCAAAAGGAACTCCGACGGAATTCCACTCAAGCGGTCTTGCCTACACACGGTCACACCAAAGTCCGACCGTCCAGAATGCGGTGACGTACAACACGTACAACGGGGCTAGAAAAAGGAAGTGCAATAGCCAATAGCCAATAGCTTCCGTCTCGTACTTGCTTCAGAGCATGCATAGTTTTTGGTGCGTCAGAACAACATACAGACAAGGTTTTCCTGATTATTTGAAGATGACCATCATGTGGATCACACATATTTTGACACTCATGAGGATGCATTCCTGGGGACTGTTACTTGATACTGGACTTCCACTGCTGTGTTCTGGGCCAGTCCATCTCAGCTCCCGGGAGCTGATGTTTCTTCGGTCGGCCCCCAGCCCTCCATGCTTACGCCTAAACTCATAGGATTACCTGTAAGTAGTTTTGAGAATCGGGCTATACCTCCAACTTTTTCTCGTCCTTCCTCCTCCTCTACACAGATCTACCATATAGGCTCTTTTAATTGACATGTTTTTTAATATCTATAGACACCTACCGCATACTTGCTCCTGAAGAGTGGCGGTCACCACGAAACGCGTTGAGCCAATAGATGCCCCCGTATCCACACTACATTACTACTATTTTACTACCGTATCTATACCAATTGGACTGTACCAACCAATTCTAGCTACAACTATTTACTATGGAGATACACTTCAGTGAATCTGGCTATCTACAGAATGTATTAATATGAACTAATCATGTTGTTCTATTATGAAAGTGTGAGCCAATGGTTGCCCCTATATGTTTAAAATTGCATTATTAATTTACTCTACATATCAATTGGATTTTACTCATCTACCCAGCTTATAATGAACTATCATAGAGACCTGTCTTTTATGGAATTGCTTTTTACAGTATGTACAATATGAACTAATCATGTCATTAACTGTATTTTTGCTATATCTTATGTATAATTTAAGACCTGTCTCATTATGAATTAGGGTTTTTTAATACTATTATGAACCATGTCAATATTATTTTTACTTTTGTTACAATTTATATATCAATAAATTATATAATGCCAATTGAGATATGCGATGCTTCCATGCAACGTGTTTTTGGTTCTGTTGTATTTTGGGTACTTGCCATATTCATGGCTATTATGGTGTTATCTCCTGGAGTGCATGTTTCATATAAAGTCCCACCTTTCCATTTCCTTTTTTGTTCAAATTGTCGGGGATGGAGATGCTTGGCTCTACCCACCTAGCGCCTCATGCAAAGTCCCACCTTGTTGCTCTGTTTTCAATCCCCTCTAAGAGTTTACATACTATTGATGTTAGGCTAACTGGTCTGTAATTCCCAGGGATGTATTTTGGGCCCTTTTTAAATATTGGTGCTACATTGGCTTTTCTCCAATCAGCTGGTACCATTCTAGTCAGTAGACCGTCAGTAAAAATTAGGAACAATGGTCTGGCAATTACTTGATGTCATGGTTATGCAGTAATCTTTCTCTGTTAGCTTACCTCATCTCATGTGTTCAGACTAAGAGGCCAGTCACTCTAACCTGGCTGTTTTTAAAACCTCTCCTCTAAGCATGGCTCCACCCCAGGCCCTATCAGGGAACCCTATATTAACCTGTGCACTGCAAGCCAGCAGCGCTGATCAACCATTGTGTATTCACTGTGTGTTTGGCTTCATTTCCTGCTTGCCGTGTGCTCTACATTTGTCTCTGTTACCGACCTTGGCGTGTTCTCGACTATTCCTGTCTGCTCGTGATCCTGACCTTTTGGTGTGTCCCCGACTATCCCTGTTTGCCTGTGACCCTGCACCTTTGGCGTGTACTCTGTTGTTCCTGTCTGCTAGTCACCCTGACCTCTGCCTTATCCCTTTAGTATTCTTGTTGTTCCAGCCTGCTGCTTCCTCTATCTCATGTAGTCTACCGTGAGCGTGAGCTGTGAGACCCTGGGGGCAGAGATCTGGAGCCAGACTGCAGTGCAGTCCATCCTCACCACTGGAGGCTCTGGTGAACCTGCTGGCTCTTAGACTCTGCGCTCTGGGGAATCTATGCTCTAGCTCCCACTGGGATCTGTGTTAGTGCTCCAGTAGACCTGCTTCCTGAACCTCCCAGGGTTCAATCCGCAGCAGTCAGTCCTAGGGTCCACTACCTTAGCGGTGCACTTCTGACTCCTACGGAGTGCATCTGTCACCTGGTCTCAGGTGACCTGACACTTGACTGAGTTCCCCAAGTACCCTCGGGTGCAAGCCATCTGGTCTCGGTGATTTATTAATGTAAAGTTTCCCAAGTCTAAATTTAATTCTGTCCTCTGTTAACCATGGAGGTGCTTCCTGTGATGTGTCATGAGGATACCTTCGCCATCTCCCCATCCTTTGTAACCAGATGTCCTTCCTCATTCTTTATGGGGCCAATATGGTCTGTACTCCCTTTTTTACTGTTTACATACTTGTGATTTTTTTTGCTCTCCTCCACTATGTGTCTTTCGTGTTCTATCTTAGCCGTCCTTATTGCACCCTTACATTTCTTGTTGCATTCTTTATAAAGTTTGAATGCTGAGGATGATTCCTCAACCTTGTATTTTTTGAAGGCCTTCTCCTTTGCTTTTATATGCATTTTTACATTGGCGTTAAGCCATTCAGGACTTTTGTTTCGATCTTTTAAATTTATTACCCAATGGGATGCATTGGCAAATGCCCTTATTTAATATACTCTTAAAGCAAACCCATCTCTCCTCCATGTTCTTTGTTTCTAAGATTTTATCCCAGTTTATGCCTTCTAGCAAGGTTTGCACTTTAGGGAAGTTGGCTCTTTTGAAATTCAGTGTTTTTGTATTCCCCTTCTATTTCCTACTTGTGTGATTTATACTGAAGCCAATTGACATGTGATCGCTGTTACCTAAATTGCCCCATATTTCCACATCCGTGATCAGGTCTGTATTGTTGGTAATCAGTAGATCCAGTAACGCTTTATTTTTAGTTGGTGCGTCTACCATCTGACCCATAAAATTGTCCTGCAAGACATTTAGGAACTGGCGAGCCTTAGATGAATGCGTGGTTCCCTCCACCCAATGTCTGGATAATTAAAATCCCCCATTATGATAACACTTCCCATCCTTGCTGCTAATCCAAATTGTGATAGGAGAACTGTCTCCCCTTCCTTCCTCAGGTTAGGGGGCCTATAGCATACTCCAAGTATTATTTTCCTCTTAGCTTCACCCCTTTGGAGCTCTACCCATAAGGATTCCACCTCCTCCCTAGCTCCCTTAGTGATGTCATCTTTTCACATTTACTTGTACATTATTCTTGATATATAGGCATACCACTCCCCCTTTTATACCCTCTCTATCTTTGCGATAAAGGGTATACCCTTGAATGGTTGCCAGCCAATCATGAGAGCTGTTGAACCAGGTCTCTGAAATTCCCACAAAATCTGTACAGCAGTATCTCTAGTTCACCCATCCTGTCCGCCAGGCTCCTGGCTGTAATATCCCTCCACTGGAGGCTCCGACATCTCTCCTGTAATGTCTTTATCCCTCCGCAGGAGGCTCCGACATTTCTCCTGTAATGTCTTTATCCCTCCATTGGAGGCTCCGACATTTCTCCTGCAATATTCTTATCTTTCCACTGGGAGCTCTGATATCTCCACAAACTCAGTCACAGATTGGTGACGTCACAACGACATCACCTGGCTCCTCCTCTTGTCCCTACTTAAACAGCCGACGCCATTTGCTTGACGTTCGTGCTAAGAACCTGATGCCAGGTAAAGATCTCCAACAGAAGACTACCGTCATCTCTCTCTATTGGGCCGGTCAGAGCCCCGACTATCATCTCTCTTTTGGGCCTGTCAGAGCCCCGACTATCATCTCTCTTTTGGGCCAGACAGAGCCCCAACTACCATCTCTCTTTTGGGCCAGACAGAGCCCCAACTACCATCTCTCTTTTGGGCTGATCAGAGCACCGACTATCATCTCACTTTTGGGCCGGATAGAGCCCGTCTTCCACCTCACTTTTGGGCCGGACAGAGCCCCTCCAACTTCCACTTGTTGGGCTGGATAGAGGACCTTCCTCTCTAGTAGTCAGAGACTCTCCTCTGCCCTACCCACAGTCTACTTACTTTCCCGAAGGAACCCTTACCTGTTCCTTTCCACATAAGAGACTAGTACATCTCTCAAGGAGCCACTGGGTGACCCCATCTTCAGGAATCCACTCACTGCAAGTATCTTTACGTTTATTCCTGTGTAGTGCTACTAAGCTTACGTTGCCTCTGAAGCTCCCCGTCGTGGCTGTGTATTACCACTCTAAATAAAACCAATTGTATTTCCAAACTTATCTGAGTCTTCCTACCTGATAGCTGTTAAGGTTAAAGTTAACTGTTAAGAATATAGTAGTCATAGACTTCCGAAGCTGTGATCCACACAATCCAACATAGTTCACTGCCTGAAGCATTACACTGGCATTGGTGAACATGCCATGTAGTTTAGACCGGTCGCCTATTATCCTCTTATTGGGTGTTCCAAGATTGCAACTAGGACTTGATACTATACTTTGGGTTTATGTGCTTTGGTCAACCTACCACTAATGCCCCCAATACTACCCTCTGTAATATGTTCTGCGCTGACTATCTCTACCTCTGGACCCTCCCCCCATCGCCTAGTTTAAACCCCTTCCTGCCAAGTGTACACAGATGTGCGTACTCGGCTTTCCAGGGTTATACTGGGATAATGCCTACAGCTGCAGGCATTATCCCGGTACTGTTTTTTAGAGCCGGCGATCGGCTATCCAGATATAACAACCAATGCGGCTAAAAGCCGCTCGGCTGTTATACCGGAGGAGCGGGAGGGGACATCCCCCCCTCCCGCTGCCTCCCGCCGCTCTTACCGGGCCTCCCGTTCCATCGGGAGGCCCGATGACCAATCGACTGCCTCCGGCGGCTGGGGACAGACTGGAACGAAGCCGTGAATGGCTTTGTTCCAGCCTCCTAATAGTAAACACGGAAGCAACGTCGTGACGTAACTTCCCGTTTACTCGGCTGCCAATGGCGCCGGTTTTAAAACAAATACACAGTATTCAGAATTGCCGTTTTCGGCGATCTGAATACTTTGAAGTTCATAGAAGGGATCGGGGGTCTTTTAGACCCCCGATCCCTCCATAAAGAGTACCTGTCACCACCTATTACTGTCACAAGGGATGTTTACATTCCTTGTGACAGCAATAAAAGTGATCAAAACATTTTTTTAAAAAAACACAATTAATAAATATAAAAATAAATAAAATAAATAATACATTTTTTTTTTAAAAGCGCCCCCGTCCCCGCGAGCTCGCGCAGCAAAGAAAACGTATACGGAAGTCGCGCCCGCATATGTAAACGGTGTTCAAATCACACATGTGAGGTATCACCGTGATCGTCAGAGCGAGAGCAATAACTCTAGGACTAGACCTCCTCTGTAACTCTAACCTGGTAACCGTAAAAAAAAAATTTAAAGCGTCGCCTATGGAGATTTTTAGGTACCGTAGTTTGTCGCCATTCCACGAGTGTGTGCAATTATAAAGCGTGACATGTTTGGTATCTGTTTACTTGGCGTAACATCATCTTTCACATTATACAAAAAATTGGGGTAACTTTACTGTTTGTTTTTTTTTTAATTCATGAAAGTGTCTTTTTTCCCAAAAAGTTGCTTTTAATACACCGCTGCACAAATACCGTGTGACATAAAGTATTGCAACAATCGCCATTTTATTCTCTAGATTCTCTGCTAAAAAAAAATATATAATGTTTGGGGGCTCTAAGTAATTTTCTAGCAAAAAATACGGATTTTACTTGTAAACACCAAATTGCAAAAATAGGCTTAGTCATGAAAGGGTTAAAAACCCCTCTACCTTTTTGCCATCTTCATTCCCAGCTGATCTGCACCCTCCTCTTTTAGGTGCAGTCCATCCCTTCTATAGTACTGGTGTCTCACTAATACAGGAGGTGAGTTACTGGTCAGATCACCAGGGGAAAACAGAGGGAAAAAAGTGAAATAACAAAAAACTGATGCAGCCACCACATTTAATGATTGGTAAGTTGCAATATATAAAATTTTTGATGTTAGGTGCAACACCACTTTATGGCTTTGGTAACATTTATAGAACATTTATAACTGGAGGTTTCTCTTGGGAAACCGGTAAACCGGTGGGCCTACTTTTGCTTTAAAGTATAACTAAAGGCAAAACTTTTTATTTTAGTTTTGGATAGCGGAGGGGATGGATTAGAACACCTGTCAGTTTTTGTTGCTGTCTCTGTCCCCCAATAGGGAGATTCGCCCTCTCTACTTGTCCTTTTTACCATAATTATTGAAAGTAAAAGTTAAAGAAAATCCCACATAGAGGGGAAAAGTAATAGAGGGGAAAACTAGGGTAGACTAGTTCTGGTGACCTGGGGGTCCCCAAGAGATTACCTTTAATTTCCCGTTTTGGCTATTGAACAGGAAGTGAAGGTAAATCTCCACAATGGGACAAAGATGGCAAAAATATACTTTACAGGGGTTTTAACCCTCCCTTACTCATCAAAAATAAAATAAAAAGTTTTGCCTACTTTAAGGCTAATTGGGATTTATGTAAATATATATATATATATATATATATATATGTCTTCCTGGAGGTTCAGCTTTAAATGTCTATGTATTACAGTGTTAAATGAATACATAACAAATTCCAGTCATCACATCCTGTTTCATCGTTAATGAGACCTCAGCAGGATTGTTGTGTTCATTAAAACCTGGCTTTGCCTCAAGCTCTAATCTTTCCAGGAATGGCTCTCCATGACTGGTGGACCTGAGATGTGTAGGTGTGGAGCGGAAATCAGTTATCACATAAGTATTGTTTGAAGCTCATCACCTATTCAGAAGAGTGTCCTGTATGTGTACAGAGGAGATCACCTGCCAAGAGAGGAAGCCAGGCAAATGTATGCAAAGCACCTGTGTGTGGAGCACGAGTATCCTATATCGTTTACAGGAACATTTGGTTGGGAAATCTGTTTCTTGTATGGATAATTGTATCTCCTTTACCTTATTTTCATAAGCCATGTTGATTAGATGTCATAATGACAGAGATTTCTAAATAAGGGATGGAAATGCAACTCTGGGCTGCAAATATATTTTCTGTTTTAATATGTTTTTATTAAGGGTAAAGGTAATTACAATAGAAGAATTTGTAACATTTATAATAATAACAATGTGAATAGTACATTGCCATTACATTAAAACATACAACCGTGTATCTCTTTATGATCAGTACAACCTAAAGTAGTTGTAAACCTTTGGGTTTTTTTAAGACAAAAAATTTTTGGGATAGAAGGCTTTGACTTTTTAGGCACAACCCAATAGGTAGTAAACATATAAAGTTTTTTAATACATATAGGAAAAAATACATTAAAATTATCCACATTTGAAAAGTCAGTACAAAAGAGTGATATAATTCATACTGTACAAAGCCACTGGAAAGATGTGTAGAAACTTGGAAGTGAAGAACAATCATTCCATGATCATATTTGGATACAGAAAATAAGGCTAAGTAGCAGATTTAGATGAATGACATATCCTAGGCTCTACATGTTGCGTGCCTTGCACTTCTTCAGGAGCATCAAATAAGAGATTAACTAAATGAAAAAACAAACAATAGAATTAAATAAACTAGATATACAACATATAAAATATAACGTATTAAATGGTAGTGGCGTTCTGTTTCTGAAAGTCCCCCACAACAACCGAGGGACTAACTGATGTCAACAAGAAGGGGAGAAGGCCAAAAATACCAGTCAACTATGGGGACATATAAAACATGGTAACCATAGTAATTGCTAGCTTGTCATAACTAAGACTATAGGTATAAAAGCCATGGTTAGCAAGCATGTTAGAGATGCATTGGAAATAAGAAAAAAAATTACAAAAAGGGGAGAAAAGAGCAAGGGAACAGAGTTTTTTTTTTTTAACCACTTAAGGACCAGAAGGATTTGCTCCTTTAATGACCAGGCCATTTTTTGCGATACGGCACTGCGTCGCTTTAACTGATTTAACTAATTGCGCGGTCCTACAACATTGTACCCAAACAAAATTGATGTCCTTTTTTAACCACATATATAGCTTCTTTTGGGGGTATTTGATCACCTCTGAATTTTTTTTTATTTTTTGCGCTGTAAACAAAACAAAAAATTATGTAACTATGCAACCATGTAAACAAAAAAAGACTGTTAATTTTGAAAAAAAAAACTATTTTTTTCTTTTTGCTATAATAAGAATCCAGAAAAAAAAAAAAAAAAAAAAACAAATTTCTTCATCAGTTTAGGCCAATATGTCTTCTACTACAGATTTTTGGTAAAAAAAGCATATATATTGATTGGTTTGCGCAAAAGTTATAGCGTCTACAATATAGGGAATAGATTTATGGCTTTTTCATTTTTTTTACTAGTAATGGCAGTGATCAGCGATTTTGCTAAAAATAGCCACTGATTACTGTATAAATGTCACTGGCAGGGAAGGGGTTAACACTAGGGGGCGATCAAGGGGTTAAGTGTTCCCTAGTGAGGTGTTTCTAACTGTGGGGGAAGGGTACTGACTGGGAGTAGAGAGAGATCGCTGTTCCTGATTACTAGGAACAGCAGATATCTCCCCTGTCAGAACGGGGATCTGTCTGTTTACACTGACAGATCCCCATTCTGGCTCTCTGTGGAGCGATCGCGGGTGGCCGGCGGACATCGCAGCCTCTGGCCACGCGCATCAGCTCCGACATCGCCCCTCCAATAGCTCTTAAAGTGTTTGACATACAATGATGACGGTTGGCGCAGCGGTGCCAACCTGCCGCAGTACAACTGCGGCGGCTGGTTGGCAAGTAGTTAAAGTAGAAGTCCACCCTAAAACTAAAATCCTTGCATCTACAGACATCCACGATCTAACACTAACCTATATAGCCCTGTAAAGAAGAAATCAGCATACATACCTTTTTTTGCAGCCGATCTGACCCGATTCCACGCTGAGCTATCAGCTGCGGCTTTGCTGTGGAGGAGGGTGCAGAGGACCCATCCGACAACGGAAGCCCTATAGTAAGTCTATGGGTGACATCACTCCCCATTCATTTCATAGCCCTTGTTGGCTGTGTCCTCTGGAGAGCTTCTGCTGCTGGAGATCGGGTCGGATCGGCTTCAAAAAAGGTATGTATAGCGATTTCTTCTTTACAGGGCTAGATTTGAAATAATGCCGCATGTTCGGACATTCCGACAACAAATCCTGGATTTATTTCCGACGGATGTTGGCTGAAACTTGTCTTGCATACACACGGTCGCACAAATGTTGTCGGAAATTCTGATCATCAAGAACGCGCTGATGTACAACACATACGGCGGCACTATTAAGAGGAAGTTCAATAGCCAGTGCACCACCCTTTGGGCTCCTTCTGCTAATCTCCTGTTAGTAGAAGTTTGGTGAGAGATGATTTGCGCTTTTCAGCCTCGTGCTTTTCAGATCGTTACTGCTCTTCAGTTTGTGTTTGTGGGTTCGTATCTGGTTTTCAGTGCATGTAGTCAGTTCGCATCTGGTTTTCAGTGCATATTTCTATAGTACGTATCTGATTTTCAGTGCGTTCTTGTCCGCTCGTTTCTGATTTTCAGCTCGCTCCTCTCAGGCCTTTCTGATTTTCAGTGTGTTCTGTTTGTTCTGACCAGCCGACCGTTTTGAAGCCATGTTGCGGGTACGTACTCGTCATAGAGTTTGTGCTATGCGGGGGCTTGGTGTTGGGGTTCTTGCTTTGACCCAAGCCCAGTCCATGAACAGGGCGAGGAGGAGTTCATGGACGAAGAATTGGTTGCTCCAGCGTGACCAATTCTCTCACATGCCTTTGCTGCGGGAGATCCGTGAAAATAATCCTGATGATTTCAGGAATTATCTCCGGATGACGGACCCCATTTTTCACCGTTTGTTGGCTTTGCTGTCCCCTTATATTACGAAGCGGGACACCTGCATGCGGCAAGCCATCACTCCCGAGCAGAGGCTAGTCACCACGTTGCGGTACTTGGCGACGGGGAGAAGTCTGTAGGAAATCAAGTTCTCGACAGGCATTCTCCCCCCAGGCTCTGGGGATCATTATTCCAGAGACCTGTTCTGCCATTATTCAGGTCCTGCATAAGGACTATATTAGGGTAACTTTTCTCCTTTAAATAACATTCTATGTATTTTGCTAATGTGTTGTATTTATTTATTAATTCCATAATTACCATGATTGTAATAATTGTGAACGTCCCCTTTGTGTTCATGCATGCTGGAAGCTTTTAAAGCTCCTTCATGCATATTTGCCTTCACTAACCTCCCCAGCGTGCTAACCTGGGCCCATACACACCTAGCCTAGTCACTTAACAATGTATTTTGTCAGCTCCATTGTAGTGCTTTACCCTAAACACCCCCTAAAATGTGTACTAATGTTAATTGTGTCCTTAAATTCATGCAACGTGCCAGAGGCTTTTTTTGGGGGTCCCAAAATCATTTGGAACCCTCCCTCCCCCCCCAACCGCTAAGTCAACCGATACCAATACTCTATCTGCTGACTTTGCCAAACCCATACACACTATACCTACCTCTTTTGTGGTCATATTTATGAATGAATTCACCAAAGCATGTAGTGAAAGGGCCTGCCTGAATACTTTCAAATGGAACTGTTTCAAGTTTTGTTCTCCTATTATCTTGATAGGTAATTGCAGAATGTAAAAATGTGCTTCAATTTGTACAGTGTGTATTCATATTTTTGTATTATGACACTTCTTACCTGTCCAGTGAGCTGCCAATAGTGTAAGTAAGGAGGGGTTGGCCAAAGTAACACACATTATTTATGCATTCAGCTCTCAATGAAGTGGAGAGGGTTACCTGTCCAAAACATCTCCCCCCCTAAAAGTTTTACACTGGGCCATCAGAGGGGGTGAGGAATCTGTTAAGTGGACCTTAAATTTTTGTCTTTAAATACTCCTTCAAATAAATGTTATACTGATGTTGGCCAAGAATGTTTGTGTCTAATCTGCTTGCAATGTTACATGCAAAAGTACTATTTTTTTTCTTGTTTTACTCCACAGTTTCCTGCAATGCCACAGGAATGGCAGACTGTGGCTTCCCAATTTGCCCAGCAGTGGACTTTCCCAACTGCGGAGGGGCAATTGATGGGAAACACGTCCACATAGTCCCACCCCCCAACTCGGGGTCATACTATTAAAACTATAAGGGGTTTAATAGTATTGTGATGTTGTCGGTGGTGTCGGCGACATATGAGTTTCTCTATGTGGACTGGGGAAGAATTACCGGATGTTGGATGGTGGAGTAATCGCCCAGACCGAGTTCTACGGATGGCTCCAGAGTGGTGGCTTGGGATTATCACCTCTGGAAGACAAAGTGGCTGGTCTGACGTTCGTCTTTGTTGCTGATGAAGCATTTGGGCTGGGTGATCACCTGATGCGGCCATTCCCGATGAGGACCCTCACCCCGGACCAGAGGGTTTTTAACTACTGGCTGGCCAGAGCCAGAAGAGTGGTGGAGAATGCTTTTGGAATAATGGCCAGCCGGTTCTGCCTATTCCTTATGCCAATCAACATGGTGGAATATAAACTTAACCATATAATACTTGCATGCTGCATTCTACACAACTTTTTAAGGAGAAATGCTATGAACTATGTGGCCTCTTTTGGGCTGGATTTCAAGAACAAACCCTGATGGCGCTTGAAGCTGGCCGTCCTGGCTTGCCCCCCCAAAGCGCCCGCGAGGTTCATCTAAAATATATGGAGTACTTTGCAGGTAGGGGGGCCATTGATATGCCAGAAAAAGTTTAAGAAACATTTTTAATTCAAACTGAAATAAGATTTCCTTTGATTTACTGCTTTTGTTTCTTTTAGCTGTCTCCTAGGTTATCCAATGGGCTTTTCTTTTTGGCCATTTTCTTCAATAGTGCAAACAGAATTTCTTTGTACATGAGGTGACAATCTCTTCTTCAGCTAACTATTATTATGTTGTGGGTCTGCTACACACACACCTTGTTTTTGTTGTTAATGTATGTAATGCATTAATGATAAAAAAATATTCATCATTTTCAGCACCATGAATTTAATTTTTTGAGTCATGAAAATGGCCTGATTGAGGCAAATTTTAAAGAACTGTGGGTGTTATTTACTGAGGGAAAATACACTTTTCACTACAAATGTACTGCAAAAGTGCACTTGAAACTGCACTGAAAGTGCACTTGTAGTGCAAAGTGGATTTCCCTTTAGTAAATAACCCCCATTGTCACTGTAATCACAAACTTACTCCAAAAACTGCTATTGAGCATTGAAAGAAGAAGCCACACATTGTTGATTAGAAAACATTTTACTCAAAGCACATTCACATGTGCATTAGAAAAGGGTTTTTGAACAAACCAACATGTTTTTTTGAATAAAATTATTTTGTTTAACAGTAGAAATATCCTTTTTTGGGGTAAACAGGCATATTTACAACCATAAAACAATACACAACTCAGGAACTTACAAAGTTCAACTTTGATAAATTGAAGGTAATATCAGACATTAGTATGTTCAAACTGTGTTGATCTTGCCTTCATCAGATGGGGTGATGTCACCCCTGTGAAAGCCAAATTTCGAAGATGCACAGAAATTGAGAGTCAAAATGGGGATTTCCCTCCTGATCCCATGCCTAATGTCAACATGTGCTAGCTCCCATCATGGGGGATCAATGGACGTGTTTCGGGGTGCAACCCCTTCCTCTCAGCTACTTTAGTTGCGAGGAAGGGGTTACACCCACAAAATGCGTACATTGATATCCCGTGATTGCAGATAGCACATGTTGACACACTGTGTGCATCTTCAAAATTTGGCTTTCAATATACTTTTAAAAAGTTCGAAAAATAATAAAAATATAAACTATTTGAATAATTTTGTTGTGTTTTATATTCTGCCTAAAACATCAATGATGTTTTTGAGTCTTTTTTCAACATCATTGATGTCTTCCTTGATCTTCAGTAAATCCCTATTGCACACCATGATCTCCCTGGTGAGGACTTGTGAAATGAGATTCTTCTTCCACAACATCCACATCACCTAAAATTAAAAAACACACCATGTATTATAAATATGCAGGCATACACCTATTACCTGAAGCTGTGGTCTCAGACACTCACCTGTTGTGGTCACTATTTTGCCCAATTCATAAACCTCTCCTTCCTCCATATCTTCTGGTTGTGGTATGGGGATTTCACCTTCTTTAGGAGGTTGTGGGTCCCTGGTGTCCTCTGATGTCCCGAGTCTTTTCTCACCTTTGTGAATAAAAAAAAGGTATACTTAGCATACAGATATTTGAGAGCAGAAATAGTAAGATGAAACATTGCTTGGAAGTGTTGTCCAATTGCCTGTTTTGGCAGAGTTCCAAGCTGAAGACATGATTTTTTCCCTTTCTTAAAGCTGGAATACTTACCTTTTTTGGTAAAGTATCACACATGGAGAGGCGCCTAGTATCCACTGGAGCACCTGTGTGGCACACCCTAAAAAGTTTGTTCTGGTGTCCCACACTAGTGCTCCTGTGTCCAGATGTGTAAACAGCTGCTGAGTGTCCTCTCCTTACACTGAATCAAGTTTGCATTTCATTCTAGTTACAAACCCATCTAGACAACAATGTAGTAAAGTTCTTTTAATACAAATAGGCATGAACAAATGTAGTTAACCTGCGTCTGCCAAAAACATTGTATTAGTGAGCGAACGAACGATGTTTACTACGAACGATTACTGTGCCCACAAACCTGAAACTTGCCATTTTAAACTGTACAACAGTAAAGAAAAGCACATGGAGCAGCACGAATGTAATGATAATAATAGGAACACACAACAAAATACTTACTTTTTTGCAGCATTCTCTTGATTCTGATCCTGCTCCCTCAATTTGAGGTATGACAATCGTTTCCTCAGTTTATCCTTGGATCGCCGTACCCCAAAATTCTTCTGCAGACTTTTCACAACGTTAGCCATGATCTTGGCCTTTCTCACATTTGGGTTTGGGTAAGGTCCATGCTTCCCGTCATAGTCGTTCCTCTTCAAGATGTCCACCATCTCACCAAAGGACATATTAGAGGCCTTAAATCTCCGGGATCGGGACGTTTGTGGCTCCGTCTTTCGTCGTCCTCCTCGTTGCTGCTCAGCTCTGCATGCACTTGCACTTTCTTCGCCATGTGCTCTCCCACTGCGCCTAAAGAGAAGGGGCGGGGAATAGACTAGAAAGAAGGTCAGGGGTGGGTGGAGTTTCACGCATGCGCAGTGTATATAAAGCGTAACACGCATGCGTCGTACATACGATCTGTGAGTGGAGGACGTAGTAGCGTAAGCGCCGGTCGTGATAACGAAGGTACAATTTGAACTTGGGGCATCAGTGGTCTATACTGAGGCCTTTATTGGGACAAGATTAGGGGAGTTTAGCCTGACATTAGGGTTTGTCTTGTCTTGTGTCTTGCAGAGAAAATGGATTGATTCAATGATCACAACTTCCTCCCCCAATTCATTGATATGTACAGAGAGCTGCCCTGTCTGTGGCAGGTGAAACACCCCTTTTATACTAATAAAAGAAAGAGGCAGGCATCGCTGGATCAATTGCTGGAATTGGTGAAGCCGCAGATCCCCACGGCAAACATCAGCAATTTGAAGGCCAAAATTGGTGGCCTGAGGAGCACTTATAATAGGCAGCGCAAGAAGGTCCAGGATTCCATGAGATCAGGAGCAGCAGCAGATGACGTTTATGTTCCCAGGCTCTGGTACTATGACAGACTGCGGTTTTTATCAGACCAGACTGAAATCAGGCCATCACTCTCAACCCTTCCTTCCACACTTCCTTCCACTGTTCCTTCCACCTCAGATGAGGCTTCCAAAGTCCAACCTGGGCCTTCCACCCAGAACGAAGATGTGGAGGAGCCCAGCTTGAGTCAGGTATAGCATTGTTCAAAATATTTCTCAAAATTGTGTTTGATTGATGAACAATAAACTAAAACTATGTCCCATTCTCAGACACAGGAAAGCCTCAGCCAGTTGGAAGCTGTGGAAAGTGGCAGCCAGGAGGTGGCAAGGGAAAGTGGCAGCCAGGAGGTGGCTGGGCCCAGTAGCCTGACCGAATCCCAGGTTCCTCCCCTCCGCCTTCCAACAAAAAGTACCAGGAAGGGGAGGAACGTGGAGGAGTCAGCGCTTTCTTTGATTCGGGAGGCTACTGCGGCCCTCAGAACCACCCCCAGTCTTCAAGAGGCCTATGCCTGCATGGTAGCCAGCAAAATGCAGGAAATAGAAGTGGGCCAACGCCTATTTTGTGAGGAAGTGATCTATCTGACCCTAAATAAGGGGTTGAGGGGCGAAATCACAAGCAAAACCCACCTGTGTGAGTTGGACCATCCTCCTCCTCCTCCACCTCCTGCCACAATTCCAACACCAGAGCCACAGTCCGGAAGCAATTGTGGAAGGAAGTGTGTAAGGAAGACAAGAGAGTGATGGCCTTGGTTCAGTCTGTTCTGACCAAAGACGCAGGCTGTTGTATGACCACAGCCTCGGGACATATATGTCATCTGCTGCTGTTCCTGATCCCTCGGAGTCCTGGACCAGATTGTGCTCCCTATTAAATGGACTCCTCAGGCTACCAATTTTGCCTGTCAAATAATTGATGTGTGCCCTGGGGTACAAAGACTTTGCCAATTTTACCAGTTTATCCAGCGTTGCATTCCTCTTTAATTTGTTAAGACTGCTAATAAATGCCTAGTTTATTTTCACAAATCCTTGGCTATGTGTTTTAGTTCAAAAATGACAGTTTGTTTTTGAGTAGCCAGGTACATTTCAAGAATACAATGTCAAATTAACAAGGGACACCAACACCAAACAACCTCCTTGAGGTTAAAAAATACAAGATAATAATGGTGTTGTGGTAACTTGACACACAAAATGACAAAAAAAATTATGGCGATCACTAGAAAAAAAAAAAAAAAAAAAAAAAAACAGGAGATCTTGATAAAAAAATTTAAAAAAAGATCACTATAAAAATAAATTCTAAACATTATTATGGAGATCTGACAAAAAAAATAAAAAATATTATTCATGAGATTGTTGTAGAATCTCATATTAGCCAATGTATTTCATATTATTCATATTGATTTGCATATATTTTATTGATTATTATTATTATTATTATTATTATTATTATTATTATTATTATATAGTAGTGGTTTTATCAATATTATTATTCAATAAGTAAAGCAACAATTATTAATTTTTAATAATGTATTCTGTGTTTTCCATAGATTTAGAAAGTCTTCATTTTTAAATGCTGAACTTTGGATGACCTCTCTGCTTCTTTCTTATACTTTTATAGTTTACTGGGTGAAAGTTCATTAGAATAGATTCAAGTAATATAGAATTGTCTCAGACAGATAAGAAAACAGGTGGTTAAAATAATTAGGCGGAATACAGGAAAGTTTTGCACAGAACATTAATTAAGTTTGACAGGGTCAAACAAAGGTCTTTTGAGCCCTCATTAAAACTGTTAACATACATGCATATAGTGAAACATATAAAACATCTGGTGGGGTTATTGAAAGTTAATTGTCTCAAAGTCGTAAATCTGCAAATCCTTGAAGCTAGTTAAATCTTATCAAGATAAGGAGAGTTTGATAACACAGCTGGGTGTCAGACTGTCTCTATACAGGTGTTTTTAATTGGACAAAAACAGTTATAAATTACTTTAATGAACATATAGGAATTTTGGGAAAAATTAAGTTCATCTGGTTGTAGAACAGGTGTCTGATTTATGGTTGGTTACTTTGACGTAGATCTTAGCGACCAATCGTATGTAAGAGAGATGGTTGAGATAAGACTTGTAAAATGGTATATAAATGCAAGCTCTGCAATTGTTAGACAGACAAGTCAGATAGGAGCTCATAAGGCTGAACTCTGTGTATGCTGCCCTATTGCATGGGTCATAGAGGTCAGAACCAATGGGCAAGTATCTGTCCATAACTTGTCTCCTCGTACGAGAAGACTTCTTGACTTGTTCCAGAATGTGGTCAGGTGAATTTCCCTCACAAACTTGGTCGAGCTGGAACTCAGAACTCTGTGAGGGGACCAGACCACTGGCCAATTGACTGGTCCCTATCAGGTGACAGGTTCCCAAGAATTGGCAGTAAAGACCCATTCTGGTTCAAGGTGAGAACAATTCACAATTGTTTCAATTGGGTTAGAGGATAAGAATATTTATATCTAATATGCATGCATTGTAAGAAACTGTATAAATTAGACCTGTATATTGTAATACTTTGAACATAAACCTGTATGTTATCAGCTGTTAATAAACCTGCATTGCTGAAGTTCTGCCTGGTTCGATACTTTACTATTCTACTTCAAGATCACGAAAAATAATAAAGAAATCAGTTTGTTAGAACTCTGTGTGAATATCAACAGCAAAACAACTTCATTATTCTAGCATTTCAAAGAAGAAGAGAATGCGCTGCATTAAAAGATTAAAAACTTTGCAGCATGACAAATGTGCTGTCTCCATTACGAACGCTAGTTTTACCAGACCGAACGCTTCCGTCTCATACTTGATTCAGAGCATGTGTGGAATTTTGTGCGTTGGAATTGTGTACACACGCTCGGAATTTACGACAACCGATTTTGTTGTCGGAAAATTTGAGAACCATCTCTCAAATTTTGTTGGTCAGAAATTCTGACAAAAATTGTCCGATGGAGCCTACACACGGTCGGAATTTCCAACAACTGGTTCACATTGAACATTTGTTGTCGGAAATTCCGATTGTGTGTACGCGGCATTAGTGTTAGATCGTGGATGTCTGTAGATGCAGGAATTTTAGTTTTAGGGTGGACTTACACTTTAAATAAAAATAACAAATATACCTATCCTTACCTGCGCTGTGTAATAGTTAGAGCAGCCACAATCCTCTTCTTCTGGGGTTCTCCACCAGCGCTTCAAGCCCCTCCTCTTCATTGGGTGCCTCCATGGAAAGTCGCCTGGGGGCACTTGTGTGTGGTTGCTCCCGAGTCCTGCTGCTGCATCCATTGACACAGACAGGGAGACTCCACCCCATCCCCGCTCCCGTGTCACAGGATTTGATTGACAGCAGCGGGAGCCAATGACTCCTGCTGCTATCAATCTGTCCAATGAGGAGAGAGACAATATCTAGAGCCGCTGCATTCATGCACATCGCTGGATCAGATTGGGCTCAAATAAGAAAAAGGGGGGGGGGGGTCTGTGGGGGAGCTGAAGCACAGAAGGTTTTCCACCTTAATGCAAGGAAAGCATTAAGGTGAAAAACCTTAAAGGATATCTAAAGGTTAAAAAAAACAATTATATCATACTTGCCTCCTCTGTGCAGTTGGTTTTGCTCAGAGTGGCCCCGATCCTCCTCTTCTGGGGTCCCTCAGCGGCGCTCCTGGCTCCTCCTCTTCTCCTCCTCTCCAGAGAAGAGATCTCCCTTAGGGCACGCGTGCGGGCAAGCTCCTGTGTCCTGCTGCTTGACACAGACAGCAGGACTCAGCCCTGCCCCGGCTCCTGTGTCATTGGATTTGATTGACAGCAGTGGGAGCCAATGGCTGTGCTGCTATCAATCTATCCAATCAGGACACGAGACACCGGCTGAAGCTGGTGTGCTCCTTCCCAGTGCAGGAAAGACAGGGTTCAGGTAAGTAAAACGGGGGCACTGGGGGGCTGCTACATTAAAGGAGGGTTTTCAACTTAATGAATAGAATTCATTAAGGTGAAAAACCTTGAGGGTTTACAGTCCCTTTAAGGCTTTAGAACCACTTTAAAGCAGAACTTCAGTCATTGTTTCAACTTTTCATCTATTAAATCTTCTGCCCTTGTTGTTTCAACTTTGGATAGTAAAATTTTTTTTCTGCCAGTAAATACCTTATACAGCCCACGTCTTGTTTCTTGTCTGGTAAAAAGCCTAGGCTTATGACATCATTCACAGCTCTCTCTCACTCACGTGAGACTTTGCCAGGAAGGGACGGGGATGAGTCATAAGAGGACCAATGAGAGCTGCAGAGCTGGAGGTGTGCCTCTGTGTGTCTGTGAACATGCAGCAGCTGCCCACAGTTAAAATGATTGCAGCCAGACTTGGTGGGAGATTTGTGCAGCATATTAGGCAAGTAGAATCACAGTATATATAAATTAATATGCAAAGTGGTTGGAGGGAACCTTCAGAATGGCAAAGATGTTTTTATTACAAATTATATGAGAAGACTGCAGTTCCTCTTTAAGGTTTTTTTTAGCTTCATGCATTCTATGCATGAAGCTAAAAAAACCTTGTGTGTGCAGCAGCAGCCCCAACCCCCCCCCCCCACCAAATACCTACCTGATCCCTATCACGATCCAGTGATATGCACAAAAGCCTCTGCTGTCCTGGGTCTCTCCCTCCTGAGACAGCAGTGGGAGCCATTGTTGATCACAGCCAGTGAGCTAATGAGGTGAGAGCAGGGCTGACACACAGGGCAGCAGCTCAGGAGCATGCCTGCTTGGGTGCCCCATAGCAAGCTGCTTGCTGTGGGGCATTTGGCAGAAGGGAGGGGCCAAGAGAGCTTGCGTGGGACCTGAGAAGAGGAGGATCGGGGCTGCTCTGTGCAAAACCACTGCACAGAGGAGGTAAGTATAACATGTCTGTTATTTGAAAAAAATATGCCTTTTTAATCACTTCATTGTACAAGCAGCAATACACTGTATCTTAGTACCACAAACTGGAAACGCTATTTAATTCATTTTTAATTCAGAGCAAACTCACCCATCCATCTATGTCTCCATGCTTTATTTTGTTGAGAAATCACTTTGAAAAACACCCTACTAGCATTTTGAGCTGCAGCCATCTTAAATAAGGGCAGATGATTCATGTAGCAGTTACTTGCTGGAATCCATCTGTCCTTAGCTCAGGAATAAAAGCAGGAGGTTGTGCTTGGCTGAGAAAGCCCCTCCTCCAGATGAAAGAAAATAAAATTACCCATGAAGACGCCTGAAATGTATGACATCATTTTGGCCTTATGCCCCGTACACAAGGTCAGACACTGATCGGACATTCCGACAAAAAAATCCTAGGATTTTTTCCAACGGATGTTGGCTCAAACTTGTCTTGCATACACACGGTCACACAAAGTTGACGGAAAATCCGATCATTCTGAACGCGGTGACGTAAAACACGTACGTCGGGACTATAAACGGGGCAGTAGCCAATAACTTTTGTTTCTTAATTTATTCTGAGCATGCGTGGCACTTTGTGCGTCGGATTTGTGTACACACGATCGAAAATTACGACAACGGATTCTGTTGTCGGAAAATTTTATAGCCTGCTCCCAAACTTTGTGTGTCGGAAAATCCGATGGAAAATGTGTGATGGAGCCCACACACGGTCGGAATTTCCGACAACAAGGTTCTATCACACATTTTCCGTCGGAAAATCCGACCGTGTGTACGGGGCGTAAGCCAAAAACCAGGAAGCAACTGAAGAAATGTAAAAAATACGTTTAAAACAAGTAAATATATTATACCTTTCTATCTATCTACTAATGGCTAGCAGCTTAAGGATTAAAAATGGTTAATTGTAAAACAAATAGCTTTATATGGTGCGCAAGGATCCATAAAACAAACTGTGTATTTAAAAAGCATACCAAAATTCTTCATTCGAGAATTAAATCATTTTTGTTTGTTCTGTTAAATACATAGTTTGTTTTGTGGATCCTTGAGCACCATATAAAGTCCATTTGTTTCAAAATTTCAGGACACTATAATACAATGTTGATTGAGAGATTTTACTTCCCTTTTAAGACACACATACATATCTTTACCAGTCAATAGTTAATTTGAACAGACAGCAGCCTTCATTGGCACCCGAAAATTGGCTATTATGTAGGGAAATAGTAATGTGGTAAAATATACAGTCGGGCTCTATTCTATTTAGTGACCTAATGATAAGTTACTGAATCAGTGGCCATCTCCTAATGGGCATGTTTAGGGAAGGTTACATTTGACAATGTAGTAAGCAACAGAATGAAAGATTAGTCAAGGTAGAAAACAGGAGAAAAGAAGTGAATTTGGGGGGGGGGGGGGGATGCACATTGTGGGGATGTCACAGTCCCGTCTGCGCTTGGCCACTTGCAAAATGCACAGCATCATCACAGCAAGAGTTTCACAGATGGTCAAGTAGATTGGGTGGAGACATGACACCAGCACTGGTGTCTATTATATATGCCCGGCTAATGTCAGTGGGGCAGAGGCAGAAGTATAGGAAGAGCTGTAGTATCTGACAAAATTGATAGCAGTCTTTTTAAAGGGCAAGTCCACCCTAACACTAAAACCTGTAAAGAAATCGCTATACATACCTTTTCTGAAGCCAATCTGGTCCAGTCCCATGCTGAGCTGTCAGCGGTGGCTTCTGTGTGTAGGCGGGTGCAGAGGAGGCAGCCGACAGAGGAGGCCTCATAGTAACTCTATGGGTGACGTCACTTCCCATTCATTTCCCAGCTGTTGTTGGCTGTCTCCTCTGCAGAGTTTCTGCTGCTGGAGACCGGACCGGAGTGGCTTCAAAAAAAGGTATGTATAGTGATTTCTTCCTTACAGTCTAGATAGTTTAGTATTAGATTGTAGATGTCTGTAGATGTAGTGATTTTAGTGTTAGGGTGGACTTATCCTTTAAGCTTTTTGAAGTAATTGGACATTAAAGTCATTGTAAAGCTTTTTTTTCATTAAAATAACAAACATGTTATACTTACCTCCTCTGTGTAATGGTTTTGCACTGGGCAGCCCCGATCCTCCTCTCCTCAGTTCCCCCGCAGGCACTCCTGGTCCCCCCCCCCGCCAAGTGCCTCATAGCAAGCTGCTTGCTATGGGGACACGTGTGCATGCTCGCTCTCGAACCCTGCTCTTTGTGTCCATAAGACACACAGAGTGGGGCTTGGTCCTGGCCCCTGCTCCCTCCTCACTGGCTCTGATTGACAGCAGTGTGAGCCATCGCCTCCCGCTGCTGTATCTGAGCCAATGAGAAGTGAGGGAGCCTTGGCTCTCATTCACATTGCTGGATCGAGAGCAGGCTCAGGTATGTATTGGGGGGGGGGCTGTGGGGAGGAGCTACATGAAGAAGTATAAAAAGAAGAAAGTGACCAGTCACATAACTGAATATCAATGGCATGCTTCCATCCCGGGTTAATATATAAAAGGAAAAAATAGGGGCAAATGGGACTTTAAATGAAGCATGTCAATTGAAAGTATAATAATGAATACATGTGAGTAGGTAAAATGATTGGATTTAATTTATAGTCAATAACCCATGTAGTAGTCCATGATTTTGATGCATACAGTACAAATAAAGTAGTATAGATACAGACATAGTCGCATGAATTGATATAGAAGTGTGAAAAATGAAATGATAAGGGGGTAAATTAAATGCATAAAAATGCAAGTGAGAAAAGATGGGAAAAATAAATCCATAAGGAATGTGTGGAGATAGAGGGTGTGGTGCGCTAGGTAAATAGGTAAGAGGATGGGAATGTGTGTCCATTTATTTCATTTCATTTTTCACACATTTACTTTCCAGATGCACCAAGTACACATTTCTTTCAGTCATTATTTTCCTTCCTTTCAACACGTCCAACCTCAGATTCACTTTCTTTGACACATCCCAATATTTCTTCACTTTTTCGCAGATTTTCCCATTTACAACCCATTGACCAGTATATTGAGGGCTCAGGAATCTGTCGGCTATGGTTTCTCCTGGCCCACCCTCCAATCACTTTGGGAGGATGGTCGGTACCCTGCCTCAACCCTGGTTGAGACGGTTATATCTCACACCCTAACAGATCCCATTGCTGGTAACTCTCCTTGATTTTTGGTCTATTTTGTAAATAGTTTTTCTATTTAAAGTAAACAATTTGGACAATTTTGATTTAATTTTCTCTATTAGCCTGAGGTTCCACATGTATCAATATTTATGATATTCCTTTGTTTTTCTCAGTTAAATTATGCATCCCACCCCTGATGACTGGCAAGAAGCCAAGAAACGCGTCGGGTTCTCAAACTAAGGATGCCCTATCAGGCCGAATTTTATTCCTGATATTCATTAATTTTTTTATCAGTTTTTTCTCATTTCATGCGATTTTGTGATTTTGATTTGTCGATTTTTATTCATGTATTTCTGTTATGAACTGCATTTATGTATGTCCATTGATTTGTTTGCACTACTGAGTCTTTAATGATTGTTACTGCCAAATATGCTTCTATATCAATTCATGCGACTATGTCTGTATCTATACTACTTTATTGGTACTGTATGCATCAAAATCATGGACTACCCTTAGGGGTTATTGACTATAAATTAAATCCAATCATTTTACCTACTCACATGTATTCATTATTATACTTTCAATTGACATGCTTCATTTAAAGTCCCATTTGCCCCTCTTTTTTCCTACATGAAGAAGGTTTTTTACCTTACTGCATAGAATTCAGTAAGGTAGAAAAAACATTCTGCCTTTACAACCACTTTAACATGCTATCTTTACTAATGCCACTAAACCTGTGAAAATGATGGTGCCTAGAATTGGCCTTTAGCCACTTTATCCTTAGCACCTTACAGTGCCTTAAATCCTTTTTAAACCCAACTACAGTCAAAGAAGGTCAGCACAGAAAAAGCTCTGCCCTTCTCAAAGCTACATACCAGAGCAAATAGAAAGTCCTGATGAATGTCACAGGTGAAAGCATTGTAATTATTTTGTACTTCAAAGGGCTCTGTAACACAATAGGAGGCCTAGGAGCTTCCAGGTCTAGGTTCGGACCTTGGCTGTTAATGACAGCCCCTGGTTCCAACATCTACCGAGATAGCAAGTAATTGTGCTGCAAGTTTGAAAATGACTTGATAAGCTATTGTTAGACTTGCCAGGCTTCACAGGTTTGTTGTGCAATTACAGCAAGTCTGCATTGCATGACTACAGACCAACTTTCTTTGCAAACATTCTGCAAGTCTGCTGCAAGTTTTGGTTCAGTTATGTTGTGCAATAGTCATCCCACCACAGGGGATGCTGTGGCTGAATTTTCACGCTGTAGACTAGCAGAGCTCTTGCTGTAGACTCACCACTGCAACTTTGCTAGTGACTTGCCACGCAAATTTGCTACAAATTTGAAAAGTGTCAACTAGAACTTGTGCTTCATGTGCTCTGCAAGTGTACAACTTACCAGTGAAAATGTGCAGCAAGTTGTAGCGGTACCCCCATAGGGGCTTATGAATGTAGTGGTCCTTCTGTCACCCTGCCCCAGCCAGACACACACTTTTTCAATTGCTCAAATAAGAGACATGAAAGCAGTCCTTGCATTTGGTTTTTTTATGTTTTATTGAGGGGAATTTAACTTGGATGGGGATGGGAAACTTATGAGATGTCCTGGTAATCAACAGTCAATATTGGGTCCAACAATATACACCACAGTACATACAATCTCCTCTTCTCATCCTGCACTTCCTTGCTTGCAGACTATTACTCCTCACTCCTCCAGCACATCACTTGCTTGCACTTCCTAGACTAGCTAGCACTGTAGACCTTACACTGTCTTAGCCAGGCCTAAAGCACATGCCCTTTGCAGAGGGGGACCGTGGGGCCCCTATGATGTAGCACAAAAATAGAAAGTTTCAGTGCTAGCTGTCCCTGTGGCTACTGCTCCTAGGACCACCTCTTCAGGCACTCCCAGCCCTCCTGGCTGCAGCTGCCCCTCTCCTCTGCCCGTGCTACCACAATCCTCCAGACTGGCTCTGCACCCATCCCAGACTACTGCATCTCAGTCCTCTGTGGAACTCCTGGAGACTTGCCTGGCAGTGTTCTCCCACTGTCCTCTCTTGCTCCTCCTGTGCCTCCTGGTCAGGAGACCTCGGTGGGTTGTAAGAGGGTCCTGTCCGCACCCAAGCCCAGGCCCAAGGTCACCGCCCCCAGACTGGGGAGCTCCCTCAAAGGCCCCGGCAGCCTAACACTTCATCTCGATCTTCCATCCAATCAACTCCTCCACTGCTGGGCTGACCCTTGCTATTTAAGGAGGCCTGCCCCCTGCCAATCCAGATTGGGGATTGGTCATGGCTCCTCAGAATACACCAGGCAGCTCCACCTCCCCTCTCCACCTCTCTTTCCAGAAAACACCAAAACATTCTGGAAAGAAGTGGGAGGTCCTGGTGGTTCTACCTGTGAGTCACCCAGCACTACCCTGAGCCACTCCCAGCCCAGATCAAAACACAGCCAAGCCTGGAAATGTACCTGTCCTCACAAAATGTACTACTCTTCTAGCACACTAGAGGGTGCTAAAAAGTTAACAGACTTACAATTTAACACTGCCACAAATTTGTGGCAAAGTATCCTTGCTATTTGGGTACATGTGCCAGGACCCACCCAAGAGTCCAGAAGTGATTTTAAAATGGCCCCAGGACACATACGGTAACTGAAAATCACAATGGCAGTTAAATTAGTGTCACTAAACCCACATCATGAAAAACTATCAATAAATGATGTATTGCATGCTGTTCATAGTCACTATAAGATTTGTTTTCTGTATGCTGCAAAAAACCTGGTAGACCCTGCTGTTCTCTATCTCCACCTTTTGTTCATGGCCCCAATTCAGCTGGGGATTTTGCAGCTGTGGTGGCAACTCTGCACATGCTCAGAGTTTTTGTTGAGTTTCTATGCTGAGCATTTTCACCCTATCACCTCTGAGCAGCCCATGTGACTAGTAGAAGAATACATATCGGCCTAAACTGAGAAAGAAATGTGTTTATTTATATATTTTTGGGGGATATTTATTATAGCAAAAAGTAAAAAATATTGCTTTTTTTCAAAATTGTCGCTTTTTATTTGGTCATAGCGCAAAAAATAAAAACTGCAGAGGTGATCAAATACCACCAAAAGAAAGCTCTATTTGTGGGGAAAAAAGGACATCAATTTTGTTTGGGTGCAACATCGCACGACCGCGCAATTGTCAGTTAAAGTGACGCAGTGCCGTAAGGCAAAAAGTGCTCTGGTCAGGAAGGGGGTTAATCCTTCCGGGGATAAAGTGGTTAAATGGTTAAATCATCTTGACAATAGCATGGAGGGGTAAAATACAGCTGGGCTCAAAAGTCAAAATGACCCACATTGCAGTTTTGATATGTTAACATGCACACTTCGAAGAGATAATGACTTGACAGAACACACAGATAGGGTTAGTGAAAGGACGTCTCTGTGTTATATTTGCCCAGCTGCTACAAAACATATACAGGTGTATTTGTCTGCATTCACGTCCCCATACTGTATGGAAAAATACTAATTTCAATTTGTTTTGCTTAAATAAAGAATTTCCATAGTTTTATTATATAGGTATATGGGAAAGCGAGAACTAACATGTGATTTATTGAAAGTTTCCACACGTGCAGTAGATGTGTTTGTGTCCCTGCTGGGGAGATTCACCCTCTTTATTTGCCGTGGTGCTCGCTGTCATCTGGACTGAGGAAATAAAACGTTTGACTTGTGACTAGGAAAGGAATAGAGAGGATTTATTTCAGTGGGGACATTTACAGTATTGCAGTGGAAACTGTCTAATGCCCCGTACACACGATCAGAAATTCCACCAGCAAAAGACTGATGAGAGCTTTTGGTCAGAAATGTATGCTCCATTGGACTTTTGCTGGCAGAATTCCAGCCAGCAAAAGATTTTTCGGTCAGAAAAAGTCCCTATCCTTAAATACGTTCATCTGTATGCAGTTCGGAAGCGCAAAAAATCACGCATGCTCTGACACAATTCAACGCATGCTCGGAAGCATTGAACTTAATTTTCTCGGCTCGTCGTAGTGTTGTACGTCACCGCGTTCTTGACGGTCGAAAGTTCAGAGAACTTTTGTGTGACCGTGTGTATGCAAGGCAAGCTTGAGCGGAATTCCGTCGGGAAAACCATCCAAGTTTTTTCTGACGGAATTTCTGATCGTGTGTATGGGACATAAGAAGGAAGTCCCTCAGATTTCCTTTCTCTTCCTGTTGTGTCTACAGGACAGGAAGCAAATAGAAATCTCCCTCAGTGGGACCCAAAACAAACTTGATAAAAAAAAAATTGTTAGCCTTGGACATACTGTACTCCAATGCTTACGTATAGTGACTTCTGTTTTAAAATAGCACCAGGGAATTTTTTGTATCGCGCAAAACTGTTGAATGATGACCAACCCTGTACTGTTGACCTGCAAACATATTCATGTTTACTTTATGCTTTCTTGTCTCTTTACTCACTGCCTTATGAAAACAATAAAAATGATTGAGCATAAATCAGCACCAGGGACAGCACTTACATGAATGACAATTGTCCCGTGTGCAGGTGGCTGCTCTCTCTTTGAAATCTTCTGTCCTCTGCCCCCTGATACCCCAGCAGCAGTGATATTCCAGTTAATGCAGGTTTGATATAATTGGCTCCATCTCTCACAGGCACTCACCAAAAGTGCTGACTATGCCTTCCCTTTCCAACCCTTTCCTCCATTCATAGAAGCCGAACTATTAGTGCTCTATGAATAGAGGAGACGGACTTTACACCTTACCGCAGGAGTCTGAGCATTGTACCCATGGTTGCAATGCTATGCAGGCTCAAATGAAAATATTAATATTTTTTTTTTTTTAAATCCATGTGGGAGCATATATTTATTTATTTATTTCTCAAAAGGTAGAATATGCCTTTAAACGCTCCCGTTGTTGTAAGCCTCTGAGAGTTTGTTGTACTGCAAGAAAACAATTAGATGGTATTCTAGAGAATAAGCTCAGGTTTCTTACAAGGATATAATAGTGACACAAAAGCTCCAGTATTGTATTTTGGCCACACAGCGTGCAGGAACATCTCTCCAGAGAAGGCTCTGATGCTTGGTAAGCTTAATCCAAAAGCAGTAGATACAAAGCTAAATAAATATTATACTGTATAGGGGCTATAGAGACATTAATGTTGTTATATAAAAATAATAATATCTCATGAAGCTCAACTTCAGGTTGGGAACTGCTAACACCGCTGACCCTCTCCCTCTACATGCCAATCTTTCACCTTGCTGCATTTTTGTTCACATACCTTTTTCAGGTGCCTAGAATATTGTCATGTGATGCATAGGGGTTCAGGGAATTCCAAATGGTGGGAGGATTCTGAATAAACAGAATTTTCCTTTGAGCCCAAAAAGGTTGAAATATGCAACCCAAGGGGGTGGATCTTTGTTACTTTGAGCTCAGTAGATTGAATGAGGTTGGTGTCATTCAATCCAGAAGAAGATGGAGCAGTGAGTCTGCAGGTGATATTGAAAAGAAAAATAGTATTGCATCCAGATCTGCTTTTTATTTTAAAGGCGCTTAATCAATAATACGTTTAATTAGTTAATTACAGCTATAAGGAACAGAACCAGTGTATACGTTAGAAAGTCAGGTTGCAGGTGCGTATGCACACGTCTTAGTCTAGCCATAGATATTTAGATGTCTCACTACAAATTATATCTGCCCTTCATCTGTAGAACCTGGACCCCCCAATGTTTCTCATGTGATTTGGCCAACTGACAGCTATGGTACATACCAGTTTGCACGGATTTTGAGAATAGAAGTGCAGTTTATTTCCTTTTTTTAAGTGCCGCCATCCTTACCCTGATGTTGCACTGGAGATGGATCAGGCTGTTTATGGCCTGCCCTAGTTGATCAGCTTGTTAAATTAATCATAGCCAAGTTTCATTTTTTTTATTTGTGTCCATGTCTCTGTACCTGATACCATAGAATTTTGTTGCACCATTTACCAGAAATATTTGTTGGATAACATTTATATTTCCCATAGTAACCAATATGATGACCGCAATCATTTTAATACCTTTTTGTAGGAAAGGTGAAGTTTGAATTAGCTACAGTCCTAGGTTTGTTGTCAGCCCACGAAGACCTAATCGAGAGTAGAGGAACTCAAGGCACCACCAACTGACTTTCTAAAAAATCAATTTCACAGCACTTCTACTTCTACTTACTTAGTGGCAATACAGCACATGAAGGGCTGTTTTTGGATTTGCACCTCATGCCTTTTTTCTCTAGCCTAGGAATCCTGGTTGCTTCATATCTTCTCAACATGAATTATATACAGGCGGTCTCTGGGTTACAAACATCTGACTTACAAACGGAAGACAACAGGAAATGAGAGGAAAATCTACCCCTAGGAAGGGCAATTCATTCCTGTAAATGTTATCATGGGAAAAAGGTGTCTCTGAAGCTTTATCATCAATCCTTGTTTCCACAACAACACAAAATTTTCAAAATCCAATTGTCCCAGGGACAGAAAGTGAGGTGAGATCTTCTGAACAGGGGGACAGACAGTAAAACAAATGTTACAGGGGTGTTATCCCTTCCTTATGCTATCCAAAAAAAGTAAAAATAATTTTTTGGCTGGAGCTTCACTTAAAAAAATTACCTGTTCCGACGTATATACAAATTCAACCTAAGAACAAACCTATAGTGGCTTGAAAAAGTATTCATACCCCTTGAAAGTTTCCACATTTTGCCATGTTACAACCAAAAACGTAAATTTATTTTATTGGGATTTTATGTGATAGACCAACACAAAGTGGCACATAATTGTGAGGTAGAAGGAAAGTGATAAATGGTTTTCACTATTGTTTACAAATAAATATGTGAAAAGTGTGACATGGATTTGTATTCAGCCCCCTTTACTCTGATACCCCTACTAAAATCAAGTGGAACCAATTGCCTTCAGAAGTCACCTAATTAGTAAATAGAGTCCACCTGTGTGTAATTTAATCTCAGTATAAATACAGCTGTTCTGTGAAGCCCTCTGAGGTTTTTTAGAGAACCTTACTGAACAAACAGCATCATGAAGGCCAAGGACCACACCAGGCAGGTCAGGGATAAAGTTGTGGAGAAGTTTAAAGCAGGGTAATGTTATAAAAAAAATATCCCAAGCTTTGAAGATCTCACGGAACACTGTTCAATCCATCATCCGAAAATGGAAAGAGTATGGCACAACTGCAAACCCACCAAGACATGGCCGTCCACCTAAATTGACAGGTCAGGCAAGGAGAACATTAATCAGAGAAGCAGCCAAGAGGCCCATAGTAACTCTGCAGAGACCCACAGTTTAGGTGGGAGAATCTGTCCACAGGACAACTATTAGTCGTGCACTCCACAAATCTGGCCTTTATGAATGAGTGGCAAGAAGAAAGCCATTGTTGAAAGAAAGCCATAAGAAGTGTCGTTTGCAGTTTGCGAGAAGCAAAGCGCTATGTGAGGCGGAAAACTAACACTGCACATCACCCTGAACACGCCATCACTATCGTGAAACATGGTGGTGGCAGCATCAAGTTGTGGGGATGCTTTTCTATAGCAGGGACAGGGAAGCTGGTCAGAGTTTATGGGAAGATGGATGGAGACAAATACAGGGCAATCTTGGAAGAAAACCTGTTAGAGTCTGCAAAAGACTTGAGACTGGGGCAGAGGTTCACCTTCCAGCATGACAAGGACCCTAAACATACATCCAGCGCTACAATAGAATGGTTTAGATCAAAGCATATTCATGTGTTAGAATGGCCCAATCAAATTCAGACCTAAATCCAATCGAGGATCTGGCAAGACTTGAAATGACTTGAAAAGACTTGAAAAAGACTTGAAAGTGACAAGACTTGAAAATTACTGTTCACAGATCTGACAGAGCTTGAGCTATTTTTCAAAGAAGAATGGGCAAAAATTTCACTCTCTAGATGTGCAAAGCTGGTAGAGACATCCCCAAAAATACATACAGCTGTAATTGCAGTGAAAGGTGGTTCTACAAAGTATTGACTCAGGGGGGGCTGAATACAAATGCATGCCACACTTTTCACATATTTATGTGTACAATATTCTGAAAACCATTTATCGTTTTCCTTCCACTTCATAATTATGTGCCACTTTGTGTTGGTCTATCACATACAATACCAATAAAATACATTTACGTTTTTTTGGTTGTAACATGACAAAATGTGGAAAAATGTGGAAAATTTCAAGGGGTAGGAATACTTTTTCAAGGCACTGTATCTTGTTTGTAACCTGGGGACTGCCTGTACCTTTTCCTTGACCTATTGAGACCTCTTTTGCTATCTGGTTACCTTTTTACTAATGCTTCCCTCCTTTTACATATCTATTCACATGAGTAAAGGAGGACATCAAAGAAGTTGTAAAGGCAGAAGTTAATGCCCTTATCTTAATGCATTCTATGCTTTAAGATAAGAAACTTTCTGTGTGTAGCAGCCTCCCCGGCACCCCCCAATTACTTACCTACCTACCTCCTTCTCTCTCCAGCGATGTCCACGATCCCCTCGGCCATCCAGTACACTCCTCCTAAATGGCTGAGAGAGAGCAGCAGCGCTATTGGCACCCACAGCTGTCAATCAAAGTCAGTCAGTCAATAAGGGGAAAGAGGGGACGGGGCCAGGTCGGGGCTCCGTGTCTGAACGGATACATGGAGCTCTGACTCAGCTTGGGTGACCCCTGTAACAAGCTACTGGCAGAGGGGCACTCAAAAGAGGGAGGGACTAGAGCAGCAAAGAGGAACCAGAGAAGAGGAGGATTGGGGCCACTCTGTGCAAAACCAACTGCACAGAGGAGGTAAGTATAACATGTTTGTTATTTAAAAAAAAACGAGCCTTTACAATCACTTTAAGCTGGTTGCTTCTGTTAGAAGTCAAAAATCAAATACCACAAAGACTAAAAGGAACAGTCCAAAACCTTTTTGTCTTAATGTCACTGCACAACTGCCATAGCCTGACTTTGGCCAAAGAACACATATGTCCCTGACAACACAGGCATTTTCCTTTCTCCAGTTTTATAACTTAGATCAAAGAGACAGCCTACCATTTCCTAACATTGTGCTTTCTTAGCCTCTGGCTCTCCAGGCCTTTCTACAAATCGGGACTGAAGATCAATGTGTGCTCCAATGCTTTTGTAAGTGTTTACTTTTCCCCGTTTCATGGAGCCTTGCAGAATACGCCAGCACTTTATAAATTATAAACGATAATGTTCAGCACAGTGAAAGAACCTTGTAAAGCTATGGAACGAAAATGTCTCTCAGACACCTTTTTTTTCAGAAGTATGTTACAGGATTTTAAGCCTGAAAACCAGGAATTCTTCAAATGATGTTTCTCTTCATCTGCAGGGTGAGTGCTTGTGGGTGATTTGGCATAATGTATCGATAGTGATGACATGGAGACTGCATGCACTTCAGGGAGAGCCGGTCCCTGCTCACAACCTCTTAGCACAACGGATTCAAGGAAAAAAGCTAAGTCAGGTCTTTTTTTATGCAACATGATCGCTGCAAGACAGGCTCTGTTCCATTATTTATTGCCGGTATTCAAAACACATTTGACTTGAGTCCCACGTGACTTTGCATTGCCTGGATTAACTCCTTTGCAACCAGCAACAAATGTTTTTTTTTTCTGTAGTATTGTGTTCATTGGTACGCTACTAATAGAATACACAATCAAAGGAACACAATTTTTGCTCCCTAATTAAATGCTATGGTTTCAAGATCACTTACATGTCTAGATATTTTTTATGCAAAAGCTTGAACAGGTCTCCTGACATCACACTTTTTGTTAATTTTAGAAAACATGCACTTAGGAAGTATGGAGACTGCCATTGATGACCTTCCCTACTGAAAACAAGACTGCTGATTACAAGGTGCCTCTTTCCACCTGCTTCACTAGAATGCTGGTTGGTATTTGCATACAGATAGATATCACCTGCCTCCTCCCCCATGTGATGGAATCACGGTTCATTTTTTTTTCATAAGGCTAGGTATACCCTGCCACCAATGTGATAGTGTCAATACGTTATTATGGCACTCAACAATTTTCACTTTGTGTTTATTGGAAGAAAATGATGATACTGTGTACACCGCCTGCACTGTAGTATCACCTGTATACCACAGAATGCACTGTAGATATAGGCTACACTGAATGTATATATATATATATATATATATATATATATATATATATATATATACACACACTAGGCTGTATGTATATATACATATTAATGCACTGTCTGCACTGACTGAATATAGAGCAAACACTGAATATGTAGTCCATGCTAAATGCAGAGTATATATATGTATATATAAAATAAATAAATAAATTATATATATATATATATATATATATATATATATATATATATATACTAGACTGACTGTATATATAGTCAGGTCCATAAATATTGGGACATCGACACAATTCTAATCTTTTTGGCTCTACACAACAGCACAATGGATTTTAAATGAAACGAACAAGATGTGCTTTAACTGCAGACTTTCAGCTTTAGTTTGAGGGTATTTTCATCCAAATCAGGTGGACAGTGTTGGAATTACAACAGTTTGTATATGTGCCTCCCACTTTTTAAGGGACGTAATGGGACAGATTAACAATCATCCATCAAACTTTCACTTTTTAATACTTGGTTGCAAATCCTTTGCAGTCAATTTCAGCCTGAAGTCTGGAATGCATAGACATCTCAAGACGCTGGGTTTCATCCCTGGTGATGCTCTGCCAGGCCTCTACTGCAACTGTCTTCAGTTCCTGCTTGTTCTTGGGGCACTTTCCCTTAAGTTTTGTCTTCAGCAGGTGAAATGCATGCTCAATCGGATTCAGGTCAGGTGATTGACTTGGCCATTGCAGAACATTCCACTTCTTTCCCTTAAAAAACTCTTTGGTTGCTTTTGCAGTATGCTTTGGGTCATTGTCCATCTGCACTGTGAAGCGCCGTCCAATGAGTTTTGAAGCATTTTGCTGAATATGAGCAGATAATATTGCCCAAAACATTTCAGAATTCATCCTGCTGCTTTTGTCAGCAGTCACATCATCAATAAATACAAGAGAACTTTGGCAGCCATACATGCCCACGCCATGACACTACCACCACCATGCTTCACTGATGAGGTGGTATGCTTTGGATCATGAGCATTCCTTTCCTTCTCCATACTCTTCTCTTCCCATCACTCTGGTACAAGTTGATCTTGGTCTTATCTGTCCATAGGATGTTGTTCCAGAACTGTGAAGGCTTTTTTAGATGTTGTTTGGCAAACTCTAATCTGGCCTTCCTGTTTTTGAGGCTCACCAATGGTTTACATCTTGTGGTGAACCCTCTGTATTCACTCTGGTGAAGTCTTCTCTTGATTGTTGACTTTCACGTACATACACCTACCTCCTGGAGAGTGTTCTTGATCTGGCCAACTGTTGTGAAGTGTGTTTTCTTCACCAGGGAAAGAATTATTCAGTCATCCACCACAGTTGTTTTCCATGGTCTTCCGGGTCTTTTGGTGTTGCTGAGCTCACTGGTGCGTTCTTTCTTTTTAAGGATGTTCCAAACAGTTGATTTGGCCATACCTAATGTTTTTGCTATCTCTCTGATGGGTTTTGTTTTTTCAGCCTAATGATGGCTTGCTTCACTAATAGTGACAGCTCTTTGGAGCTCATTTTGAGATTTGACAGCAACAGATTCCAAATGCAAATAGCACACTTGAAATGAAATCTGGACCTTTTATCTGCTCCTTGTAAATGGGATAATGAAGGAATAACACACACCTGGCCATGGAACAGCTGAGCAGCCAATTGTCCCATTACTTTTGGTCCCTTAAAAAGTGGGAGGCACATATACAAACTGTTGTATATCTCACAGTGGGGCGTTCTGCGGCGCTCAAATTTTCCACGAATGCCCCATATGTTCGGTTCGCTCCAGAACAAATGAACACCCCATGCTTGAGTCGAACCCACGTTCAACTCAAACCACGGGCTCATCCCTATTTACCATCACTTTAACTGCCTGCTCTAAACCCAAAGGGTTAGTTTGCTAAATAAGTGGGCATTATATGGTTTATTTAAGTTAGCTAATACCAGTGGCCTTTTCCATGAGCATTGGAAGTTTCCCTAAGAGAATTTCTTTTTTCAGAAGGTAAGCCAATACAGATGCAAACACTCAGCATCTGCAGTCATCTTCCAACCAAATTATCCAACAGGCCTTGTGGCCTTTTTTGTCTGTTTCAAGGAAACAATCATCAAATATAGCTTAAAATAATGTAGAGTGAATGCCACCTTTGCAGACATTGCACTGTAGGTTTAAGGTAACATTTTAAGAAAGAGCTTTAATCTGACTGAGAAGTATAACACTATTTTAAGTTTACCTAAAGGAATCTGTCAAGATAAAATTATGGGAGCTGCCATTGCTGACCTATTTTTGAAGGTGCATGTTCCAACTCTATCATCCTGACCTATCTTTCTGTATCTGGTTAGCCGCTGACCTAGTACAACCATCTGAATATACACATACATGCTTTGGTTCTATGACAAACTGAAAGTATTAAAGCAAGTATAACTATGACAGCACTGGAAGAAGGCTATTAATTCCTGAGGGATTTTATTCAATATAACCAAGTAACACATCTTTTTATTTCAATGCAATGAACGAGTAGCTAATATACTCTTCAATATCCAATGCCCTGAAAGTTATGTCTAAGTGCCCATCACACCTTGTTACCACAAACTCAATAATATCAGAGTTCGTGCAAGATCAGAATAGGATTCTCTTGGACCTTCTGAATCCCTGGTTCAAAACTATTTGTGACATAGTGTAGGACCATGTTTCTCAACCTTTTTTCACTCAAGGCACTCTTTAAAATGATGGACAGTCTTGAGGCACCCCATTCTTAAATATAAAAAACTATTCCAATAGTTTTACATAATGCAGGAAGAACCACACATGTTGGACACCCATTGTTAGAGGTGATTTATTCTTCCAAAGCAAATACACTTTTACACACTGGTACTGACTAGTATTCCAATGTTTCTCTTCTCTCTCAATTTCTCTCCATCAATCAGCTAATGTGACCCCAGTGCTGAGGAAGAGAGGCACAGGAGGGTCAAGCAAGGATGCTGTGGAGGGGACAGACATCCTCCTTATCAACTGACGACATCATTGGTTGCTAGGATGCCAGTGTCTGTAAAGTCGTAATGGTGCATAATGAAAACCCGTGGCTTTGTGTAACTAAAATGCAATCTTCCTCCACCTGCCGGCTTGTTTATGATTTTTGATTAATTTTTAGGCATTTTGCCAAGACCTCTCTGAAGAAGCCTCAGGGCACCCTGGTTAAAAAAAGGCTGCTGTAGGACAGTGGTCAGGCAAAACTGATCTAGAACAAGAACCTAAATTCAAATTTGTACACTTACATTGTTTCGGGTAGTTGAAATCAGGGCATCATGAACCTTAATTAGTTTTAAACATAGGTTTGTAGCTAAAATTGTAATGAGTAAAGCCTCGTACACACGATGAGAATATCGGACGAATGATCATCCGTTTTTTCTTTTACATGCTAGTTTCTTATCGAAAACCCATAACTTACTAAAGACACGAAAATTCTCGCACGCCTGAATTCAACTTCCAAAGTGATGTATTGTGTTGTAATGTATTCTTTCATTTCCAAGCATGCATGGTCTTGCTCTTCTGATTTTTTTTTTTTCATGCAAATACTATACTGATTAAACTAAAATCGTTCAATCTAGTATCGTACAAGAACATTTTTTTTTGCTTGATAATTTTAGATGAACTGTCGTGATCGGCTCTCGAAAGCTGTGTACTAAAACTCGGTTTATCATAAGATCACTCCAAAAGCGGTATTTTTCATCTGATTTTCTGATCGTGTGTACTAGGCTTTAGTTATAAAACCATTGATAACATAGTGCTTAGCTGAGGTTTTATTCCTGTTTTTTTAAACCTTAGATTTTTAGAAGCTTTTAGAAAGAATGTATTCTGGTAGTTCATTGCCCAATGCTGAAGCACCTCATTGTGTCTGTATCCTATCAGACGGTATAAAATAATTCATGTCTGAAAAATGAGACATGAGTTAGCTGTTGTCATAAAATAGGTCATCTTGATTGTGCATACTACAGTACTCTGGTTGATGCTTTTTGTACAGACAGCTGTGCTAACGGACTCAACCTCCACACTTGCCTATAAAACAGCACTTCAATTAAGACTAATGCAGTTATGCTTTTTTGCCTTAGTACAGGGTGGAGGAGGGCTGGCAATATCTGACCTGGGAGACCAAAGCTAAAGTGAGTTTAAACCCATGTTGGCCTAGGGGAGGATAGTCATTAAAATGAACGCAGAACATACAAGAAACAATCACATTAACCCATGGGTCTCTTAATGAAATTCCCACCTTGAAATTAGCAGTCACCGCCCACTTTTGCATATGGACATCAGACTGGTGTATTTACATTCACAACAGTTCTTGGGAGCACCTTGATCTATTGAGCTTTAAGAGTTTATTAAGCAAAACAGATTGACGTGTCAGTCCACCTAAAAGTAGTACTTTCTTTATAGAAGGAGTCTGGGGTACTTAGATCTTGGATAACCCAACAGTGAGATCTATGTGTCATATTTCTAATCACTCTTCCTGTCCATCTGGTAGATTTGGGTGTTTTTGTCTAGAGTGTGTTCCAGCACCTACTACTCTTGCATTCTTTATAGTGTTGCATAAATGAATGTGTATTGTGACGCCAAACTTTTTTTTTTCAGTTGTGGACAGAGTGTGGAAAGGTTAGAATATCTGTCATGTTTTTATTGCTAGTTATGTCTTCCTACTAGAGATATTCACCCACTCTGTCTAATCCTAATGACCAATGTTACCTGACCAGAAACTCAGGATTCCATGATATTTTCAAGTCAAACTGATCACTGCTGTATCACATTTTTGACACATGCAAGATTGCTAAATCCAGAAAGGTGATGCTCAAGACTTTGCTGTTACAAAGATGGCACCTTATATTTAACCCAAAAGAAATGCGAGCATTGTGCAGAAATTACAAACCTTCTGGGAGGTTACTTTATACACTGCAAATGTATATTTTAATTACTATTTACAGGCAAAAATATTTTTATGGCCTTAAGAGGGAGGTCCCAGTTCCACCATAATAGAGCCCAGTGGGCCTTTGCAATGATCTTTACTGTGTACCACTAAAGGAGGTCTGATGGTCTTATGCCCTGTACACACGGTCGGACATTCCGAAAATAAAATCCATGGATATTTTCCGACGGATGTTGGCTCAAACTTGTCTTGCATACACACGGTCACACAAAGTTGTCAGAAAATCCGATCGTACTGAACGAGGTGACGTAAAACACGTACGTCGGAACTATAAACGGGGCAGTAGCCAATAGCTTTTGTCTCTTAATTTATTCTGTGCATGCGTGGCACTTTGTGTGTCGGATTTGTGTACACACGATTGGAATTTCCGACAACGGATTTTGTTGTCGGAAAATTTTATAGCAAGCTCTCAAACTTTGTGTGTCGGAAATTCCGACGGAAAATGTGTGATGGAGCCCACACACAGTCGGAATTCCCAACAACAAGGTCCTATCACACATTTTCCATCGGAAAATCCGACCGTGTGTACAGGGCATAAGAATTGAGTTGTGGGAAGTGAAGAATCTCCTTAGGAATTCTCATTCACAATAGTAATATTTTGATGCTTACAGTATGTGCTAAAGATGTCCTTGTGTTGCAGCTGATGATGTAATTAAATGTCAACTATAATTAAATCAGCAAACCATAGAGTTTATTTTTCTAGTAGAACCCCCAGAATACATCACTTTTCAAAGGGAAACTATAGTGGATTTTTATTTATTTTCTATTTATTTTAAGGCTATACATTTTCATACAGAGGCATTATATTTTATAAAAAATATTTAATACATGACAAAGGATTCTCAGAACACTATGGGGGAGATTTACTAAAACTGGTGCACATAGAATCTGGGGCAGCTGTGCATAGTAACCAATCAGCTTCTAACTTCAGCTTTTTCAAATAAGCTTTGACAATAAAACATAGAAGCTGATTGGTTACTATACAGAGCTGCACCAGATTTTGTGTGCTCCAGTTTTAGTAAATCTCTCTCTATGGGTTTTCAAAAGAGAGAGAACAACACAAAGTGCTCCCTTCTTATGAGGGATACACACTATACAATTTTCTTTAGATTTTTTTGCTTTAGATGTACCAAAACTATATAATATGAGGTCAAACCTAAACAAGTTCAATTTGTATGCAATGAGGCAGGCCCTTCCACTACATAGTTGAAGGTAAATTTAAAGGAAATCGAACAACAAAAGTTGTATAGTGTGTATCCAGCTTAAAGAGGAACTGCAGTCTGCTCACATAATTTGTAATAAAAACCATCTTTGACATTCTGAAACTTCCCTCCAACCACTTTGCATATTATTTTATATATTCTGTGATTCTGTACTTGCCAAATATGCTGCAGAAATCTCCCTCCACTGAGTCTGGCTGTAACCATTTTAACTGTGGGCAGCTGAAGCTGCTACCTGTTCACTTCCTGGATTTACACAGACAAACAGAGGCACACCTCCAGCTCTGCAGCCCTGCAGCTTTTATTGGCCCTTTATGACTCATTCCCTCCCCCTTCCTGGCAAACTCTCATGAGAGTGAGAGAGAGCTGTGCATGATGCCATAAGCCTAGGCTAATGGCCAGACAAGAAACAGGAAGTGGGCTGTATAAGGTATTTACTGGCAGAAAAAAAATGTTTTACTATCCAAAGTTAAAACAACAAAGGCAGAGAATTTAATAGATGTAAAGTTGAAAAAGTGACTGAAGGTCCGCTTTAAGTCTCTGGTCTCTGATAAAATCCTTAACTGGAGCTGCAGTAGGAAAAGGGAGTGAAGATGATGACACTACTCTTATGCCGCGTACACACAGTCGGAATTTCCGACAACAAATGTTCGATGGGAGCTTGTTGTCAGAAATTCCAACCGTGTATAGGCTCCATCGGACATTTTCCGTCTGAATTTCTGACAAACAAAATTTAAGATCTGGATCTCAAATTTTCCAACAATGAAATCCGTTGTCGGAAATTCCGACGCACAAAATTCCACGCATGCTCGGAATCAAGCAGAAGAGCCGCACTAGCTATTGGACTTCATTTTTCTCGGCTCATCATACGTGTTGCACGTCACCACGTTCTTGACGTTCGGAATTTCCGACAACATTTGTGTGACCGTATGTATGCAAGACAAGTTTGAGCCAACATCCGTCGGAAAAAAAACATGGATTTTGTTGTTGGAATGTCTGATCAGGTGTACGCGGCATTACTTGTTTGTATAAATTTTAGCATAAGCTATTGAGCACTGTATACATAAGCTTTTTTTTTTTTTTTACAACAGAAGGTAAGGAGGAACTAACCTCAGTACCACTCTCTGCACCCTACGCTACAAATAAAGGGTGCAGTGGTGGAGTCTGGCATTCACAGTAAATGCTCAATCTTTTTGGGTTGGTTGATGCTGGCTGCCATTTAATCCAGAAAACTGAGGATATCTTGTGACGAAGGAGAGGTACTGTTGGCACAGCTTCGGATTGGATGTGAGTATTGCAGCCAGAGCTGCTTTTATTTTATATGACAATACCTGAGGGACTTTTTTAGGAAATAAAAAATTGGAGCCGGGATTAAGACTAGGTGAGCCAAGAGAAAAAGGCAGCTTCCAAATACACATACATATACATAAAAGTTATACAAATAATCCAATAGCAGTGAAGTACAAATGCAACCAATAAATGGCAAGGAAGTCAAGAAGAGGGCCAATGTTGGCCAGCAAGTTGCAGGGGGACATAGCAAGTATGATCCAGAACGTAAACCAGAAAACATTGACTATTTTTAATAAGTATGCTGCTAGCAATAGTAAATAGATAGGAAGGCATATATATTTACTTGCTTTTACATTCTATCAGTCTAAAGTGGTAAACCAGTCAAAATGTGGGAAATTCAAATGAAACGTATGAAGCAAAGATGCTTAAAGTGGACCTTTTACCCCGATATAAAAAATATGCTTATTGTACATAGCACTGCAGACCCATTTATAAAAGCAGCATAATGTTCACCTAAAGTGCTGCAAACAAATACACTTACCTAAAAGCGGAACTTCACTCTCTCAATCAAAATTGACTATTTTTAATCCTTATGCTTCCAGCATTATTAAATAGATTGGAAAGAATATCATATTTACTTGTGTTAAACTTTTTTTTAAATTCTATTACTATTTCTTCAGTTACTTCCTCTGGGGAGTCTTCGGGGGGGGGGGGGGGGGGTGTTTCTTAACTAAGCACACCCTCCTGCCTGCATGCCTTAGCTAAGGGCAGATGGATTCCAGGAGGTAAATGCTACATGAAGCATCTGCCCTTACCAAGAATGGACACGGCTAGAGATGCTAGGGGGGAGGGGGTTTCAAAGTGATTTCTCAGCAAAATAAAGCATGAAGACATGGATGGATGGGTGAGCTTGCTTTGAATAATAAAAATGAATTAAATAGCATTTTTGGTTTGTGGTGCTCAGATGCAGTGCAGTTCTTTTTAAGCTTGGGGGTCACATTGATAATTTGTGCTAAACAACCACAATCATATATTACTGTTCGGAATTTTTTCTCTTTTATTTATAAAGCTTATGCAAGGTGTGCAGGCTGGAAAAAGATGACAGTAGGGAAATTAAAGAGGTTTTAAATAATACAACATTACAAGCATGAAAAGTGCAAGACTTAAGATCTTTATCACTCTGATTCTTATTACATTAGCACTTCTCATTCAGTATTACCACAAACCCACTATATAATGAATTCAATAAAATGTCATCTGTTATAGCTCTATAAAAGCGACATTGGGCAAAAACAAGTGAAGAAAAAAAAAGTTTATAGCTAAAATATGTTCATTAAAACCTTTTCACAATTACCACACAGCTGTTTCCTTCTAAATATTCAGTGAATGTATTATGCTCTGTATTGTTTTAATACAACAACTTTTTTCTGGATTATCTGGTGAATGATGATCTGCTGAGGGAAAATTTTAACAACTTGCTATATATTTAAAAGGCTGTAGGTTTCATTGGTCATGTACGATTGTGGCTTTTTTTATGTCTCGACACAATTGTGCACACTTGGTCACATTGCCAGAGCAAATAGGGCTATACCCCAATGTGAAAGCTTGTATTATACAAGGAAATCCAAAACTACTTGCAAGTATTCATTTGGGATGACTTTAAATCTATGTGTTCAGATTACTTTTATTAATGTGCAACCTTTACAATACACCACAATCCATACATGTGAATATACGTGCACTGTGTTGTGGTGTGTTGGTGGAAAATCGTCAAGTTATAAATAGCCTGCTTATGACGTCCTGGTGACGAAACGCATAGGGGTGAGACACACTGCACTACGTCACTTCTACTACAGCAGGGTGGAATGCATGCTAGCTTACATACACATTTGGAGACACTGAGAGGCTACGGTACATTACCATATTGACGGCAGATAATTCCTGGTGCTGGGGGAGGCACCTAACCATGTGAGTGAGTGCATACTGTACGATTTTTCTGGGCTTTTAAATAAACAGTCTTATGTGATGATATCTTCTCTGGTTTTCTTGTATGGAATATTACGGTGGTACGGATGGTGACTCATAATGAGAGACTGACCAGATATACTAAGCATGTTTTGACCTACCTCAGTGTAAGATCAGGAGATCAACAACCTCTGGTGAGTTTGTTGGTGATAGGACACAAAGATTGTGTTCTTTGCACAAGGCACAGCACTTTCCGTTGGCTAAAGAAAGAGGAGCACATTATTCTCAGCACTTATTGTACTTCAACTATTTTTGAGCACTATTTTCACTTTGTTGATTTGTAGTTTGATAATTGTAGTTTAATTTTTTTTTTTCACTGTGGGGGAGTGCAGCTTTTTTCACTATTTTTGGTTATTAATAAGAGAAACAAAATGTTACCCCAACTCCACTGTCAATATGAAAGTCCACGAGCTGTGATCCAGTGCTCTAGCCAGGACGTTCAGGTCCCAAATACAATACTTGAATCAAAAAGGGCTGGCAACTCGGATGCTCTTGAATAAAAGTCCTTTATTGATTACATGGGTACACGGGTACACGCTATATGTTGACGCGTTTCAGCTAAGAAGCCTTCATCAAAGCAGCATTTTTGGTTATTAATGGTGGTAATAGCAGCAACTCTCCCATTCCTATTTTAAATTTGTGCGGAAAAGCTCAGGTTTGAGGTAGCGCAGCCCATATACCATTTGAATACCTCAAGTTATACATAGATAAATTATAAAACAAGTGGGAAATACGAGAAACAGGAGGAAGAAAGGAGAATATCAATATTGAGAAAGTAGATGTATAACAAGATAAAGTAGGATGTAGCTGACCTTCACAGAGTTCTGTGGCATCTGCAACTTAGGTCATTGATGAGCCTATCAGGCCTATCTAGGTGGTGAGGTCTTACAACAAAGTCAAAAGTCAACACAGAAGGGAGGAAGCCCTCATTGTTCTCCTTTGAATGAATTTTAGTTCTTGTCTAACTTTAGTATGAAGTAGCCTGAGGCTGGCTAGGCAAACGATAGGAGTCTGTTTGAGCACCTCCTCTGAGTACCACATTGTGTACTGAAAAGACTGAATAATTGGTATTATTTCTTGAGCGTGAAATGAAAAAGTTATAAATAAGCCTCATCTTTGGTAGAATCATTTTGTCAGTTTGTCTGTGTTCAGTTGTGCATCTTCAGCCCTTCTTCCCACATGATGGTCTTTATAACTGGAACAGGAATTATGAGTCAAAGATTTGGCTGACAGACAATTTGCCATTATTTCTTTCCTCTCCCTGCCTGCGCATGTGCATATCCAGTCCACCGTCACTCTGTGGATATGGTTCTGGGGAGACCAGTTGCTAAATAGGCAAATTCAAGGGTTCTTGGGCAGAATAATCCTCTGGATATGATTTAAATATTGAACTGCTTTGTTCCAGAATTGTGAGATATGATAACAATCCTACAAGCAGTGTGTTGCAGTGTCTCCCACCAGCCCACTGTCAGAAACCATGAATCAGACCTAGACAGAAGTTCAGTTAAATCACACTTGTTTAATAATAAAAGTAAATAGAACAAAAGTAGTCAAAACATAGCCAAAGTAACCAGAATGGATAGTCAGACAAGCTAGAAAGTCAGGGAACCAGGGATCACGTAGTGAAACAGCAAGCAGGACCTGAAGGAATGTCAGCCAAGCAAGTCTTTAACAGGAATGCAGGAGATAGTCTCTGTGATGTTGACCAAGGCGAAGGCAGAGATCATCCGGGCTGGACGGCTTAAGTAGGCAGGACTGACGAGCAGGATATCATCAACAGGTGAGTCACTGTGGAGAGATAGAAGCTGGCAATTAGCCGACAGCTGAGCGGCCAGCTCAGAGAAGGAAAGGCTGAGCGCAGCCCTGACACCCACACTTAGGGCAATTTTTAAAATATGGATCAGGGACCTTGATCTTATGAAAATATTCAAAGGCATAGCAAGCTCTATACATTGGTACATTCTTTTTTTTGGTGTGTGGATGCTTGTTGGAAATAGATGCAATGCAGCATTGCTCAAATGAATGCCTAACACCAGATCTGTACTAATTGCTCACTGCGTTCATTCAGTAAGGGGTCGGTAACCAGCCCCCAACCCTGTGTTCTCGATCCTTAACACTGCACGGATCTACTGCCTCAACAGCAGCTGCAGCCAACAGGAAAGGGAGAAGGGGAAGCCAGCCAGCAGCACTGCAAAGTTGGGGGCGTGGGGGACCAGTGAGGGGTGAAAGAAGTGGAGGGGGATCTGTTTTTATAGTTAAATCCCCCTGTGGCTCCTCTACAGCACTCAAAGCTTGCAGGAAGGGAGAGGAGAAGAAGCTAGCAGCTGCAGGGGAGGCATAGGGGGTCAGTACTGTGGGGGGCACATAAAAGTGGAGGGAGGCATTTTGGAGCACAGGTGGAATGCTAGTGGCTCCTCCATTTGTGCAAGGTGTGTATGAGCACTGTGGGCTCTACCCCCCTCAGGGCCTGTATCCAATGCACACATTGCACACATGGGTGATACGCCACTGCATTGGTTAGATATCTCTTCACCTCCTGTCATAAGGATACAATAAGAAGTAAGAGGGCATTGTCAGTGGTCACCAGAATACCCTTTAGAAAATGTGTTTTTTCTGCTCTGTTAAATACTGCAAATTACTGTATTTTCCATCATTTTCTATGCTGGTGACAATCTACCCAGTGAGGATACAGACAAGAATAAAAATTTAGCAGACGCCCTAACCTTTCTACACTGTAAAAAGAAAAAAATATATATATTATCTGCAACGTACATAATGTGTGTATATGTATGTATGTATATATATATATATATATATATATATATATATATATATATATATATATATATATATATATATATATATTGTATTGTGTTATTAGTGTGTTAAAGTAATTAAACTATAAATGGTGACATCTAACAGTTAATATAAGTGTTCAGAGCCAAGGCCAATTGTGATGCTGCGCTGGTTCTAACAGGGCAAACAGTACAAATGATTTGCAATTAAACTGAATTACAAACAAAATATCTGTTTTTTGAGCATTTTGGATATTTGGCAGGATATTGTGGACCTCATTGTCCTTTCAGGTTTCAAAACCAAAATTATTGGTAGCCTTGGATTAACCTGTACGTGCAAATAGCACATATCTTTAAAGCTGAATTCTAGGCAAACGGCTAACTGCACAGATGAAACACATTTATGGAAGCTTTTTTACCTATCAAAGGGTTTGTATTCCTGTCCATCCAGTCCTGAGATTTACACAGCTTGGCCAAACAGCCTTATTTAACTGGGCAGGATACTTTTTTTTTCTCTGCTACACAAGTAGTAAAATTTGCAGGTCCAGCTCCTCCACCCTGTAAATGGACAGTGAAGGGAAAAGCAGCAGACTGATGAGCTCATCTCTTTGCCCTTCCCCTATCGGCATTCTCTTTGCACTTCAGCACAGCTGATGCACTATTTGTTTTGCTTCTCCCTCTCCCTGTCTGAGCTCTGCTGTACAGGGACTGCAAGAGGCTGATAGCAGATTAAATTCAGGAACACTGCTTTAACAATACATTTAAGGATTTACTAGAAATCCAGAGATATGTTAGTTTGTCTCTTTTATATCTACCTACTTAGCTTTAAGGCTGGGTTCCCATATGTGCAAACTGGATGCAGATTTTCACCGCATGCAATTCGCACGACATGCAAGTGCGACCGGCTCTCAATGGAGCCGGTTCACACTGGTCCGGGGCAGCCGCGGCCCGCATTCCAAAAGGGTCCTGTGCATGTTTGGCTCTGGTTCAGGTGCGAATTCAGGTAAAAATTTAGACCTGATTCGCACCTTAACTGGCGGTGAACAGAAAAGCACCGGACCCCAGGCTGGGAACTATGGCCGCACATATGTGAACCCGACCTGAACCAGTGTTTGCAAAATAATGGATGCTGTATGTACTGCTATGTCATGGTACATATTCACTATGGATATTTCTTTTCAAGGCTTCAGATTTAGGTGTCCGTTTATGAAGCAGTGATCAGCGGTGATCCCGAGGATCACCGCTGATCACAGTCCATAAACAGTTATCAAACAGTGATAATCGGGGGAGAACATGTTTGAACTTGTTCTCCCGCCGATTATCTCTACACACGGAGAATCCTCATTGAATGACACAGTAACGGCCAGTTTATGAAGCGGTGATCTCAGCGCTTCACTGGCGATCTGTGTCAGAATTCACACTCCCAGGTTCACCAGCTCAGAGGTGGTGAATCGGGGAGTGAAGAGGAAATCTGGGGGGATCTGAGGGGGAAGGAGGAAGATTTTTAACTTCCTTATGCCTCGTTCAGACCCCCCAACACTGTAAGCATGTCCCCCTGTCATATTTATGTGTATGCATATATATACATATATACATATAATGTGTATATGTATATATATATATCATATGTGTGTATATACATGTATATATAATGTATGTGTGTGTATACATATATGTGTAATGTAGGGGGACTCATTATTTTATTAACATTAATCCACGCCGTTGAGCGGTGATAATTTATCACTGCTTGATAAACTGACATCTGGTACTGTAATCTCATAAAGTCTCACGAGATTCCAGTATCAGGGGCCGTTCTCCACTGTTTGAAGCATTTGTAGATCTCTTCACTCCTCCAAAGGTGAAGCGATCTACACCGCTTCATAAACAGGCACACAGAGGAGAAGATTCTTCACTGTGAATGCCGGAGAATGAAGCAGTGAATAGATTTCACTGCTTCATAAACAGACACCACAAATACAAGATCACCTAGAGATGGTTGCTCGTGCTAGGCTATAGAGAGACCATCAAAATGGAGTCTTCTGTAAATGTCTTCTGTAAACATCAATGGCTGCTTTCACCAGAAACAAGCTGTCTCAATAAGCTGGACAATGACCATTGTGTTATCAGAATAAAGTTCATGTGTTCCATATGGAAGTAAAAAAAAAAAAACTCCATGGACAATTATTCGTAGTGCCAGCACATATATCTATAGTTATTTAGTTGAGAGGTGGTTATTTGAAATAATACCAGTGCTATTCAGGCTTTTCAAAAATGACGAAGGTGCCTCGTGACTGACCAATTCATAGAAAACAATGCATATGGCAGTTCATCTTTGAATTTCTCCACTAGGCATTGGCTGCACTCCATAAGATCTATGTATGAGAAATATTATATACAGTTGTGACCCTGACCTTCTGCTAACTGCCAGTAAGGATCCAATGTGTGTAACAGGAACTGAATAGTAGCACTTACTGGCCCTTGTGTGTGTCGATAGTACACATCTACTACCAAGGGAATATCACACAGTTTTCTGCAAAAAATCTCTCTAAGTAAATCGGATTAAGACAAAGTGGAGCATATTTTAGTCAATGAATCTATATTTTCCCAAGAGACTTACAAGTTCCTAGGTCTGAGCTGTTCAGCCATTCTCATGTAAACTCATTATGCAGACACGTGCCATTAACAGAGCAGATAAAACATGATATTTCCCAACACTATTAAACAATCATTATTTACCGTTATCAATATACACAGTAACTAAGTGTTTGAGCAGATAGATATTTGCAAGGTTTATGCATTGCTTTTGGTAATATCTAACAAATACAGATGATCAATGAAAATAGTGCAGTGCAAGAAACATATAAATCTTATAAAATATATAAGAGAAAGTCCAAATACATTTCCATAAAAAGTTCATAAAAAAGATCCCGGATGGTGCAAAGTAATGTCTCTAGATTGAACATGCAGGTGTCATATAATGTGCAGAACCTCCACCAAACACACAGATGGCCGCTCAACTTAGGACCTTTATACACATTACAAATTTCTTATGTATTTTTAATGTATTTTAAAATTATTTTATATATATATATATATATATATATATATATATATATATATATATATTTTAAATTACAATAACATCATGATTTACATCATACTTATTAAATTATCAAGGGGTTAAAATAGGGGTTTTAAAATAGGTATAACCATTTTTGTGTTTGTATGTAACATTGTTATAGCATGCAGTGTCCCCATGACCACCATTTATCAGATATTTGGAAGACAGTCTGCCTCAATACATGAACATTTACACTGATGATTGCTGCACAGTGGCAGATACTGTAAAAGTGAGATACCCCTGTGTGGGGTGAGTGGTTCAGGTGAGTGCAATACCTATAGGGCATCTATAAGGAGCACAGATTTGAAGAGCACCTGTTACTTTTTTAATTTTTAATTGTTATATATTTTACTTTTTTTATTTTGAAATGAATTATGGACTATTTATGATCACAGTGTGTGTATATGTATATATATATATATATATATATATATATATATATATATATATATATATATATATATTTTTTTATTTTTTTTTTGCATTAAAATAATGGTTTGATATATATTAGTATCACTAAGGCAGGGTTTTGAAGAACACCTTTCACTTTAGTAGTTTTTTTATTACAACACACTCATTTAGTCTTGCATACGTACATTGATAGCACTTGCACACACTAGGATTTGCACTAATCATTTGACACTTTAAACTCTGATTTTTATTATTTTTAGTGGGCGTAAAATATAGGGATACACAGAGTTTCACACAGGGGCATGCAATTATTGTACCTTAGAACAGCGCCACACCTACCTTTCCTTATCTAACACATGACGCGCTGAACCAACAGGATGGTCAAACAAGCATTCACATGAAGGGATCTAATAGTCTCCAAATGGTCTGAGTGGATCCAAGACAGCCAATTCCTCCATAGGATCGTGGATATCAATATAAAAGCAAATATAATCTAGTGCTCTGTTATATAATCATTTATTTAATAAATATAAAACCACTTACAATTCTGGCACTTTTCACAAGTGCACAAACGAGCGATCTGTGTATTTATGATCCTACGGAGGAATTGGCTGCCTCGGATCTACTCAGACCATTGGGAGACTATTAGATCCCTTCATGGGAATGCTTGTTTGACCATCCTGTTGATTCAGCGGGCCATGGTCCTAAGGTGGGTGGCCATCTGTGTGTATGGTGTAGGTGCTGTACATTATATGACACTTGCATGTTCATTCTACACCACTTTGCAACATTTTATAAACTTTTTATGGAAAACTTTTTGGCCTTCCTCTTAAATATTTTATAAGATTTATATGTTTTTTAATATGTGCACTATTTTCATTTATTAGCTTATTTGAAGGTGTTGTGTAATTGGCCTTGAGTGTTCAGCTGCAATTATTAGTTTATATTTATTAAATACAGATGAGTAGATATGTTGTTCATCATGCAACCTGGCCGATTGAGAGAATTGTGCTATAAAAATAAATTTTTTTACTCAGTCTCATTCAGAATGTACAAAGATCAGTAGGAATGTATGGTACAATAACCCGTAACAACCAATCATGATCTAGCTCAATGGAGTGATTATTTTTGGATTGGTAATTGCTTTGGCGCAATTTGCATATCATCACTAATCTTTAAACTCCTTTGTTAAAGAAGTAGTATTTGTTTTTTAAAAGCCCATTTAAACTCTCTTGATTTATTACTCTAATGCCCTGTACACACGATCGGATTTTCCGATGGAAAATGTGTGATAGGACCTTGTTGTCGGAAATTCCGACCGTGTGTAGGCTCCACCACACGTTTTCCATCGTATTTTCCGACACACAAAGTTTGAGAGCAGGCTATAAAATTTTCCGACAACAAAATCCGTTGTCGGAAATTCCGATCGTGTGTACACAAATCCGACGGACAAAGTGCCACGCATGCTCAGAATAAATAAAGAGATGAAAGCTATTGGCCACCGCCCCGTTTATAGTCCCGACGTACGTGTTTTACGTCACCACGGATCGGATTTTCCGACAACTTTGTGTGGCCGTGTGTATGCAAGACAAGTTTGAGCCAACATCCGTCTGAAAAAATCCTAGGATTTTGTTTTCGGAATGTCCGAACAAAGTCCGACCGTGTGTACGGGGCATTATGCTTTCAGGCTGTATATACAACAACAAATGAGCACATTTTTTCCTTTTTTCCTTTCAATCTCTCTTTATTAAATTTTCATTTCATATAAACAATCATAACTATCACAACTTAATAAAAACAAAACAAAATAATGACTTCCAGTTAAACAAGACGTTTCACAACAGATTCTTAATACTTCTATTACATAAAAGATTATTCATTCTAATTATAAACGTCTGTATCATTCGTCGCCAAGTTTCCTCATCCTAAACTCCTAGAAAATCTACAGCCCCTTACCCACCCTACCCTATACCTCTCTCTTCCATACTGGTCACACTCATACAAAAAAAAATTCCTTATACATATTCCATTATTTCCTGCGATGCTCTGAACTCATCCCGATTTTGCCAGATCTCAGGAAGTTGGTTTGTGGTATAATCTTCCTCTCTTATCTGTTCCTCCATATATTGGATTTCATTCATTTCGCATATCCAATCTACTATTGCTGGACTCTTTGTTTTTTTCCAGTCTCTTGCTATTATTGTTCTGGCCGCTGATGTCATATGGTGAATGATATCTTTTTTAATCTTCTTTATTGATTTTGGTATCAGGGACAATAGTGAAATTTCTATGCTCGGGGTCAGCTCTATTCCTGATACTTTATGATAAATGTCAAATATTTTGTTCCAGAATCCCTTCACCATTTGGCATCCGTACCATATATGTTCCATTGTACCCTTTTCTGTTTTGCATCTCCAGCATAAATCTGTATTACTTTTATTGATTAAATTTAAAGCATCTGGGCTCCTATACCATCTCATTACTATTTTGTAATTCCTCTCCTGATATTTATTTGCAATGGTTGTTCTATGTATAGTTTCAAAAACCTTTTCCCATTCTTCTTCCAATAGTGGTCTCTCCAATACCTCTTCCCATTTCCTTACATTTATTATCTCTTTAAGGGGACTACCTGGGATTAATTCATAATATATTTTTGATAGTTTCTTAATTGGAATCTGCTCTCCCAGTAATAGTTTTTCAAATTTAGTTGGTGGTCTGTTTATCCTGGCTATTTTATATCCTTAAAACGTCTGAAGTTGTTGATACTGCATCCATTTTTTTTCATTTTCCGTTCCCATTTCCTTTAATGCAGGTATTTTCCCATTCTGCAGGATTTGTACCAATCTTATATCCTCTGCCCTATTCCATTTTAAGAATTTTTTACATCCCATTGCTGGAGGGAATTCAGGGTTGAAAAACAGTGGAGTCATAGGTCCCAGCGTCGTGGAGAGCTTCCCATTTTTCACTATGCCATCCCATACCTTTAACGTTGCATTTCATTTTTTCCTGTTTTAAAAAATTTTTTTTTTAGCTGTTGCGTATGGCATAAAAAAACCTGTGTTGGCAGCACATAGGAGAGTTGGACCGATGTTCTCACACACAGCGCAGAGGCCTGGCTCCCAAACAGTCAGACACGCCCTTCCCAAACTCTGCTCTAACTACCAGCACGCTCACTCCCTGAAAAGCACTCTTGATTGGAGCTAAAAAGTTAAGGTAAAAGAGCAGAACATTTACTTCAATATATGCAGCTTGACTGCACTACAGTAAAAAAAAAAAAAACAAGAGGGTTCACAGATGTAAGATATACTGGTAATGTATGTGCATATCTGTTTGTCAGTACAGCGTTAGGGTGGGGAAGTCAGAGCTGTCAACTTGTGAAAATTGACAGCTCTCTGTCCCGATCTCCTGATAGTGACTGCAAATCTCCTAAAATGCCTTCTCAGAGACACCTGACAATTAGCATAAACGTTTATATAGTTTTAATGGCTCACTTGTTTGGATCCCCAAATAACTGGTGTTAAAAATATTTCCTAGCATTAAAAATTTAGTTATGTGCACATTAGAAGATCTTCTAAGCCAGAGACCCATATATCTGATTTTCTGTATGTGTCCTTCTTTTTTTTTTAAAGGGTCAATCCACCAACACCTTATATTTTGAGTTTTGGTGTGTGCTGGAGACATAAACCACATAACAGTTCCAAAGAGGCTCCAGTAGTGATCATTTTGCTGGTTTATGACAGTCACAGTCCTTGTTGTATTTTTAATGTGCTCTATATAGTGACAAATGCAACAGGAGCAGTGGGAGTACTTAAATGTCAGGAGCACTTAAAGTCCAAGGTGGGTAAGAAGAGATGCTAAATCTATAGCAGGAAGGTAAACATGAAAAAAACAATGAATAGAGTGAAAACAGTGCAGTAATCAAGTATTGAGTATTGACATATCAACATACTGTGATATACAAAATAAATTGTGATTGGCATATACAAAAATACTAACACCACTAAAACAAAAACTCTAACACCATCATCTGATTGAGAGTGTCTATAAATAAAATGCACTGTGCAAATTATAAATCAACATTGGTAGTATAGTCCCATTGGTGATTAAACATACATTTATTAGTATATATTGAGGGGAAGGAATCCAGGAGTGTAGGACTAAGGGAGTCACCACCGTGTGTGCATCCACCACCCAGGGGAGAAGATTAAATATGCTTACCAGAAGGTAGCATCAATCAGGCATGTGACATCAAAGCTCTGGATAGCGAGTGGTGCAATTCCTCCTCCTTAGCTAAGCCACCTCAGGCAACCTTGGCCCGGCATGTGAGAATATAGATCAGGATGGCCATGTCTCAGATGGTAAAAAAAACTCCTTCCACCACAGAACCATTTGGTAGATTTATGGTTAACAGCATCCATAAAAAACAACAGAAAGCCTCCACATAGTGACAAACCATATGGTAATGGGTTTATTTAGTATAAAAAGGCTTTACAGAGATTCAAAGATGTATTGCATCAAGTAAAAAATCTCCTCTGTGATCACAAAAGCATAAAATTTAAAAAGGCGCAATGGCATGGAAAGGACTCATCATCCCAACGCGTTTCATCTACAAAGACTTCAACTGGGGTATGAATCTGCATCCATGCACTGCGCAATAATATAACTCAATAATTAATAATGACTAAACAAACCTGTAAACAACATAATGACATGTGGCCATATTCAATATGGTATCCGACGTGTGCTCCAAGCCTCAATGTGGCCACCAATGATGATAGGTGCTAAACCACAGTGAGGCCCGGATAGAGCCAAGCCTCAATGTGACCACCAAAATGATAGGTGCTAAATCATAGCAAGGCTTGGATAAAGCCAAGCTCCAGATATCACTCAACTGCACAGCCACACACAACGTGTGTTTCAAGCCTCAATGTGGCCACCGAAGAGATGATAGCTAAACCACAGCGAGGCCGGATAGAGCCAAGCCTTGATGTGATCACCAACAATGATAGGTGCTAAACCACAGCGAGGCTTAGATAGAGCCAGACAGATATTCGGCTGGAAAAACACATTCCAAGTTTCACTCTGAACACCACCCCACACAGGCAGATCCTTGGAATGCAAATCGGATTATAATCTGACCTACTTAATGATTATACAGATTAAACCAATAGAATATAAATTAAAATTGAATAGATAAAACTGAACATTTAAATATATTATGTACCACGTATATAAGCGGAAAATATCAGTATATTATGACAAAAATTTAAATTAAGCGGCATTAATAAAAGCATTAATGTCCCAGTCAACATTCATGCCAATTGGCCAATAATATTTGAGTTCATAAATCCAGAACACTTCTAGCCATGATACACCTCTAATACTGGGACTCCCCCCCCTCCATGGGGATATATATTTGTCTATAATAAGAAACTGAGTGCCTTTAGGGTCTTTATTATGATGTTAGAGATAATGTTTAGGCACAATGTGATTAGTTATTGCTTTCTTTATATTTGTTTACCTGTGACATTGATAATAACCCTTTAGATTGTGAAAAAATATGGGTCTACTGGGAGGTTCAATATCATTGGGAGCTATCCTATTCTGTAATGATGGAGCGCCACGGTAAGTAACCTTGGCGTTATCCGGAAGGAGCGGACCCAAAATCCGGTCAGTTTTAAGGACATCCCAATGTTTATTGAGAATGCCCTTAATCTGTTTGTGTTGAATAGAGTACGTAGTAAAGAAAGACCATTTGAATTTGTTAGAAATTCCTTACTGTTGGATGATACTATCTAAATGGTAAGCTTCGTCTATTTCTGAATCAATCATGATTAAACTCTGTCTGCGCTATAGCCCTTCTCCACAAATCTCTGTTTAAGAATCTGGGCTTGATGGCAAAAAACAGAAGCATTGGTACAATTACGTTGCAACCTCACCATTTGACTCAGAGGGATAGATTTCTACCACGCATTGTGGTGACAACTGTCTAATGGGATGTATCCATTTCGGTCTGTATGTTTGAAAAAGGTTTTTATTTTTAACTGTTCGTTTATGATTGATATCTCCAAATCTAAGAAATGTATTTTATTTCTACTGGTTTCATAGGATAAGAAATGTCTCTATCGTTGGTATTTAAAAATTATATGAAATCATACAGTGAGTCATGGTCACCATTCCAAAGGAGGAGGATGTCGTCTATATAGCGTGCCCAGAGGACCAATTCTATTCTATCCTGGGCATAGACGACATCCTCCTCCCACTTGGCCAGAAATAGATTGGCCAAACTAGGGGAAAACTTGGCTCCCATGGCCACACCTCTTTCTTGTACAAAAAACGTATTATCGAACCAAAAATAGTTATGTTTCCCGGCGAATTCTAAAAGTTCCATGATGAAATCCTGTTGAGCCATGGGTAAACTTTTCAGTCTACTGTCATGAACTGCACATATTGGATGAAGCACTTCACTTATGCGACAAAATGTATTGTTTACTTACTCACATGTCCATGTAAAAAACAATATGTTGGAAAGACTATACGTCCATTTTCTGTTTGATTAAATGAGCATGTAGCGATAATAAAGAAAGGAGTAACTAATCACAGTGTGCCTAAACATTATCTCCAACATCATAATAAAGACCCTAAAGGCACTCAGTTTCTTATTATAGCCAAATATATATCCCCATGGAGGAGGGTCCTAGTATTAGAGGTGTATCACGGTTAGAAATGTTTTGGATTTATGAACTCAAATCTTATTGGCCGTATGGCATGAATGTCGACTAGGACATGAATGCTTTTATTAATACCGCTTAATTTTTGTCATAATATATTGGTATTTTCCACTTATATGCATGGTACATAATATACTTAAATGTTCAATTTTATCTATTCAATTTTAATTTATATTCTATTGGCTTAATCTTTATAATCAATAACTAGGTTGGATTATAATCTGATTTGCGTTCCAAGGATAGGCCTGTGTGGCGTGGTGTTCAGAGTGAGGCTTGGAATGTGTTTTTCCTGCTGAATAACTATCTGGCTCTATCCAGGCCTCTCTGTGGTTTAGCACCTATCATCCTTGGTGGCCACATTGAGGCTTGGAACACACGCCGTATATCAAGTTGTGTGTAACTGTGCAGTTAGGTGACATCTGGAGCTTGGCTCTATCCAAGCTTTGGTGTGGTTTAGCACCTATCATTGTTGGTGGTCACATTGAGGCTTTGCTCTATCCAGGCCTCGCTGTGGTTTAGCACCTATCATCATTGGTGGCCACATTGAGGCTTGGAACACACGCCGTGTACCATGTTGTGTGTGACTGTACAGTTAAGTGGCATCTGGAGTTTGTCTCTATCCAAGCCTCGCTGTAGTTTAGCACCTATCATTGTCGGTGGTCACGATGAAGCTTGGCTCTATCTGGGCCTCACTGCGGTTTAGCACCTACCATCATTGGTGATCACATTGAGGTTTGGAACACACGCCAGATACCATGTTGAATATGGCTACATGTCATTATGTTGTATACAGGTTTGTTTAATTATTATTGATTATTCAGTGTATATTATTGTGCAGTGCATGGATGTGGACTCATACCTCAATCCTACCTCATACCTCTATGTCAAAGTCTTTGTTGATGAAACACGTCCGGTTTGATGAGTTGCCTTTTTGAATTTTATGCTTTTGTGATCACAGAAGAGATGTTTTACTTGATGCAATACATCTTGGAATCTCTGTAAAGCCTTTTTATACTAAATAAACCCATAACCATATGGTTTTTCACTATATGACGGCTTTCTGTTGTTTTTTATCAATGGTGTTAACCATAAACCTACCGAACGGTTCTGTGGTGGAAGGAGGTTTTTTTTACCATAAGGGACATTGCCACCCTGATCCATATTCTCACATGCTGGGTCAAGGTTGCCTGAGGTGGCTCAGCTGAGGAGGAGAAATTGCACCACTCGCTATCCAGAGCTTTGATATCACATGCCTGATTGATGCTACCTTCTGGTAAGCGTATTTAATCTTCTCCCCTCGGTGGTGGATGCACACACAGCGATGACTCCTTTAGTCCTACACTCCTGGATTCCTTCCCATCAATATATGCTAATGATTTAATGTTCTAATCACCAATGGGACTATATTACCAATGTTAATTTACAATTGGCACAGTGCACTTTATTTAGAAACACTATCAATCAGATGATTGTGTAAGAGTTTTTTGTACATGCTAATCACAATTTATTTTGTAGATCATGGTATGTTGATATGTCAATACTCAAGGGCTGTACTGTTTTTACTCTATTCATTTACACAATTTTTGTTAATTTTTGTTTTGCTGGCTGCTATTGTTTATTTATGTGTATAGCGCAGTATTTTTATATTAATTCCTTAAAAAAACAATGGGTTGACAGACATCGGATCCCACCTAAAACTAAGATACTTTTTTTTGAGTAAGCAGACCTTATCTGTAATGGCCCTTACACACGATCAGAAAACTATATGAAAAATACCACTTTCAAATCGATCGTACGATAATCTAAACCGCTAGTACACAGCTTTCAAGAGCCATTCACGACAGTTCATCCGATATTATCCGATGGGACAAGCATGAAACCACTGTGGAAGTCTGTGAGAAAAACCAACACTTTTGGGTGTGTTGATCTCCTGGGTCCCCACAGCTCTTCTTGGTTCCTCCTGCTAACCTCTGGTTCACCACTGTCTCCTGCAAAAGTGTCAATTTCCCAGTGGACTTCAGTCGAGCATTCTGGAACGGAGCAATGGATATTTACACTCTTCTTTTGCAAGGTATTTGCTTTGGCAGATTTAAAATAGTTGACAGCTGTTTCTGATGTGCTGGGCACATTTTTAAGTGCTATGTTATTCATATTTGTGTTATTGTATTAAATACAAAGATATGTCCATCACTTCTACTTGACTATTTACCTGAATAAAATTCCCTTTCAGGAAATGCATTATTTATAACGAGTCAGCAAACGCATTGTAATAAGGAGCAGAAAATCACAACCATTGTTCAGAACTGCAAAGCAGTAAGCAGTGTACTTAACAGAGTACATGTACATGTAGAAACAAACTGTAATACACACAAACTGAATACAAACTGTACACAGAGACCAGGGTTTAAAAAAAATAACATGCATTCATTAATTTTTTTTAAAAAATCAGCATTAAATCAACATCCTCTTTGCAACAGAGTTGCAAGTGATTACCAAAAGAAGGCACCTATGCTACAAGAATGATGTCTGGACTTTAGGTAAAAAACAACCACAGGGAAAACTAAAAGTCCTAAAGTCCTTGCATGGAGACACAGATGGTATTTATGGTGTTTTGGTCATTTTCATATTTTTATCTATAATCTTGTCATTCTGAGTCTGGACTCTGTTGTTTTTAAGTAACAACATTGTTATTTCAAAAGTGATGGGTGGAGGTTTAAATGTAATTTTCTTAGTGCATATACAAACAAAACATAAAAATCCCTGGGACTTTAAATCAGGTGAACACATGTGGCCATTGCATATGGAGTAAACATACTTTATAGATTTAATACAAGGTAGATAAGGTTGTCATCATAATACATCAAATGCATATACAGAAATGCCAAACTGATTGGTAATGACTGGGGTGTGTGATACATGCTTAAAGGTTACAGATGTAAATACATGGTTGTTAAAGACATCTTAAAACTCAATGCGTTTCGTGAGCTAACACTCACTTCTTTAGGAGTGGATGCATTTTTTACCATTTTTACTCCTTGTCCTCACCTACTACGTCACTGCAGTATTTCGTCGCATTATATCTAGACACATATACATATATTTGTTACAGTAATCACTTTTGATGACAGATACGGATGGACACATTCTTACTCCACATATGCTATGTCTAACCTTTATGTGCTCCTTCGTGGGTTTCTCCTGGTTTTGTTTCCTACAGCTCCCAGGCCAGATGTACCTGGCTGCCACCAGATGGAAATGTTGCTATGGTATTCTGGCTCAACTGATTTGTAAGTATGGGGTCCCTTACAGGGTCCCTTTTGCTCTGTAAGACACTGTTTACTAATTAACATCATGAATCACATTCTAAAGTTGATGTTCTATTCTATAGATATGTTTTATGCGCATCTACTCCTGAAGAAGTGAGCGGTAGCTCACAAAACGTGTTGGTTTTTAGGATGCCTTTTATAACCATGTATTTACATCTGTAACCTTTAAGCATGTATCATACATCTCAGTCATTACCAATCGGCTTGGCATTTCTGTACATGCATTTGATGTATTATGATGAGCCTTATCTACCTTTTACTAAATCTATAAAGTATGTTTACTTTATATGCACTGGCCACATGTGTTCACCTCATTTAAAGTACCATGGCTTTTTACTTTTTGTTTGTATATCCATTATGGAGGTGTGTCACTGGGGGCAGCACCAGACCACTTACCGTATATTAATTTGTTTAATTTTTGTAGTGCTGTTTTTATAAATTTCTAAGTCCATATTAAAGTTTGAATACACATTTTTTACATTATCATTTGGGGTCGCATTTAATACCTATTTTTCCTTGGGGTACTTTCCCCAACTCTTTTGTATATTGTTTTTACATTGCTTAATCCTTGAGTAGGGTATCTGGTAACCCCACAAGTGAGTATACTGGAACTTGTATACATCTTGCAATCCATCACTACACACCCAGAAATAGCTCTTTCTTGGCCTTTTGTTCCCCTTTTGCCTTTTTTTTTTTCTTGCTTATCCGTAGTAACTGTATCTCAGAAAATTTTTAGAAGAGTATGAGGAATGAATGTGATGCCGCGTACACACGGTCGGACTTTCCGGCATACTTGGTCCGGCGGACCAGAGTGTGCCGGACAATCCGCCCGTGTGTGGGCGGCGGCGGACTTTTCCGGCGGACTTCTTCCCAAAAGCCCGCCGGACCTAGATTTAAAGAAAGTTTCAAATCTTTCCGTCGGACTCAGTTTCGGCCGGAAAGTCCGCCCGTGTGTGTGCTGGTCCGACGGAAAGCCCGCTCGTGTGTAGGCTGGTCCGACAGACCAAATAAGACACGAGGGGATGGTATTGCATCTCGCGCTCGCTGCAATAGGAAAAACAAATCTTCCTATTGCGGCGAGCGCGGGGCATACCAGGCCCTTAGGTCTGGTATGGATTATAAAGGGGAACCCCTACGCCGAAAAAACGGCGTGGGGCCCCCCCTGAAATCCATACCAGACCCCGATCCGAGCACGCAGCCTGGCCGGTCAGGAAAGGGGGTGGGGACGAGCGAGCGCCCCCCCCCCTCCTGAACCGTACCAGGCCGCATGCCCTCAACATGGGGGGTGGGTGCTTTGGGGGAGGGGGCGCCCTGCGCCCCCCCCCCCCCCAAAGCACCTTGTCCCCATGTTGATGAGGACAAGGGCCTCTTCCCGACAACCCTGGCCGTTGGTTGTCGGGGTCTGCGGGCGGGGGCTTATCGGAATCTGGGAGCCCCCTTTAATAAGGGGGCCCCCAGATCCCGGCCCCCCACCCTATGTAAATGAGTATGGGGTACATGGTACCCCTACCCATTTACCTAGGAAAAAAGTGTAAGTAATAAAACACACTACACAGGTTTTTAAAATATTTTATTAAACAGCTCCGGGGGGGGGATCTTCCTCCGGCTTCGGGGGTCTTCTTCCGGCTTCGGGGGTCCCTCCGCTTCATCTTCTCCCGGCGTCCGGTTGGTTCTTCTCCGCTCTCCGGCTTCTTCTCCCGGTGTCGCAGGTCTTCGGCCGGCCCCCTCCGCTGTCTTCATGTAGCTCTATTGCAAGCGGAGGTCCGGACTTCTTGGCTTCTTGGCTTCTTGGCTTCTCTTCTCTTCTCTTCCCCCAGATGTTGACACGACGCTCTCTCCGGCTGGACTGGTCTCTGAGGGCTGCGTTGTGACTTATATAGGCGGAGACCCCGCCCCCATATGATGTCACAGTCCCTGGGCATGCTGGGACTGTGACGTTTTAGGGGGCGTGGTCGACCACGCCCCCTAAAACGTCACAGTCCCAGCATGCCCAGGGACTGTGACATCATATGGGGGCGGGGTCTCCGCCTATATAAGTCACAACGCAGCCCTCAGAGACCAGTCCAGCCGGAGAGAGCGTCGTGTCAACATCTGGGGGAAGAGAAGAGAAGAGAAGCCAAGAAGCCAAGAAGCCAAGAAGCCAAGAAGTCCGGACCTCCGCTTGCAATAGAGCTACATGAAGACAGCGGAGGGGGCCGGCCGAAGACCTGCGACACCGGGAGAAGAAGCCGGAGAGCGGAGAAGAACCAACCGGACGCCGGGAGAAGATGAAGCGGAGGGACCCCCGAAGCCGGAAGAAGACCCCCGAAGCCGGAGGAAGATCCCCCCCCCGGAGCTGTTTAATAAAATATTTTAAAAACCTGTGTAGTGTGTTTTATTACTTACACTTTTTTCCTAGGTAAATGGGTAGGGGTACCATGTACCCCATACTCATTTACATAGGGTGGGGGGCCGGGATCTGGGGGCCCCCTTATTAAAGGGGGCTCCCAGATTCCGATAAGCCCCCGCCCGCAGACCCCGACAACCAACGGCCAGGGTTGTCGGGAAGAGGCCCTTGTCCTCATCAACATGGGGACAAGGTGCTTTGGGGGGGGGGCGCAGGGCGCCCCCCCCCCCAAAGGGCGCCCCCCTCCCCCAAAGCACCCACCCCCCATGTTGAGGGCATGCGGCCTGGTACGGTTCAGGAGGGGGGGGGCGCTCGCTCGTCCCCACCCCCTTTTCTGACCGGCCAGGCTGCGTGCTCGGATCGGGGTCTGGTATGGATTTTAGGGGGGGCCCCACGCCGTTTTTTCGGCGTAGGGGTTCCCCTTTATAATCCATACCAGACCTAAGGGCCTGGTATGCCCCGCGACGGGGCTCGCAAGGTGTCAATCTCGCCGATAAAAGCGGCAAGATTGACATCCTTTTCTAGTCCCGTCGCACCTGAGTCACGTTCACAATGAACGGACTTGTCCGTGTGTGGGCAAGTCCGTTCATTCTGAAAGTCCGCCGGAACTCCGGCGAAAGTCCGTCGGAAAGACGGGCGGACTTAGCCCGCCGGAAAGTCCCGGCGTGTGTGGGCAAGTCCGTTCGTTTTAAAGTCCGGCGCACCTGGCGGACAAAGTCCGTCGGAAAGTGTGCCGGACCAAGTAGGATAGAAAGTCCGCTCGTGTGTACGCGGCATGAGGCAATTATGACCCTACAAAGGTACCATCCTATATAAAACAATTACCGAATGAGAACAAAAATGGGGTGGGGCTCTTGCAGGGTCTAATAGATACACATACCAAATAGGTTTAAAAAATAACTAATAATAATAATATTTCTCAGAAAAGTGATAGACATTAGACTGCTGTCTGATATCTGCTATTCCTAATGGATCATAAGGGGGGTCAATCTGCTTTTCAGGTTAACTTTGAATGCAAGTGATGTTCTTGGAGGACTTCCATTGAGGAAAATCCTACTGTTGTATAGTCTGTTATTCCCCCAGCAATGTTCTAAGAGCATCGTGGTGCTACTGATCATGATAACCTACAAGAGTGTATTCTTATGGGCCTATTAGGGAAAAATGATGTACATTTTTGGAGTTTGAATCATTTGATCACTTCTGATCCCCATCAATTGTTAGTGATCTTCTTCATAGTTCTGTCCACTCAGGGGCTGTGTAGGTGAACTAGTCCACTTGTAGAAAAATTGTGGTCTGTGTAATATATTGAGGCAAGGGGCCAGGACGGAGCTGTCAGCACGGAGGTAGAGACGAGACGAGCACACCATACCGCACGCCATACCAGCGATTTGTTTTCTCTTATGTGAAGCCTTGAATAGGATGGTGCACTCACGCACCCATACAATGTGAGTACCCCTAGGAGGGGAGTGTTTGTTTTTAGAATAAATTCCTTTACAATGTTACACTATGGAGTTTCTTCTCTTTTATTTATGAATTGGAACGCTATTAACTGAGCAATGGGGGTCAACACCTGCATACGTTTTAGAGCCCAGGAGTGGCTCCCAAGCGTAATTTGATATAGTTTGGGTACTGTGTCACACGTTCTGAGGTGAGTGCATATGCTTTTGGGGGTCACCGGAGAGCACTGGAGCATGATATATTTCTTACACTTCTTGGATGAACATGATGGATGTCACTGTTGATGGACACTGTATTTGTGCACTTTGCATTTATCATTTATGAACTTTATTAATCACGTTATTGAAAGAGTGAGCACTCTGTCAAACCTGAGTTTGCACTTGGATTTCTAACATTTTATATGCACGTCGCACTTTGTTTATTTTATCACCAAATAATTTATCACAGATTGATATTTACAAAATATTGTTTTAGATACATTGGGATGCATTTTATGATATTTATTTTTTTGATATTTAGTTTGTATTTTTTCCATACACTGATTTTTACTAGCGCAAACACATTTATTTTATTTTAATAAATTGAGGCCCTACTCACTTGTTCCATAGCAATAATGCACGCTTTACCGCATTGGACATAAATGCATCAATGCATATTATGTGCATTAATGTGCTACAGTGCCATCCATTTTTAGCCACAAATGTGGGAAATTGACCTTTAATTACCATTTTAACCTGTGTGTGCCACCTTCTGTGTCTGTACCAAGGCCAAACATTCCAGGGTATGTTAACTTTTTATCAGGGCCATTTGGGTGATTTCTGTTATTATTATGATTTAAAAAGGATCCAAAAAACTATGTGATAATAAATGGCTCAATTAAATAAATGACAGTTTTTTAGCATGATCAGTCATATTTTCAATATTAATGCCAACATTTCACAATTTCTGCCAGGGTATGCAAACTTTTGAGCACGACTGTATATCCAGGTTTTAGAGCAACATATGCTCTCATCCAGACTACGTCTTTTTCAGGGAAGGCCTTAAATATTTTAACAGGACAATGTTAACTGCCTACTGCATCTATGACAAAAGCATGGCTTCGTAGTAGAAGAGCCCATGTATTTAACTGTCCTGCCTGCAGTCCAGACCTTTCACAAATTGAAAAATGAAACAAAAAATACGACAAAAAACTAAATATGACAAAGAAGACCCAGGATTGTTGAGCAGTTAGAGTTCTTTACCAGGCAAGAATGGGACAACATTCCTCTCCTAAAACTGGTTTCCTCAGTTTCTAGACATTTACAGTGTTGTTAAAAGTAGTGTAGATGTCACACCGTGGTAAACGTGGCCCTGTCCCAACTTTTTTGAAAGGTGTTGCTGCCATCAATTTCAAAATTACCTTTTTCTTCTTAAAATGGTACATTTTCTCAGTTTAAACATGTGATATGTTTTCTAATTTCTATTGTGAATAAAATATAGCTTTATGAGCTTTGCAAATCATTGCATTCTGCTTTTGTGTAGATTTTACACAGCGTCCCAAGCTTTTTGGAATTGGGGTTTATTATGTTTTATTATTAGTTTATTATGTATAACACAATATATAGAATGGAGAATTCAGCAGTATGTGTCATAGAGCCCCTTATATTATTGGTCAGCAGGAGGAAAAATTGGCCAATGTCTGTGGTCAATGGGGGGGGGGGGAATGGATGTCATAAAAGCAGAAAAGCAAAAAATGCCTGGCATTAATAGTCAGGGGAGAACAAATGTCTGATGTCTGTGGTCAGGGGGACCACTGACACAGGTGTGTTGGTGAACAGGAGGAAGGAAAATCCCCGGTATCAGTGGTAAGTGGAAAATAAAAATCTTTGACATTGGTAAATAGTGGGAGAAAGAAAATGCTTGGCATTGTTGATCAATCTGGAGAAGAGAATGCCCCAGTGGGGGGGAGAGGAAGCGTTGGGGCTCAGTCAGGGAAGAGAAGGGACACTAATGCTCTGTGGAGGGGAAAGAGGGCCACCCAGTACTCCATGGGGAGAGAGGGCACTGATGCTCTGCGGAGGGAGAGGGTGGCACTGGAGCTTGGTGAGGTTAAGATGCAGGTCATTGGTGTTCAGTGAATGGTTTATCTGTTGAAGCTCTGCTTGCCTCCCTCTACCCTCTGCAGAAGTTCACTCCCTTCAATACAGTGTTTCAGCACCCAGCCAACGGGTAGAACACAACCCAGATCCATGGGCCGATAGGACTGTTGGGAGGTATGCGTCAATTATTTAAAAGTATAAAAAGCAAATTCCTGTTCATTTTGATTACTCAGTCATGTGCAACTGGTTTTCACATGATTGGATAATTGCAGTGAAAATTCTTGCAATTTTTTTATATGAAGATTTTAAACTCCTTTAAAATTTGCCTCAATATACTTTTGCAGCAGACAACACGGAAGATTGTGCATCCATGCTATGCAACGCTCTCTTTTTACTAATTGTTTTAAGTGTCCATAAAGGCCATATTTTATTCATATGCAAAGGCACATTTTCAGCCTTAGTTTGAAAAATAAATGTAGATATTTGCAACTACTGTTGACGACTAGGTAATCTATGTTATTTTGGCATGGTTACCTATGACACTTTTTGCCACTTAAGATGATTACCAAAACATCGTCTCTCAAGCAGGAGATATAAACAAAGATTTAAACAAAGAAGAATCTCCATGTTCTGTATGTAATATCAATAATGGAATAAATGAGTTTCTGAACATTTTTTTTTTTAATCTAAAAAAGCCACAAGGCATTTGGATGTGGCATGAGGAGTCTGCTAAATTGGCGCATTCCCAGGGGGCAGCTGTAATGCAATATGTTGTCTCGTGTGTAGGTTCATATGACCAATAAAAGGCTGCTAGACTTTCAATGCCTGGCTCTCTCCTTTGGATTTTAGAAAGCATTTTATAGATCACATATGACATTAGTAATCAGGGATGGGCTTGGTTTAAAAACATAAGAGAAATCACCAGTCATATAATATCAGGCTATTTTTTTCTATATGTAATTTATATACATTGAAAATGGAATACACAAACTACAGAAAATAATAAATTTACCACGCTACAGATGACATTATTATTGTATCAGTCAAAAAATATATATATATACAGTCTATATACTATATAGACTGTATGTATATACAGTATGTATATATACAGTATCTGACAAAAGTGAGTACACCCCTTTCATTTTTGACAACACTGAAGAAATGACACTTTGCTACCATGTAAAGTAGTGAGTGTACAGCTTGTATAACAGTGTAAATTTGTTGTCCCCTCAAAATAAATCAACACACAGCTATTAACGTCTAAACCGCTGGCAACAAAAGTGAGTACACCCCTAAGTGAAAATGTCCAAATTGGACCCAATTAGCCATTTTTCCTCCCCGGTGTCATGTGACTCGTTAGTGGTACAAGGTCTCAGGTGTGAATGGGGAGCAGGTGTGTTAAATTTGGTGTTATCGCTCTCACTCTCTCATACTGGTCACTGGAAGTTTAACGTGGCACCTCATGGCAAAAAACTCTCTGAGGATCTGAAAAAAATTGTTGCTCTACATAAAGATGGCCTAGGCTATAAGAAGATTGCCACTGCATCAAATTGGTCTGCATGGCTGTCGTCCCAGAAGGAAGCCTCTTCTAAAGATGATGTACAAGAAAGCCCGCAAATAGTTTGCTAAAGACAAGCAGACTAAGGACATGGATTACTGGAACCATGTCCTGTGGTCTGATGAGACCAAGATAAACTTATTTGGTTCAGATGGTGTCAAGCATGTGTGGCGGCAACCAGGTGAGGAGTACAAAGACAAGTGTGTCTTGCCTACAGTCAAGCATGGTGGTGGGAGTGTCATGGTCTGGGGCTGCATGAGTGCTGCCAGTACTGGGGAGTTACAGTTCATTGAGGGAACCATGAATGCCAACATGTACTGTGACATACTGAAGCAGAGCATGATCCCCTCCCTTCGGAGACTGGGCCACAGGGAAGTATTCCAATATGATAAGGACCCCAAACACACCTCCAAGAGGACCTCTGCCTTGCTAAAGATGCTGAGGGTAAAGGTGATGGACTGGCCAAGCATGTCTCCAGACCTAAACCCTATTGAGCATCTTTTGGGTATCCTCAAACAGAAGGTGGAGGAGCGCAAGGTCTCTAACATTCACCAGCTCCGTGATGTCATCATAGAAGAGTACAAGTGGCAACCTGTGAGCTCTGGTGAATTCAAGAGGGTTAAGGCAGTGCTGGAAAATAATGGTGGCCACACAAAATATTGACACTTTGGGCCCAATTTGTACATTTTCACTTAGGGGTGTACTCACTTTTGTTGCCAGTGGTTTAGATATTAATGGTTGAGTGTTGAGTTATTTTGAGAGGACAGCAAATTTACACTGTTATACAAGCTGTACACTCACTACTTTACATTGTAGCAAAGTGTCATTTCTTTAGTGTTGTCACATGAAAAGATATAATAAAATATTTACAAAAATGTGAGGCGTGTACTCAATTTGTGAGATACTGTAGGTGTTGATTTACCAAAGGCAAAAAGATGTGTAGTTGCACTCTACAAGTGCAGTTGCTCCAGAACTTAGTAAATGAGGTAAGACTTTGCTATGCAAAGAAGACCCAAACACATGTAAGGAAATAAAACAGGATTTTTGCTTGCACATGATTGGATAATGAAAGTCAGCAGATATTCTGCTCATTTACTAACCTCTGGAGCAACTGTTCTTTCTGAGTGCAACTGCTCTTTGCAAAGTGCACCCTCTATTTGCCTTTAGTAAATCAACCTCATAGAGCGAGCTATAGGGGATAATTTACTAAAGGCAATTAGACTGTGCACTCTGCAAGTGCAGTTGCTCCAGATATTAGTAAATGAGCAGAAGCTCTGCTGACTTCCATTATCCAATCATGCACAAGCAAACATGCTTTTTAAAATTTTCCTTGCATGTGATTGGGTACTCTTTGTGTAGTGAAGCTTTACCTCATTTACTAAGCTCTAGAGCAACTGCACTTGCAAAGTGCACAGTCTATTTGCCTTTAGTAAATCAACCCCATAGATCTCCAATGCAAACTACAACCCAGGCACCTATTTTTTCAGTTTCACTTCACATCTCCTTCACAGGATCTATATATCTTGCATTGATTTTAGTATGCAGTATTGCATATTATATCTACTTTTACTCTGTTAATATTCATAAATGCTTTGACAATACTTTCTAAAGCTGCTTGCTAATGGGAGGGTGTGTCTTTACTACCTAATCAGGTTCAATAAGCAAAGCTGCAACTACAGAATCCATTTAGCATCTTTAAAAAGAAACTCACCAAGGAGCAATCCTTGTTCTGTGAAATGCAGGAAAGAAGTCACTGCACTACTTTGGAAATCATAGCCCGCAAGTAGGGATGAGCTTCGTGTTCGAGTCGAACCCATGTTCAACTCGAACATCGTCTGTTCGCCCGTTCGCCGAATTGCGAACGATATGGGCCGTTCGCGCCAAATTCGTGTGGCGCGTCACGGCCCATAATTCACTGCGGCATCGCAGTGCATTGCTGGCTGATGATTGGCCAAGCATGCACTATGACCCGCATGCTTGGCCAATCACAGCGCCGTCTGAACAGAGAGCTGTAATTGGCCAAAGCCAAGGAGGCTTTGGCCAATTATGGCTCAGGGGATTTAGTACACGCCCCACACTATATAAGGCCGCCTGCACGGCAGCCCTGTGTAGTGTGTGTTCCGGAGTTGAAAGAGATAGACAGAGAGACAGTGTCATTTGATTTGAGTTAGATAGATTAGGCAGAACAGTCAGTCAGTTTAGCTGCACTTACAGTGTATTGGGTATATATATGCATCCCAGGTGTTGCATATATATATATACACTGTATTCAGTTTAGCTAGATCCGTTCCTGTTATCTTCCTACTGACAGGCAGGCTTGTCTTGTTACAGTATATACAGCTACCTGAAGAAAATTACTGGTGTTCTTTTGATCCTATTAGTACCACAGTCAGGCAGCTAGACTATTTACAGTTAGTGCAGTGCGTCCTGCTCACAGTGTTCAGCTAGATCCGTTCCTGTTATCTTCTTACTGACAGGCAGGCTTGTCTTGTTACAGTATATACAGCTACCTGAAGAAAATTGCTGGTGTTCTTTTGATCCTATTAGTACCACAGTCAGGCAGCTAGACTATTTACAGTTAGTGCAGTGCATCCTGCTCACAGTGTTCAGCTAAAACTACAAGTTAGTGGGGTGCGTCCTGCTCACAGTGTTCAGCTAAACCTACAAGTTAGTGTGGTGCGTCCTGCTCACAGTGTTCAGCTAAACCTACAAGTTAGTGTGGTGCGTCCTGCTCACAGTGTTAAGCTAAAACTACAAGTTAGTGGGGTGCGTCCTGCTCACAGTGTTCAGCTAAACCTACAAGTTAGTGGGGTGCGTCCTGCTCACAGTGTTCAGCTAAACCTACAAGTTAGTGTGGTGCGTCCTGCTCACAGTGTTCAGCTAAAACTACAAGTTAGTGGGGTGCGTCCTGCTCACAGTGTTCAGCTAAACCTACAAGTTAGTGGGGTGCGTCCTGCTCACAGTGTTCAGCTAAACCTACAAGTTAGTGTGGTGCGTCCACCTCACAGTGTTCAGCTAAACCTACAAGTTAGTGTGGTGCGTCCTGCTCACAGTGTTCAGCTAAAACTACAAGTTAGTGCTGTGCGTCCTGCTCACAGTGTTCAGCTAAAACTACAAGTTAGTGCTGTGCGTCCTGCTCACAGTGTTCATCTAAAGCTACAAGTTAGTGCAGTGTGCCCTGCTCACAGTGTTCAGCTAGATGTGTTCCTGTTATCTTCTTACTGACAGGCAGGCTTGTCTTGTTACAGTAATTACAGCTACCTGAATAAAATTGCTGGTGTTCTTTTGATCCTATTAGTACCACAGTCAGGCAGCTAGACTATTTACAGTTAGTGCAGTGCGTCCTGCTCACAGTGTTCAGCTAAACCTACAAATTAGTGGGGTGCGTCCTGCTTACAGTGTTCAGCTAAAACTACAAGTTAGTGTGGTGCGTCCACCTCACAGTGTTCAGCTAAACCTACAAGTTAGTGCGGTGCGTCCTGCTCACAGTGTTCAGCTAAAACTACAAGTTAGTGCTGTGCGTCCTGCTCACAGTGTTCAGCTAAAACTACAAGTTAGTGCTGTGCGTCCTGCTCACAGTGTTCATCTAAAGCTACAAGTTAGTGCAGTGTGCCCTGCTCACAGTGTTCAGCTAGATGTGTTCCTGTTATCTTCTTACTGACAGGCAGGCTTGTCTTGTTACAGTATTTACAGCTACCTGAATAAAATTGCTGGTGTTCTTTTGACCCTATTAGTACCACAGTCAGGCAGCTAGACTATTTACAGTTAGTGCAGTGTGTCCTGCTCACAGTGTTCAGCTAAACCTACAAATTAGTGGGGTGCGTCCTGCTTACAGTGTTCAGCTAAAACTACAAGTTAGTGTGGTGCGTCCACCTCACAGTGTTCAGCTAAACCTACAAGTTAGTGCGGTGCGTCCTGCTCACAGTGTTCAGCTAAACCTACAAGTTGGTGTAGTGAGACCTCTGCACAGTGTTCATCTAAAGCTACAAGTTAGTGCAGTGCGTCCTGCTCACAGTGTTCAGCTAAAACTACAAGTTAGTGCTGTGTGTCCTGCTCACAGTGTTCAGCTAAAACTACAAGTTAGTGTGGTGCGTCCACCTCACAGTGTTCAGCTAAACCTACAAGTTAGTGTGGTGTGTCCTGCTCACAGTGTTCAGCTAAACCTACAAGTTGGTGTAGTGAGACCTTTGCACAGTGTTCATCTAAAGCTACAAGTTAGTGCAGTGCGTCCTGCTCACAGTGTTCATCTAAAACTACAAGTTAGTGCTGTGCGTCCTGCTCACAGTGTTCAGCTAAAACTACAAGTTAGTGCTGTGCGTCCTGCTCACAGTGTTCAGCTAAACCTACAAGTTGGTGTAGTGAGACCTCTGCACAGTGTTCATCTAAAGCTACAAGTTAGTGCAGTGCGTCCTGCTCACAGTGTTCAGCTAGATCCGTTCCTGTTATCTTCTTACTGACCGGCAGGCTTGTCTTGTTACAGTATTTACAGCTACCTGAATAAAATTGCTGGTGTTCTTTTGATCCTATTAGTACCACAGTCAGGCAGCTAGACTATTTACAGTTAGTGCAGTGTGTCCTGCTCACAGTGTTCAACTAAACATACACGTTAGTGGGGTGCGTCCTGCTCACAGTGTTCAGCTAAAACTACAAGTTAGTGTGGTGCGTCCACCTCACAGTGTTCAGCTAAACCTACAAGTTAGTGCGGTGCGTCCTGCTCACAGTGTTCAGCTAAACCTACAAGTTGGTGTAGTGAGACCTCTGCACAGTGTTCATCTAAAGCTACAAGTTAGTGCAGTGCGTCCTGCTCACAGTGTTCAGCTAAAACTACAAGTTAGTGCTGTGCATCCTGCTCACAGTGTTCAACTAAAACTACAAGTTAGTGTGGTGCGTCCACCTCACAGTGTTCAGCTAAACCTACAAGTTATTTTTTTGCGAGCTCTGCAAAGTGTTCACCTAAAGCTACCTTTAGAAGGTTGGTGGTGTTTTTCTGATCCTATCACTACCGCAGGCAGCTAAAAAAGCTACAAGTTAGTTTTTTGCGAGTTCTGCGCAGTGTTCAGCTAAAGCTACCTGTAGAAGGTTGGTGGTACAGGCCATTAGTATGTCTGGAAGGCCAAGAAGGAGAGGCAGACAGTCACAAGCCAATAAGAGAGGGCAAGCAGGCTCTGTGTCTAGTGCTGGTCGTGGAGACGGTGCATCCTCATCAGCACATGGCTGTGGAACACGCTTGGCCTTTTTTTCGGCAGCTGGCCGCGTTGAGCCGCAACATGCAGAAGACTTGGTCGAGTGGATGACCAAGCCGTCCTCATCCTCCTCATCCTCTCTCACCCATGCCCAGGGTACTTTGTATGGCAAAGCAGCGGCCTCTTCCCTCGGCTCAATATCATCAGTGACTCCTTCCCTAGCCCCACCATGTCCTCCTGAGGAGTCCCTCGAACTGTTTGACCACAGTATTGGGTACATGCTCCAGGAGGATGCCCAGTGTTTGGAAGGCTCTGATGATGATACTGAGCTTAATGAAGGCAGTAACATGCTAAAGCATACTGCCAGGTTTGCTCCAGTGATGAGGAGGGAGGGGATGATGAGGTCACTGACTCAACGTGGGTGCCTGATAGGAGAGAGGAAGAGGAGGAGGAGGAGGAGGCGGCACATCACCAACGAGGCAGGATGCCCTCCAGGGGCCAGCCTAAGGGCAGCACATTGACTGCATCACACCCCAAAGCTCCACATGTGCAGGGCGCTGCAGTCTCTGCGCGTTATTCAAAAAGTTCTTTGGTGTGGACCTTTTTTGAGACGAGTGCATCAGATCGCACCGCTGCTATTTGCAACATATGTCTCAAGCGTATCTCGTGTGGCCAAAACATCTCCCGCTTGGGTACCACATGCTTGACCAGACATATGTTGACCTGCCATGCAGTTCGTTGGCAAGCGTATCTAAAAGACCCACACCAAAGAACAAAGAGGCCCTCTCCTTGCTCCTCATCAGCTGAGATCTCCAACCCCACTATACCTTCAGTCCTCTCTGAGACCTGCACTGAGAGGAATGAAGGTGTAAAATTAGGTGTGTCACAGCCAAGTACTTGTGGGCAATCTGCTCTTGGTACACCGACGTCAGATTGTACCAGGCAAATTTCCCTGCCCCAGCTGCTGCACCGCCGAAAGAAGTTTGCTCCCAGCCATCCACATGCGCAGCGGTTGAATGCTAGCTTGGCAAAATTGCTAGCACTTCAACTTCTGCCTTTTCAGTTGGTAGACTCTGCCCCCTTCCGTGAGTTTGTGGAATGTGCGGTTCCTCAGTGGCAGGTACCCAAACGCCACTTTTTCTCACGGAAGGCGATTCCAGCTCTCCACCGGCATGTGGAAGGCAATGTCCATGCCTCGCTGGACAGGGCGGTCAGTGGTAAGGTGCATATTACCGCTGACTCATGGTCCAGCAGGCATGGACAGGGACGGTACCTAAGTTTCACAGCGCATTGGGTGACTCTGCTGGCAGCTGGGAAGGATGCAGGACAAGGTGCAGTAGTGTTGGAGGTTGTTCCGCCACCACGCCTCCAAAATGCTAATGATTGTGACACACCTCTCTCCTCCACCCCCTCCTCTTCTTCTTCCTTCATGGCCTCTTCCTGTGCTTTGTCCTCGGAACCAGCGGTGCTCCGTAGCCGTTCAAGGGGCTACGCAAGTACGCAGGCCAAAAGATGCCATGGGGTGCTTGAGCTGGTGTGCTTGGGGGACAGGAGTCACACTGGGGCAGAGGTTCTGTCAGCTCTGCAGGGGCAGGTTCAGAGGTGGTTGATGCCATGCCAACTTAAGGCAGGAATGGTGGTTTGCGACAATGGCACCAACCTCCTCTCTGCCCTCCGACAGGGACAAATGACCCATGTGCCCTGTTTGGCTCACGTCCTTAACTTGGTGGTGCAGCGGTTCTTGGGCAGGTACCCGGGCTTACAGGATGTCCTGAGGCAGGCCAGGAAAGTCTGTGTGCATTTCTGCCGGTCATATAATGCCAGTGCTCGGCTGACGGACCTCCAAAAGGAGTTTAACCTGCCCAAGAACCGCCTAATTTGTGACATGCCCACCAGGTGGAACTCAACGTTGGCCATGCTGCAGCGGCTGCACACGCAGCAGAGGGCCATCAATGAGTACCTGTGCGACTATGGCACCAGGACAGGGTCAGGGGTGCTTGTTTTTTTTTCTCCACGCCAGTGGGCTATGATCAGGGATGCATGCACTGTCCTGTCACCATTTGAGGAGGCCACGAGGATGGTGAGCAGTGACAGTGCATGCATCAGTGACACTGTCCCCCTTGTCCACCTGTTGGAGCACACACTGCGTGGAATAATGGACAGGGCACTTGAGGCAGAACAGAGGCAGGAAGAGGAGGACTGCCTTAGCTCTCAAGGCCCCCTTTATCCAGACAGTGTTCCTGCGTGTCCGCCGATCACACAGGAAGAGGACGAGGAGGAGGAAGATTGTGTCAGTATGGAGGTGGAGCCTGGCACTCAGCATCAGCACAGTCTTTAAGGGATCAGTCCCAAGAAACACATGGACTTGTATGTGGCTGCGGACCATGTCGTCCTTAGTGACCCAGAGGACTCCGGACCGAATGCCTCAGCAAACCTACGCTGCATGGCCTCCCTGATCCTGCAAAGCCTGCATAAGGATCCTCGTATTCGTGGTATCAAGGAGAAGGACCAATAGTGGCTGGCAACCCTCCTTGATCCACGTTACAAGGGTAAGGTTGCGGACCTTATCTTGCCATCGCAGAGGGAGCAGAGGATGAAACATCTTCGGGAGGCCTTGCAGAAAGGTCTGTGCAACGCGTTCCCAGAGACTGGGAGGTTACAAACTCCTGTTTCTGGACAACGTGTTGCTGAGGCTTCGGGCAGTCAAAGAAGGAGCGGTGGAGAAGGTGGCCGATTGACCGATGCGTTCAGACAATTTTTTGGTCCGCAGCCCCAAGGTATGATCGGTTCCAGCAACCATCGCCAGCGTCTGTTTTACATGGTGCAGGAATACCTAGGGGCAAGATCTGACTTGGACACCTTTCCCACTGAAAATCCTCTGGGTTACTGGGTCTTGAGGATGGATCACTGGCCAGAGCTTGCACAGTATGCAATTGAGCTACTGGCCTGTCCTGCATCCAGCGTTCTTTCGTAACGCACATTCAGTGCTGCTGGAGGCTTTGTAACCAATCACAGGGTGCGTCTGTCCACCGACTCGGTCGATCGACTGACCTTCATAAAAATGAATCAGTCTTGGATCACCACCAGCTACCAAGCACCTGATGCTGATGTAACCGAATAATTTTTTTTGAAATCTCAGATCCCTTCAAAGACTGCCTATACTGATGCTGAGTGACTATCCCTGAGAAATTATCCTCTTCCTCCTCAATCATCACGCTAATAGCTTATAAGAACATTTTTGGTTCTGGGCGCCACCACCAGTGCCTAAGGCACAATTTTTCAGCCCCTGAAAACAGGGGCGTGTAATTACAATTTTTGATGCAATTTTTGATGCAATACTTTGCAGCAGGGTTCGTTTCAGCGTTCCAACTAGAGTATCTGTGAGGGGTTGCAGTGTTGTGGCACCAGCACCAGTGCCTAAGGCCCAATTTTTCTGCCCCTGTTTAACAGGGGCGTGTAATTACAATTTTTGATGCAATACTTTGCAGCAGGGCTCATTTCAGCATTCCAACTAGAGTATCTGTGAGGGGTTGCAGTGTTGTGGCACCAGCACCAGTGGCTAAGGCCTAATTTTTCAGCCCCTGTTCAACAGGGGCATGTAATTACAATTCTTGATCTAATATTTCACAGCAGGGCCCATTTCTGCACCCACCAAGAGCGAGTGAGGACTTACAGTGTTGTGGCATCAGCACCACCACCACCAAAGGCCCAATTTTTCTGCCCCTGTTCAACAGGGGCATGTAATTACAATTCTTGATCTAATATTTGACAGCAGGGCCCTGTGAGGGCTTACAGTGTTGTGGCCACAACAACACCTAAGGCCCAAATTTCTGCTGATTATATAGTTTCAAACATCTAACTTACAAACGACTCCTACTTGCAAACGGAAGGAGACAACAGGAAGTGAGATGAAATCTACCCCTAGGAAGGGAAATTCTCTCCTGTAAGAGTTAATATGGGAAAAACATTTCTCCTTTCCACTGATGCTTTCCAATCCTTGTTCCACAAAAAAACCCAAATTTTCAAAAAACATTTGTCATTGGGACAAAAAGTGAGGTGAAATCTTCTGAAGAGGAGGAAAGACAGCAAAACAAATGTCACAGGGGTGATAACCCTTCCCTATGTTTTCCAAAAAGCTTAAAAAAGATTTTTTGGCTGGAGCTAAACACGTTAAAAATGTACCCGTTCAAAATGACAAACAGATTCTACTTAACAACAAACCTACAGTCCCTGTCTTGTTTGCACCGCCTGTATACTGCTGTTCAGAGTATACAGGACCTGGTGGCCCCACACCTTTCCTTATTTTAATTTGGGTGCGGGGTTTAAGACCCAAAGGGCCTGGTAATGGACTGGGGGGTACCCATGCCGTTTGTCTCAGTGATTTTCATCCATATTGCCAGGACCCGACATTATATTAAACCCGCAAGCAGTTTTAAATGAGATTTTTTCCTTTAAAAATGACATTTGGTGCAGGGACTGTTCTAAACACGGGAAAAACGCGCCACTTTACAGGCATACTATAGACACCCCCCAGGTACGATATTTAAAGGAATATTTCACTTTTTTTTTTTACTTTAAGCATCATTAAAATCACTGCTCCCGAAAAACGGCCGTTTTTAAAAGTTTTTTTTGCATTGATACATGTCCCTGGGGTAGGACCCGGGTCCCCAAACCCTTTTTAGGACAATACCATGCAAATTAGCCTTTAAAATTAGCACTTTTGATTTCGAACGTTCGAGTCCCATAGATGTCAATGGGGTTCTAACGTTCGTGCGAATTTTCGGTCTGTTCGCAGGTTCTGGTGCGAACCAAACCGAGGGTGTTCGGCTCATCCCTACCCGCAAGATTTCCCGCACGTAGCCCGCACATAGTCCACACGAAAATCGTAGCCCGCACTAGTACAGTGTGGTTCCCAGTGTGGGTGCAATTTTGAGTGTGGGCGGCGTGCCATTAGGATTAATGGCACCCGCCCCGGGGGTCCAATGTTTCACTGTGTGGGTGGTTGCAGATGCGGGAATTTGTGTGGGTCCCGCAGCGGCACCACTCGCACAGGTGTGAACCTAGCCTAAAGGTGAATAATGTCCTTGCTATAAGTGTTGTCCATTTACATACAGTTGTGCTCATAAGTTTACATACCCTGGCAGAATTTATGATTTCTTGGCCATTTTTCAGAGAATATGAATGATAACACAAAAACTTTTCTATCACTCATGGTTAGTGTTCGGCTGAAGCCATTTATAATCAATCCACTGTGTTTACTCTTTTTAAATCATAATCACAACAGAAACCCAAATGACCCTGATCAAAAGTTTACATACCCCAGTTCCTAATACTATGCCTCCTTTAACATCAATGACAGCTTGAAGCCTTTTGTGGTATTTGTGGATGAGGCTCTTTATCTTCTCAGATGGTAAAGCTGCCCATTCCTCTTGGCAAAAAGCCTCCAGTTCCTGTAAATTCTTGGGCTGTCTTGCATGAACTGCATGTTTTGAGATCTCCCCAGAGTGGCTCAATGATATTGAGGTCAGAAGACTGAGATGGCTACTCCAGAACCTTCACTTTATTCTGCTGTAGCCAATGACAGGTCGACTTGGTCTTGTGTTTTGGATCATTATCATGTTGGAATGTCCAAGTACGTCCCATGCGCAGCTTCCTGGCTGATGAATGCAAATGTTCCTCCTGTATTTTTTGATAACATACTTCATTCATCTTGCCAACAATTTTGAAGGAATTCCTGTGCCTTTGTAGCTCACACATCCCCAAAACATCAGCGATCCACCTCTGTACCTTTCATCATAGGCCTTGTTGACTCCTCTCCAAATGTAGAGTTTATGGTTGTGGCCAAAAAGCTCAATTTTGGTCTCATCACTCCAAATTACTTTGGGCCAGAGAAGGTTTGAGGCTTGTCTCTGTGCTGTTTGGCAGGATACTTTGTGGAGTTTGTGTAGTAATGGCTTTCTTCTGGCAACTCGACCATGCAGGCCATCTTTTTCAAGTGCCTCCTTATTGTGCATCTTGAAACAGCCACACCACATATTTTCAGAAAGTCCTGTATTTCACCTGAACTTATTTGTGGGTTTTTCTTTGCATCCCAAACAATTTTCCTGGCAGTTGTGGCTGAATTCTTAGTTGGTCTACCTGACCGTGGTTTGGTCTCAACAAAACCCCTCATTTTCCACTTCTTGATTAGAGTTTGAACACTGCTGATTGGCAGTCTCAATTCCTTCGATATCTTTTTATATTCCTTTCCTGTTTTCTACAGTTCAACTACCTTTTCCCGCAGATCCTTTGACAATTCTTTTGCTTTCCCCATGAATCAGAATCCAGAAACATCAGTGCAGCACTGGATGAAAGATTCAAGGGTCTGTCAGGAGTCCAGAAACGCATTGACCTTTTATATACACACACTAATTACAAGCAAACAGATAACAGGTGAGGATGGTTACCTTTATTAGCTATTCAAACCCCTATGTGTCAACTTGTGTCCATGTTATCAGGCCAAAACCACCAGGGTATGTAAACTTTTGAGGTAGTTTCTGTTGCCATTATTATTTAATTATGATATTATTTATTATTTAAAATGAGTAAACACAGTTGATTGATAATAAATGGCTTAAGCCAAACACTAACCATGAGTGAAAGAAATGTTTTTGTGTTATCATTCATATTCTCTGAAAAATGGCCAAGAAATCATAAATTCTGCCAGGGAGTGTAAACTTATGTACCTCTGCTGTAAACAACTGTACCTCTTGAAGCCTGACTGGAATACACCCAGGACATTTCTAGGACATTGCTAAGTGAGGTCTAGTTGTTATTGCTCACCTCACCTTTAAAGTGGTTCTAAAGCCTTAAGGTTTTTCACCTTAATGCATAGAATGCATTAAGGTGAAAAACCTTCTCTGCTGCAGCTGCCCCCCCCGACCCCCCCCCCCTTTTCCTTACCTGAGCCCATCCGATCCAGCGATATGCACGAGTGCAGCCGCTCCCGCCGCTGTCTCCCTCCTCATTGGACAGATTGATAGCAGCAGGAGCGACTGGCTCCCATTGCTGTCAATCAAATCTGGTGACACAGGAGCGGGGGGCCAAGTCCCGCTGTCTATGCCAATGGACGCAGCAGTGGGACTCGGGAGCGAGCATGCACGGGTGCCACCAGGGAAAGCATAAGGCAAGGTCCATAAAGACATGGATGAGCGAGTTTGGCGTGGAGGAACTTGACTGGCCTGCACAGAGTCCTGACCTCAACCCAATAGAACACCTTTGGGATGAATTAGAGTGGAGACTGTGAGCCAGGCCTTCTTGTCCACATCAGTGCCTCACCTCACAAATGTGCTTCTGGAAGAATGGTCAAACATTCCCATAGACACACACCTAAACCTTGTGGACAGCCTTCCCAGAAAAGTTGAAGCTGTTATAGTTGCAAACGGTGGGCCAACTCAATATTGAACCCTACAGTCTTATGCCCCGTACACACGGTCGGATTTTCCGACGGAAAATGTGTGATAGGACCTTGTTGTCGGAAATTCCTACCGTGTGTAGGCTCCATCACACATTTTCCATCGGATTTTCCGACACACAAAGTTTGAGAGCAGGATATAAAATTTTCCGACAACAAAATCCGTTGTTGGAATTTCCGATCGTGTGTACACAAATCCGACGGACAAAGTGCCACGCATGCTCAGAATAAATAAAGAGATGAAAGCTATTGGCCACTGCCCCGTTTATAGTCCCGATGTACGTGTTTTACGTCACCGCGTTTAGAACGATCGGATTTTCCGACAACTTTGTGTGACCGTGTGTATGCAAGACAAGTTTGAGCCAACATCCCTCGGAAAAAATCCTAGGATTTTGTTGTCGAAATGTCTGAACAAAGTCCGACCGTGTGTACGGGGCATAAGACTGGGATGCCAATACTTTTGGTAATATTGTGTATGTAGACAGGAAGTGGCTGCAAAGATATTAGCAGCACTGAGATGCAACAAAGCATGAAAAAGTTGAAAATGTATTATACAAAAGAAAAAAAAAAGGAAAAAAAGTCAGTTGTTTATGATATACAGTACTTCACCAAACTAAATGTCATTCAGTTAACATCTAGATTGCAAAAAAAAAAAAGACAAGGCTTCTTTAAATAAGTGCTTATCGGCATTATACAAGCACAGCGCTGTCTCCTACAGAATATACAGTGAGCTCTGTGCTGGAGTGCTTTATGAATCATAAATGATGTGCCTTTTACAGCTTCCATCAGACTGCACTGAATAGAGAATGTGGTTTCTCTGCAAGATTTCCTGCCCTTCAGAGAGGCTGTAATATGCCGCAGCTCTCTACAACTGGGCAGCTGCAGAAGAATTTTTTTTTTCTAAGGTGGATTTTGTCATTCCTGGACCATATTGTCAAACTATCCACACTGTGCTGTATCAATGTGAATCAAGTCCTAGGTGATTCAGAGTAACACATAAAGCACAAAGCTTATTTTTTTATTTTTTGCCAATCTAATCTTCCTGTATATTACACCATCCCCCCCACTGAAACAATTGCAAGTACAGAGACTTGACACAGCAGTCATTACGTATTCATTTTCTGCAGAATAACTGCGTCAGGATATTTCTCTCAGCGCTACACTGTGTAACTGAAAAATCACTATTATTTAAAGGTATACTCCGCTTTAAAAAAAAAATCAATGTAATATGCAATGGGGTTGATTTACTAAAACTGGAGAGTGCAAAATCTGGTGCAGCTGTGCATGGAAGCCAATCATCTTTTAACTTCAGCTTGTTCAATTAAAGTGGTACTAATCCCACAACAGTAAAATCAGCCTATAATATGCGGTAAAGCATGCTTGTTATTTATACACACTGTAGAACCTAAGGGGTTGTTCATCTGCATTGTGTAAAAAGGCTGTTTGATCCTGTCTTCTCGGATCCTCCTCTTCTTCCACTGTCCCCAATCTATCTGCTAATAGAAAAGAGCCTTGGGGGCAAGCTGCACATGCTCAGTTTGGTGTGTATTGCTAGATTGTTTTTTGGGGGGAGGGTGCATGTGATCAGCACAGGGCCAATCAGCACTGTCCAGACAGAGGGTCAGGGGTCCTGCAGCCTCATAGGACAATCAGGTGAGAATGAAAACTCCTCCTACAAGCTTTAACCAGACACTGATGGAAGTCACAAGACTGCGATATACTGCTGATGAGAAAAGGTATTTAGCAGTTTATAGTTACTAAAATAATTGCATTTCCATGTTCTGTGTACTGTGGGAGACCAGATATAGTGAATGCAGGGTCCTGGGTTTAGTAACACATTAAGCTTTGACAATAAATCCTGGAAGCTGATTGATTTTTGTGCACAGATGCACCAGATTTTGCATTCACCAGTTTTAGTAAATGAACCCTGTAATGTTGCACAAGCAATTTAGTATAGCAATATTATGAAAAGTACCTTTGTAGATTAAATTGATGCCAACAATAACTTCCTTTAGGGCTCAATCACATGGGTGTAACCAGGGCTTTTTTTCACGGAGCATAGGTGCAGGAACTCCCCCCCGTCGGAGTCACCCCTTGTCTCTGCCCCCTACCCACCTCTGACCACCGTCCCTTGATTCCACCCCCTACCCACCTACCAGTACTGCCCCTTTTAGAGAATACAGAAACAAGTATCATTTTGTGGTGCTAAATCATTTGTATGAAACATGTTGATGATAAAAAGAAAAGCAGTAAAATAGATCCCCGCCAGCCAGGAACAATAGAATTCCAGGAATAGATCCCCACACAACAATAGACTCCCCCAGCAACAATGGACTCCACCCCAACAACAACAGATTCCCTGCAGCAACAGTGAACCACCCACAACAAAATATCACACCTAGTAACAAAATATCCACCCAAGCAACATTAGACCCCCCAGCAGCAACAACAGATCTCCCAGCAGCCAGCATCAATAGATCCTCCAGCAGCCAGTAAAAATAGACCTTTCCCTCAACAGTAGATACCTTCCAGCAACATAAGACCCCCCCAGCAACAATAGATTCCCCATCAGCAACAATAGACCCTCACACAAAATCAGATCCCCACCAGTGACAATAGATCACCAGCAGCCAACATCAATAGACCCTCCAGCACATCCCACACCCCATGCTATTACATACATTCAGTGCTGGAGGTGCAGGAACTGCGTTCCCCCACGTTCCCGCTGAAAAAAACCCCTGGGTGTAACTATTTTAAAGGATAAACACAGGGCCTTGGTGGAAGAAACTGACAGCAAGATCCTGCATTTTTGTTTGCAACACTTACTTGCATCCAGCGGTATAGCATACATGGACCTTTTTGTCCAATAACAGTTTTAACCACTTCCGGACTGCCCACCGTCGCTTTACGTCGCTACTTTGAATAGGAATACTGTTGTTATGGTAGCAGCTAGCTACCATAACCCCGGGATCCTCTTCAAGAGTGGGCCCACTTCAAGATAAAAGTGGTCTCTGCGGCAGATTCGCCAAGAGATCACGTTTATCAGTGGCGGGAGAGGGCCCCCCTTCCACCGCTCTCCGGTGCCCTCCACCGCTTACCGGAGCCGTCGGTAACAGCCGAGGTAATCGGATCCTCTCCCTAGCCTGACATGGAGAGGGGAAGTGAGGGGAAGATGGCCCCCACCTGTCTCCATATCATTGCAGGGCGGAAGCGACGTCAAAACGTCACTTCCGCCCAATGCTCTTAAAGGGACTTTTTATTGCATTTTAGTGAAAATATGAGATCTGAGGTCTTTTTTGACCCCAGATCTCATATTTAAGAGGTCTTGTCATGCTTTTTTTCTATTACAAGGAATTACTTTTTAAAAGAACAGTGTAAAAATCAAAAATAAAAGGTAAAATAAATAAGAAAAAATAATAATTTTTTTTTTAAACGTGCCTTGTCCTGCCGAGCTCGCGTGCAGAAGTGAATGCATACGTGAGGAGCGCCCGCATATGAAAACGGTGTTCAAACCACACGTGAGATTTCACCGTGATAATTAGAGCAAGAGCAATAATTCTAGCCCTAGACTTCCTCCGTAGCTCAAAACATGCAACCTGTAGAATTTTTTAAACGTTGCCTATGGAGATTTTTAAGGGTAAAAGTTTGTCACCATTCCACGAGCGGATGCAACTTTGAAGCGTGACATGTTGGGTATCAATTTACTCGGCGTAACATTATCTTTCACAATATAAAAAAAAATTGGACTAACTTTACTGTTGTCTTATTTTTTAATTAAAAAAAGTGTTTTTTTTTCCCAAAAAAAGTGCGCTTGTAAGACCGCTGTGCAAATATGGTCTGACAAAGTTTTGCAACGACCGCTATTTTATTCTCTAGGGTGTTAGAAAAAAATATATATAATGTTTGGGGGTTCTAAGTAACTTTCTTGCAAAAAAAACTGTTTTTAACTTGTAAACACCAAATCTCAGAAAGAGGCTCGGTCCTTAGGTGGTTAATAATGGGTAGTCACGGCGCCTGTATTGCTGAGTAAACACTTATGATAGGCCCCTGGTGCCTAGCATCTTTGCTTGCTATGATGCAGATGACTCCTGTGGATTAGCACTATTCGTTGCTAGGATGCAGGTGGTTCCATTGAAGACAAGACAAGGATTCCCCAAGGGGGTTTTTTAGGCAGCAATACATTGAATGTTAATATAATAATAAAGTAGGTCAAGTTCATAAAGTATGTAAAATGTGTAACAAGTTTATTTAAAAGTACAAAATACAGACTCTGGTTGACATGTACCAAAAATCGACATATAACATCATCCATGGTTAAAAAACGTGTCATCAATAATATCCATATGAATACCCCGATGCATTTCGACCCATTGGTCTTCTTCAGGGGGGTTTTATATTCTAGGGAAATATGTCACAGTTAGAGTTTAAACTTATAACCTTGGTCAATATGTAAAACATTTACACAGCATTTAGCATTGATAAATAATTGTATTACATTGTATCTATAGAGGTATATTTACCATTGAGTGGATGATATGGTGAAGATGCACCAACCAAACCAGATTGTTTAAAAGCATGAAGGCCTAGAGATCCCAGAGACCGCACATATCCCTCCGTGCCTCACAGGCACATCCGCAATACATTGGACTTGCAAGGGGTCACACATTTGGACGGGGGAAATGACAGGGGCAGGGCACCTGCCATTGTATATAAAAAAAACTTGGTTAGGAACCTTAGTAATATTGTTCTAAAAGTATCTAGTGTCGTAGGGCAATAGCTAATTAGCCCTCACTGAAGTGATTGCTTGTATATATGTATATTACTGTTAATCAAACCTATTACTTGGAAGTATGTATTTAATTGATAGTATAATAATTAAGGGATACAAATGAAAAAAGGTGTGCATGAATGACGCATGATGAGTGATAAAAGTATGTTGAGAATATTAGATCCAATTAGAGCATGGATGGAGAAAGTGAATGTGCTAGTGGTGCCATGGTGATGATGATGGATGTGAGGTGATCGTGTGGGAATGCACTGTGAGAGATGGTGTAAAAAGAAAAAAACTAACTAAACCAAACCAAACTGTGATAAAAACTAAAAAAGTGTATGGGTGCCAGTGAACAGAACAAGCAAATTGTTGAGAGTGTATGGGGTGAATGTAGAGGTTGGAATGGTGAACATGTGTATGAATAGTGATGGCTAGAGGTGAAAAGACAATTGTACTAAGTGAGTGTATCCAAAGAATGGTTAGTTAGCGATGGTAGTATTGATAATGTTAGAATCGATATCAGCTATAATAGGTAAACTAAACATAGCACTTACCTAGTGCTGGATGCTTCTCAGTATAGTGGCAGCTTTACAAGGATACAACTACAAAGCATCCAAGAACTGCCAATTATATAATCACAGGGGGCTAACCTACGACTTGCAGGTGAGGGACTCCTCCCCAACGTGCCAATCCTCACATATCCATGGCGCCGATAGGCGGGGTCTGTGTGGCCCCCTCGGCGTTCCGGAAGGCGGAAGCCCCGGCAGCCGCCGTCACCTCCGACGCAATTGCGTGACGTCACGACGCCACGCGCGTGCGCGAAGGAACCCGCACGCACGCGACGTCACTAATGGTCCGGAGGTGATCGCGGGACGCCGCCGGCACGGGGGAAGCTCCCCACGACTGCCCTTGGGCAAGAGTCTTGTCGTGGAGACCATAAGGGGGAGAATCGCAAAAGCATAATGCGTCTCCCCCCCCCCCGTGCCGGGAAGTCAAATGGAGATGGGAATGCCACCCCGGGATACACAGCGGACACAGCAGTCCATGGGCAGTGAGCCTTACATGCCAAAACAAAGTGGTGTGGCCACATGAATATTGTAGTTCATAAATTTGAAAGTAGTAATGTATATCTAATGTGTCTAGATGTTAAACAATACATTGAAAAGGCCAGGAACATATACAAAAAACCAAAAGGTCAGAAGATGGGGAGGGAAAAAAGTGTTTTCCTTCATCCCAGGAGCAATGTTCTCCCATGCCTACATGGTAGATATGTTCTACACCAGGCAACATTCTCAAACCATTGGAACAAAGAGCCAATTGGAGCGAGGATGGGGAGGGGGAAAAAGTGATTGTTTACCCCCATCCCAGGAGTGATATTCTCCTATGCCAACAATTGGTGAGTGCAATCGTACCGGGCAACATCTTCAAACCGTTGGAATATGCCCTGGCTCGTATGGGGTCTCTCATGTGCTAGAAGGGGAAACGGGTGTTTAGCCACCCAAATGAAAGAAAAACAACTTTCTATACAATGGCAGGTGCCCTGCCCCTGTCATTTCCCCCGTCCAAATGTGTGACCCCTTGCAAGTCCAATGGATTGCGGATGTGCCTGTGAGGCACGGAGGGATATGTGCGGTCTCTGGGATCTCTAGGCCTTCATGCTTTTAAACAATCTGGTTTGGTTGGTGCATCTTCACCATATCATCCACTCAATGGTAAATATACCTCTATAGATACAATGTAATACAATTATTTATCAATGCTAAATGCTGTGTAAATGTTTTACATATTGACCAAGGTTATAAGTTTAAACTCTAACTGTGACATATTTCCCTAGAATATAAAACCCCCCTGAAGAAGACCAATGGGTCGAAATGCATCGGGGTATTCATATGGATATTATTGATGACACGTTTTTTAACCATGGATGATGTTATATGTCGATTTTTGGTACATGTCAACCAGAGTCTGTATTTTGTACTTTTAAATAAACTTGTTACACATTTTACATACTTTATGAACTTGACCTACTTTATTATTATATTAACATTCAATGTATTGCTGCCTAAAAAACCCCCTTGGGGAATCCTTGTCTTGTCTTCTCTGTATACATTTGGGTTGTGCAGCCTGGGTGCTCTCGCATATGTGTTTTTCCATTGTTTTGCAGGTGGTTCCATTTGCCTATTGTCCAAGGTTGCTAGGACACAGGCAGTTCTTGACCCCTAGCATCTTTGGTTGCTATGATGCAGATGGCTTCTGCTGCCTAGCACTTTCATTGCTAGGATGCAGGTGGTTCCTCTTGCCTAATGTCCTAGGCTGCTAGAATGCAGGTGGCTCTTACTGCCTAGTGTGTTTGGTTGCTAGGACACAGGCAGTTCCTGACCTATATTGTCTTTGGTTGCTAAAGCACAGCTGGCTTCTTCCAACTAGCGTCCTAGGTTGCTATGATGCAGCCGGCTAGCAGTGGCCAATAGGCTGCATTAACTCTGTTTTTATGTTTATATGCATCCTACATAAATAACGCTAAAATTTAGGGCTTCCCCCCACTCCCCCCTCTTTTTTTTCCCTTTCTTCTCTTCTCCCCTACCTCTGTCCTCTCCCTCCCCCTTCTTTTCACCTCTCACCCACTTTCTATCTTTCGCTTTCACCAAATGATTTAAAAAAGAAAATACAAAACCCTTGCATACACCACATATGTCCCTCCTATCATGCCACACACATATCCTACCTACTGTAAACACCCCCCCCCTTGATGAGATCTGCCCCATTAAACTTATCCACACCCACCTATATCTCAAGGGCAACTAAATGTGATCTATCCCACCTCAATCAAATAAGGCATTAACCCTTAATCACATAAGTTAATCTGACCAAACATTGCATTATAGTAAAGGATCACCCACCCCACTAAGGGGGATGAGACTAGTTTCACTGATCTCGGGCTATGCATTGTTAATTGACTCTAGGGTTGCCACCTCATCCCTTTAAAACCGAACACATATTAATTACACAGGTTCTGTGGCTAATTAAGATGGTAATTAAACCCACTTGGTGTCTTATCTGCATTAAATTGGCCTCATAACCTGTGTAATTCATATGTGTTCGGGTTTAAAGGGATGATGTGGCAACCCTAATTGACTCCCCTCTGTAATTTTACTTTGTTTCTCCAACTGTCATTGTACAACAACTGTTTGAACTAGTTGTATGTTATTCTTCCACTTAAATAAATAAAACTTTTATGAAAAAAAAATGACCACTAAAAGAGATACAAAAAAAAATGTAGGGCTTGCCCTGGATGTAGCTGTCTGAATGGGTCCATCGACTTATATGCTGCTGCATGCAGAGGCTTACAAAATTGTATGCTATATGCATACATTTTTAATGCCCGTGTGAATGAGCCTACTGTCAATAAATAAATAAACAAAGGTCTCTTCTTTGCATTGCCATGTTGAACTTCCAGTGACCAGTATGAGAGAGTGAGAGCGATAATACCAAATTTAACACACCTGCTCCCCATTCACACCTGAGACCTTGTAACACTAACGAGTCACATGTCACCGGGAGGGAAAATGGCTAATTGGGCCCAATTTGGACATTTTCACTTAGGGGGGTGTACTCACTTTTGTTGCCAGCAGTTTAGACATTAATGGCTGTGTGTTGAGTTATTTTGAGGGGACAGCAAATTTACACTGTTATACAAGCTGTACACTCACTACTTTACATTGTAGCAAAGTGTCATTTCTTCAGTGTTGTCACATGAAAAGATATAATAAAATATTTACAAAAATGTGAGGGGTGTACTCACTTTTGTGAGATACTGTATAACTAAAGGCCTTGAACACCAATACCTCCAATTAGGCCCTGTGACACAGTTGCAGGGACCCCTGATGAGTTGACTTGCAAGGTGTAACACAATCCAGCTTGAGAGGACGAACACTGATGCATCTGTGGATCGGTGGCTTCCTGGGGACGCTTGTACAGACAAATACACCAATGGCAAATCAGGCCTATCTAGCCTATCTCTTGGTCCCTAACCTCACTATAGGCTATCTATGCGACCGGACCGCTACATATCTAAATGGCCATTGGAAGCCTAGCCTGTCGCTACCCTGAACTGTTTACCGTTCCCTAGGCTAATACTAGCTAGGAACCCCCCCCCCCCCCGACCAAAAAGGGACACTGTAGCTTTAAATAATGCAGTGGCAGATATACATGTCATACACTTCAACACAGACCAGTCACTTGATAGGTTATAATCAAATGAGCTTTGCTCTCATACACTTGAGAATAGCCCAAGTATATTGCAGTATGCAAATAGAAAGTTTCAGTGAATCAGAGAAACCTATAGCAGATATCTCTGATTCCCACACAGTGCTCACACAGGAGTGACAATAATATAACAAACAGTGAGCTACACAGTGCAGATGGATGAATAGATGGATGGATACAGCACAAAATCAACCTGCAGCACCTCCTGGCTTGCACAGCATGTGTCTAGGCACTCTCTCTCCCTTCACTTCCTGTAAGACATCCACATATATAGCCTTGAGGGGCTTCCTGACCTTTTAAGCAAGGGCAGCGAATAACCTCTTAACAGGAAGAATCCGTTTGTAATCAAGAACTCTATGGTTATAACCAGGCATGAATGTAAACAACCTGACAGACAGAGTACAAAAGAACACTTCCCTACACACTCCCCCTGGTGAAAACTTTACATCCTGTCAAAGACAACATAACATATATATGTAGCATCCCAACAAAGAAACAATGTTGATCCTCTCTCCATTACAATGGTTTGCTGAGGGAGAAGGCAAGTTTGTAAATCATTCCAGGTGAAGCAAAAACTGGTAAAATTTTAACCAAATTGGAAACTGCTCCTACCCAGGCATGATACAAGTGAGGCTGAGTAATGAATCTGGGATCCCCCAAACTATCATAAGTCGAGATGGGTGGGGGATGCCTAGCTCGTTCTCCTCTTTGTACTTCTTTCTGAGGTAAAGCTGTGTTCCCAGGCCCTGAACTAGGACTGAGTCATGGGAAGTATTGGTACTGGTTGTGAGTCAGAACTAGGCCCCTGACTGAATGTAGGCACTGACTGGGGCACAAATTCTGGAGATTCTGGAGACCCAGGATCCAGCATCTCCCAGGAAGGAGAAGGAGTGTTGGTGCTGGCAACATCAGGGGTCACATTCCACTCACTCTCACTGAGACCAATCAGCAAGCAGAAGTGATGTGCTGCAACCTCTGGCAACCTATCGCAATCGCTGCCTGATCTGCTGCAGTTAACTCTAGTCTAGACCCTAAATTATGTTTACTGGGATGGTTGGATGAAGAACAATACACTCCTCACACATACATTGCCATTTTGAGGACACTATTTTTAGCTAGGAAACTTATTGCCAGAAAGTGGTTATCCACGATGACTCCTACATTGGCGGAATGGACGGCAGCGGTGAATGACTCTCTTATTAGAGAACAACTCACATATAAACATCGAGGGTGTCCAAACAAATTTGAAAACATATGGGAGCCATGGCTAGACACACCTGGTCTGGCTCCATTGAGCTGGGTCCATAATAGAATCTTGGGTGAGTCCATACAGTAGGAGCACCACCTTAGACTATACTAGAGAGCAGGATACACTGATGTTGGGTCTGGAGACGAATAACCTCATCCCGTATATGTACTGGCTTTAATGGAACAAATGTGAAGCAACAGCTGGGTACTGCAGAGGTCAATATGTACATAGTTTGCTTAGTTTAATGATTACCATTGGGGTAAAAAAACTTTTACCACTCCCCACTGGGTAGGGGAAGTTGATACACTGTGCTGATTGTTGACCCCATTGGGTCAGGCAGAAGGGAGAAAGGGGAGAGGGAAAGGGAACAATAAAAAAAATGTAACTGGAAAAATTACCAATAGAGGTTATGCAGGACAAATAACGACCTGTAGAAGTCACAAATATAACGAACGTATCGCACAATTATATCTAATTCAACGATTGTGATTGCTAATTGACCTATGCGGAATGTGTTGATGCATTAAGCCATGTAACATTAACGTTGAATGTCCTCATGTAATATGGAATTGAACTCGATCTGTATGCTGGAATGTAACCATTTGACTTATTGCGTTCAATGAAGTTATTTTCAATAAAAAAAGATCTGATTAAAAAAAAAAACTCTAGTCTAGCTGCTATTTATTGTACATCCCAGAGCAGTTGAAGAGCGAAATTGCATATGGGGGAAGCCCAAGAAAATGGGACAATTGGAGCCTTATAAGTGGATCCTGGAGGCAGGCTCTGAATATCGTGGCACTACAGCACCAAACATTCTCAGTTCAAATACATTCAAAATTCATATATTTATACAAAGATGATTTATAAATAAATATATAAAATATAAATATATGAATTTTGAATGTATTTGAACATGCTTGGAAGTTTCTTTTTTTGGGGGGATGCAAGTAGCTAGTCATGCCAGGGGGGAAAATAATCTAGCACTGGCCCTGGGTGGGGGAGTATGATGTAGTCAGTGCTGGTGCAAGGATTTTTGACACCCTAGGCGAATCTTCATTTTGCGCCCCCCTTGGCTCCACCCCTGACTCCACCCCCTTTGGCCTGCCCATGTATACGGTGGAAGTGGCGATCTGACATCACGCAGCACATGTTAACACAGAAAAAAGAATGCATATCAACATTGATAGGTTACAGCAGTACACAGTGTGAAGAGAAGAGCTCCCAGGACTGCAGATCCCAGCATGCCCAGGCTGCTATGACATTGTCAGCCATGGTCACCCCAAGATGGTGCTGAAAATGAATGGAAGGAAGGTTCCCAGCTGTCATGTACTGTACAGGGAGGGGGAGGCTCACCTTGTCCCATTCCTCAGCAGCCTGGTACAACCCCGCGTCCTCCTGCCTGCCTCTGTATAATTCCGCACAGTGTTGCCATCTGGTGGTGTAGTAGGAGGGAGACATAGAGGGTGCAGTGATAGTGAGGGAGTTCTATCACAAAACAGTGCAATGACTAAACATACTGTACATTACAATGTGCTGGAAAACGTTGGGTACTGCCGCTGTGCGGGACATTGCTGTGTCAGGCAGCCCACTTTCACTGAACCTGCACTCGGTGCGGGTTGCACCACACTGTTTGAAGGTGGCGGAGCCCCCTACCGATGTGCGCTATAGTCTGGCGCCTACTATTGGTAGCACCAGCCCTGGATGTAGTGTTGTGGGGGAGGTGCTAGGAGAGGGAGCCTGCAGCTGTCACCTGTGCCCTGCCCCCGAGCATAGTGCCCAGGTCATGTGACCCTCCCCCCTTGTCTTGGCTCTGCTTCCAGTCATATGCTCTATTGATCTACTGAACATCCTTACCCTGTCCATAGATTACCTGCTCTGTATGTACAATGGAAATGTGGCGGAACACCGCATGCTGCTGTGATAAATTTCCACCATATAAATTAGTCTCTGTTCACATCTGTGCGTTCCGGTAATGCACACAGAAATGCACATTTCCACGCAATCCTGGAACATATGTGCCTCGCGCTTGTAGTGCCATTTATTGTAAATGTGGGACGCCAATACAACAAATGTGGTCAAATCCGTGGGATATAAAACAAACTGAAACATGCTATGAGCTACGAAAAATCAGACTCGCACAGGTTGACATGTAAATTGTCATCATCCTCTATTATATAGGAAATACGAAATACCTCGAGAATGGGATTTTTAAGGCAATTATGGAAATGGAGATTGTATATATATTCATAAAAAGGTTGAACATTTATTGGTACAATTTAAACATGATAAAAACATTTTTCCAAGGAAGAAACCCAAGCAAAAAACAAAAACACACATGTACATAATACAGATAATATCAATAATGGCATCACCCCACTACACATGAAATACCATCCATGGAGTAAATGATTGATGAAGAGCAGTGGGAATACCTAACGCATTTCGATATATGTATGAAAATATAATCTTCTTCAGGGACTGATGCCACTTCTGAAAGTACAGAGTAAAGTATGAATACAAGTTGAAATCATCATAGATAAATATGGGACATAAAAACATTTTAAATATTTTCAAGATACAAAACTTACAGGATTTGTAAGCATTGGATATTCCCACTGCTCATCATCATTCATTTTCTCCATGGATGGTATTTTATGTGTAGTGGGGTAATGCCATTTGTGATATTGTCTGTATTATGATACATGTACATGTGTGTTTTTGTTTTTTGCTTGGGTTTCTTCCTTGGAAAAATGTTTTTATCATGTTTAAATTGTACCAATAATTTTTCAATCTTTTTTTGAATATATATACAATCTCCATTTCCATAATTGCCTTAAAAATACCACTCTTGAGGTATTTTGTATTTCCCATGCCATGAGCTACTTTGCCACGCTTGTCTCACATAGGGCAGCGCACTGAAATCAATGGGCTGCTCTGTGCTTGTTGGGTAAAAAAAGAAAAAATGGGTGTTTGCCATCCAGGTGTATGTCAGAGGTGTGACTGGGGCCTTCCTCATTTCACAAACTATGGAATGCTTGGAGACCAGAAATCAGCAATTAGCACGTGTGCACTATTTTTTTTTCATTTACAATAAAGTAAGGAAGGGCTATAACCCCTGTCAGGTTTTCTTTGCCATCTGTGTCCCCATTGAGGGAATTTCCCTTCACATGCTTTCCCATAGCCAAAAAAGAAGTGAGAGAAATCCCTCAAAGTGACATAATACCTGGGTGTCACCAGATTTCCCCTTTAATTCCTGTTCTGGTGACAACCCAAAATCTGGAATTTTCTTTCACGTTTGGTGGTAATGGTAGGGATGAAAAACAGAGAGGATGACGCTCCTTAAAGGAGGTGTAGACAGCATTATAAACCCAACAGGAGTTCTAATCCCGCTCCACTTCAGCCAACACTAACAATAAGAAAGTTTTCCTGTATTTATAATTGAACATAAGGGTGAGAAATGGAAAAAAATGATGTGTGTGTGTGTGTGTTGACTTAGTTTGACAGGTAAAGGGTTGAAACAAATGAACAATATAGTTTGGTAATGAAAGGGTTAAATATCATTCACAATAATCGTCACTTCAAGAAAAACCCCTAGAACCATATCCCTATTAGATCTGTATACTGAGCCTACAGGCTGAATTCACAAAGCTCACAAACAAGGATGGGGCTCCTTTAAGAAAAATTGTCTGTTATTTTTTTTGCTGAGTCATTATGAGATTTAAAAACAACAACTCATGATTACTCAGCAAAAAAAAATGACAATTAAATTGAACTGCTTTGGTAGTGAAAGGGTTAAAAAAAGAAAGAAGCGCACTGTGATGTCATCACCTGCTCCAATATAAAGCTGCTCAGGAGTAGGGATGGGCCGAACGGACCCCTGTTCGGTTCGCACCAGAACTTTCGAACACCGCAAAAGTTCGGACCCGAATAACGAGTTCCACCCAAAAATGGAACTTTAAGAGTCAATGGGACCTGAACGTCAAAAATCAAACGTGCCCATTTTGAAGGCTTATATGCAAGTTGGGCATACAATGGTAATAGGAGTCGGGGCCTTGCCCTGGGGGGACATGTATCAATAAAAAAAAGTTTGTGAAAAACGTCATTTTTAAAGGAGCAGCGATTTTTTTTTATTTTTAAAGTGAAAGCATAAAAATAAAAAATTCCTTCCAATATAGTGCCTGGGGGGTGTCCCCTTAGTCTACCTGTAAAGTGGCAGATCTGTACCATGTCTAGAATCTGCTGCAGCAATAATTGCATTTATAAAGCCAAAAAAAATGACATTTTCCCTGCGAGCTGCCTTTATTTTCCTCAGCAACAGCTGGGGAGCATGTGTGTATGATGAGGCCACAATGTAGTGCACTGGGAAGATTAGAGATTTTTTCGGATACATTCTGGCGTCACTTTGACTGTGGATAGAAGTAACAGGTGTGTAACAATTGGTCTTTGGGTGTCAGGCGCCTTCCCACCGTAGTCCTATAGAGGTACTCTTGATGAAAGCAAAAATTGGCCTTTCTGTAAAAAATTGCAATGATATGCACCTGTCAAACAGGTGCAGAAAAATTGGTCTTTGGGTGTTAATTGTGCCCATGAAACCTATACCAAAAACATTCTTCCAGATGAAATGATTGAACACCCTCAAAGCTAGGCAGCCTCGAAGTCCTGCAGAGATTCCACATCCCAAAAAGACTTAATCAGTGACATTGGCATCAGGGGCTTCATAGCTGGCAATCCAGGACTGATTCACTTTTATAAAAGTCAAACGGTCCACGGAGTCTGTGGACCGATGCGTTCTATGATCAGTAACCAAACCTCCTGCAGCACTGAATGCCGGTTCTGAAAGCACGCTGGATGCAGGGCAGCCCAACAACTCAATAGCATACTGGGCAAGTTCTGGCCAGGAGGATTTTTTTTAATCAAGATAAGCAAGCAGCTATTTTTAGATGTTTGCACTGAGCCAAGTCCCCTCCCCCTCCTTTTCCAACTGTCACCTGCTAACCGACTTTTTTTTTTGAACAAGCCTTGCATGCCTCCTATTACAAGCTGGACTGATGACCTCAGTGCCACCCAGCAAGATGGCAGAAATACACGTTTAACCCCTTTCTACTCACATAACACATATGCATAGTTGCCAAAATTAAAAAATTAAAAATTCAGGGAAACTGCACATGTAGCAAGCCATTGTAGGTGGAGAATTTATTTTCATTTACAATAGTAGTCGTTCTACAAGACGAAGATCATTAAACCAATGTCATACATTACAGTGATGGTAAAGCTTGTTCTTTTAGTTTTTACCTGCTCTCTGCAATGCTGAGAAAAAACAAGCTGCCTCATGCACACTGGACATTATAATAACTTTATAAAAATGGCAGTACCTTTGCAGTGAGTTTTTTCAACATTTTTCAACGTTTTTGCAATAGCGTTTTTGTGCATTTCGGCGTTTGCATTTTAAAAAAAATGTATTAATTATTTTTTTTCAATGGATCAAAAACGTTAAAAGACACTGGTGAGACGCGTTTTTGAGCAATTAGAATTTTTTTACGTTAGAGCATTCTTACGGCTGAAAACATCTGAAAACTCCTCTCAGAACCCACTAGTTTTGGGGGTTTTTTACATTTAAAAAACGCCCCAGCCAAAAACAGTTGATAACAGCTTATGTGTGCATGGACACATAGGATAACATGCTGGAGAGTTTAATGACTGTAGAAAAAGACATCTGAAGCCAAAAACAGCATCTGTAAAAACATCCAAAAACATCCAGTGTGCATGAGGCCTTACAATCGCTTTAAAGTATGGCATTGGTTTAATGATATGCCTCTTGCAGCGCATCTCCCATTTTAAATGAAAATACATCCCCCCCGCCAAGTGCCCACATAACAAGCCACTTGACACACAGAGTGGGACTTGGCTCTGCCCCCTGCTCCCTTGCCACTGGCTCTGATTGATAGCTGTGGGAGCCATTGTATCTGAGCCAGTGAGGAGCAAGAAAGCCTTGGCTCTTGTGCACATTGCTGGATCGAGATCAGGTTTAGTGATGTATTTAGGGAGGCTTGGGGGGGGGGGGGGGACTGCATGTAGAAGTGTTTTTTAGAAATGCAGCAAAATGCAAAATCTTCTGCCTTTAATTGAACCAGTATAACAGAGCTGTAGTTGTCATGGCTAAAGAAAAACAAAAAAAACCCAAAAAATTCACTTGTAGGAAGCATGTAAACCGATCCCAAGGTTTTGCAAGGTGCGGACATTAAAGAAGCGCTCCAGTCTCCGCCCCAAAAATGAAAAGGCAGCAGCTACAAATACTATAGCTGCTAACTTTTAATATAGACACTTACCTGTCCAAACGCCCAGAGCAAATTCTTCAATCTTAGCCTCTTCTATATAAATCCACCAAAGCAATCCGGTAGATTGATATAAAAGAGGCTGGGATTTTAGTTAAATTATAAGAAACAGCAGACCTGCAGAGTAGAGTACTCAGCCGCACCAAAAAGTGAGGATATTGTCTCCTTTCTCCTTTGGTATGATAAGCAGATGGCAGAGATACCTAGTCACGGCAAACATAGATTGAACACCATATCTCGCCCGATCAACACACCAGTACACACGGAGCGTCACTTCCAGTCATGCGTAAACATCACTTCCAGTTGCTGTACAGCCACATTCCAATGCGTTTCGTAATTGCAACTTCATCCTGGGATTGGCTGTACTGCACGGCAACCATATTTAAATACTCCCACATATGTAAATGTCAAGTACTTGCTTACCCGCCCACACAATGTCCCCGCAGCCATGATATACCTAGCATCCGCCCCAGATACACAGATAGACATTGCACACATGATTAAAAACATGATACCAATTACAGCCATCATGTCTAATACTCAGAACTAAATATATAATTACTGAATCTAATCCAATACATGATATATGCTCATAAATATAATATAATATACCAAAAGAGATTCCACAAATTTATAAACATCATATAACATAAAAATAAAATTATATAATCACTTCCCACCCTAAAGGTGTTGGTGCAAATAACAAAAATGATAAATAATAATAAATTAGGAGTTGTTAAAAAATAAATATATAAATATATAGATATAACTATAACCACCTGCACGAATAGTTAAATAACAGGCAGCTATCATGTATCTACTAATTCATTAGGTGCATTATGAAATCACCAATCCATAAGCCACTAGAATAATTCATAAATCTACATCAACACTAATAAATTAATGTAATCTTTAAACGGAAGTCAGAAAAACTAAAAATATTTAGGTTTAGGTCCAATTCTATATTTAAACCATTCGGTGTAAGACCCATTCATTAAAAATATCAATTGAGTGTCCCTTTGGGACAGGTCCCTCCAAGATGGATACACACAGTCTATGCCACAAAATTGTAGTAACTTAGGGTCCCTGTTGTGTTTCTCCCTAAAGTGTAAGGACACACTATGTTTTTTAAAACCTTTTTTGTTATGATAGCTAAATGTTCCGCTATACGTATCCTAAGCAGTCTTTTAGTCTTTAAAATAGGCCACATGGGCACCACAGTAGGTTTACAATATGAGTGGTATTGCATGTAATGAGCACATCCATGGTGAAGTTTCTACCCTCCACATTGGTGATACTAGTGCGTCCCCTATTACTTGTCTGTACTGTCCTACATGCAATACATTTCCAACAAGTAAAAAAAACCTTCTTTTATCAAAATTTAATTTCTGTTGTCCTGGGGTATCCAAGATCATTTTTACCACTCGATCGCCAAAATTAGGTGCTTTCCTGTATATGAATTTGGGACGGTCCGGTAATACCGGCCCCAAATCCCTATCCATACATAGGATATGCCAATATTTTTTAAAGTGAGCAGGATTGAAAGGGACGTTCACATTCAGACTCCAGAAGAGTGTTTCGCCCACATTCAGACTCCAGAAGAGTGTGTCGCCCATCTAAATGTTTATATATTTGTTTAAAAACAACTCCTAATTCTTTCTTGTTATTTGCACCAACACATTTAGGGTGGGAAGTGATTATTTAATTTTATTTTTATGTTATATGATGTTTATAAATTTGTGGAATCTCTTATGGCATATTATATTTATGAGTATATATCATGTATTTGATTAAATTCAGTGATTATATATTTAGTTCTGAGTAGTAGACATGATGGCTGTAATTGGTATCATGTTTTTAACCATGTGTGCAATGTGTATCTGTGTACCTGTGGCGGATGCTAGGTACATCATGGCCGTGGGAACATTGTGTGGGCGGGTAAGCAATTACATGACATTTACATATGTGGGAGTATTTAAATATCGTTGCTATGCCGTACAGCCAATCCCAGGACGAAGTTGCAATGACGAAATGCATCGGGTCATGGCTGTACGGCAACTGAAAGTGACGTTTATGCATTAACGGAAGTGACGCTCCGTGTGTACTGGCGTTTTGGTTGGGTGAGATATGGTGTTCAATCTTTGTCCGCCGTGACTAGGTATCTCTGGCATCTGCTTATCATACCAATGCGTGTTTTATCTGCATTCTTGTAAGTGCATTACCATTAGGCCTTGTGTTCTTAATAAATTCCAATTTTTTAAGTTTTATTTTCCTTTACATATTACGGATTGTTCCTGGATGCTTGGAACTTTTTGATGGGATATCCATAACCCTGAGGGGTACATTGCTTTATTTGCCAAACATGAGAGTGTGAGACAAGTAGTGCTGGTGAGTTTATATCTAACTGGGGAAGTGGAGACTGTGTTGATGACATGGTATGGTGTCAGATCATCCTATTAACTGAATATCTATCACAGAGATACTACCCTGTATTAATATCACAGCTTATGGACTATCTCTGTTTTTGCATATTTATTGTTTGCACATTGCTACTCACTGGGTGTATGATATATATGTGTATTGTTTATGTTATCGCATTACCTAGTGCCACTATTTACTTTTAACCGATGTTTGGTAGATGCTGTTTTATTATACTGCCTAAAATACTTGTTGCTGGCATAACTGCCAGGCAACCGGCATTTTTATACAAAGGCCAACAACAGTTGTTCCTGTGTCACTGTCATGATGGGTTTATTTGTTGTCCATGGCACTGGAGCTTTGAACTTTTTTCTTCATAATTTGATGTTGTATAAAGAAAAATATATGACATGTAGGTAAAGATGCTAAATCCGATTCCTCTTTCTTTATTGCAGATGAAGGCGACATTTACTGCAGACACAGCTCACACGGCAGGCCTGCCACAGTGAGCAGGATTGAAAGGGACGTTCACATTCAGACTCCAGAAGAGTGTTTCGCCCACATTCAGACTCCAGAAGAGTGTGTCGCTCACGTTCAGACTCCCGCAGAGTGTGTCAACCACTTTCAGGCTCCAGAAGCATGTGACGCTCACGTTCAGACTCCAGAAGAGTGTATCGCCAACATTCAGACTCCAGAAGAGTGTGTCGCCCACATTCAGACTCCAGAAGAGTGTGTCACCCACATTCAGACTCCAGAAGAGTGTATCACCCACTTTCAGACTCCAGAAAAGTTTGTCACCTACATTCAGACTCCAGAAAAGGGTGTCGCCCACGTTCAGATTCCAGAAGAGTGTGTCGCCCATGTTCAGACTCCAGAAGAGTGTGATGCTCACGTTCAGTCTCCAGAAGAGTGTGACACTAACGTTGAGACTCCAGCAGAGTGTGAGGCCCATGTGCAAACTCCAATAGAGTGTGATGTGCACATTGGGACTGTACCAGTCATTGAGACTCCACGAAAATGCCAGGGGAACCATGGGAACATCTCCTCCGGTAAAGATGGGGCAAGGTTACAAGAAAGGATAAGCAGATACTGGTGGTAGGGGATTCAACTATTAGAGGGACAGAGAGGGCAATCTGTCACAAAGACTGTGAACTCCGAAAAGTATGTTGTTTACCAGGCGCTCTGGTTCGGGACATTGCAGATCGGATAGAAAGATTGTTGCTTGGGGCTGGGGAGAACCCAGCTGTCTTGGTACACATTGGTACCCATGACAAAGTAAGAGGAAGATGGAGCATCCTACAAAATGATTTCAGGGACTTAGGGGCTATGTTGAAGAAAAGGACCTTCAAGGCAGTATTTTCAGAAATACTGCCTGTACCTCAAGCCACAACAGAAAGGCAGCAGGAGCTTAGGGAGCTTAACAAGTGGCTGAAGAACTAGTGCAGAGAAGAGGAGTTTGGCTTTATGGAGAACTGGTCTGACTTTGCGGTCGGTTACCGGCTCTATAGCAGGGATGTACTGCACCTAAATATAATGGGCCATTCAGGCTCCAGAAGGGTGGGCCATTCAGGCTCCAGCAGGGTGGGCCGTTCAGGCTCCAGCACGATGGGCCATTCAGGCTCCAGCACGATGGGCCATTCAGGCTCCAGAAGGGTGGACCATTCAGGCTCCAGCACGATGGGCGGTTCAGGCTCCAGAAGGGTGGGCCGTTCAGGCTCCAGTAGGGTGGGCTGTTCAGGCTCCAGCCCTACTGAAACTCACTAATGACCTACTAACTGTTAAAACCAATGGCCACTACTCCATACTCATACTACTCTACCTCTCTGCAGACTTTGATACTGTTGACCATCCCCTCTTTCTCAAAAAACTCCACTTTCTTGCCTTTCAAGACTCTGTTCTCTCCTGGCCTCGGACCCCTTCTCTTTCTCATTTACACCTCCTTCCTTGGTCTGTTAGTAAACTCTTATGGCTTCCAGTACCACCTCTATGCTGATGACACACAAATCTCATTACTCCTCACCTCACTCCTTCAGTCTCCTCTCGCATTACCAGCTTACTAACCGACATATCAACATGGATGTTACACCACTTCCTCAAACTCATTCTTTCTAAAACTGAGCTCATAATTTTTCCTCCAGCCCATACCCCTCCCCCTGACTTCTCCATCAAGATCAATAATACAGCGGAATTCATTTTCCTAAATACATACACATACTATCCACTACCCTCCCGCCTCCCTCCCCACCCTCCCACTAATCCTCTCTTCTACAATCAGTATGGTATAGTCAGAGGCTTTCTAGATCTTTTCAAATTCAGGTATCGGGCCAACAGTATCCATCCATGCTTTCCATATTTTTCAAATCTAATTCCATCACCCTTTCTTATGTAGGCTATTTTTCCCCTTATTATTGTATTAATGACCCTTCTCGTCCACTCTATTACAGAGGGCAGAACAGGCTTTATCCACCTCCTGGTAATCTCTTTCCTAGCCTGATATAAGCATCTAAGAATTGCAATACGTGTAGATGCTCATTTTGTTCCAGATACCCCAATATACACAGTATTGAATCCATCTGTAGACCCAATCCAAATATTACATTTATTTTGCCCAACACTCCTTTCCAATATCTATACAGTTTGGGACACCTCCAGAGCATATGAATCAAATCCCCTGTTCTCCCAAACCAAGCTCATCTCCAGGACTTCTCCAGAGCCTCTCCCATCCTCTAGAACTCACTACCCCAATCTGTTATCCCCTACTCTGTCCACTTTTAGGCGATCCCAGAAAACTCATCTCTTCAAGGAGGCTTAACTTGCCTTCAGCTAACAACTGAATTTTCTACTTTCCTCATCAGTTCATCCCTGACAGTTACTACCTTTTGTTACACCAGCTCCTCCCTATTAGATTGTAAGCTTGCAGGGCCCTCCTAACCCCCTTGTATTGAATTATATTGTGCTGTACTGTTTGCCTTTATATTGTAAAGCGCTGCGCAAACTGTTGGCGCTATATAAATCCTGTATAATAATAATAAAACACATTAACACAACACTCTAAAGCTGGGTACACATGATCCAAATATTGCCTGGTTCAGCAGGAACCAGCCGATGTTTGGACAGTGTGCAAAGCTACCATCTGACAGAAGACGGTCTCATGACCAGCTTCTGTCAAACAGATTGCTGGAAAATCAGCATCTAACCAGCAGCTGATCAGCGCTTGCAACCGATAGCTGTGAGTATTGATCACTGTGTTCTTGTGGGGGGAGGGGGGGGGGGGTACAGGGAGGCCAGTCCCCTGCAGTCCCTCTGTTCAGCCTGCTGGCTGTGTGTGTTTACCCAGCTTAAGTCTGCTCACCTCTCAAATTAAGGCTGGGCGCACAGGGGAGATTTTTACTATGGTGATCATCACTTGTGACTGACCTGTGAGCAATCTCTAGAAATCACTGCATATAGTATGTGGTAGCAACCATTCACACATATTTGAAGCACTGTGCTACTATTTATGATATTGCTACTGTGCTACTGCATGCTACATTGTTCCCAATGTGCATCGATCAGAAGTGCACTTCCATAGGAAGATTACACAAAGTGACACATAGTACAGCCAAAAGTTTTGAGAATGACACAAATATACATTTTTACAAAGTCTGCTGCCTCAGGTTTTATGATGGCATTTTGCAAATACTCCAGAATGTTATGAAGAGTGATCAGATGAATTGCAATTAATTGCAAAGTCCACCTTTGGCATGAAAATTAACTTATTCCAATAAAAAAAAAAAAACATTTCCACTGCATTTGTGAAGAAGGCTTCAGGGCGCCCAAGAAAGTACAGCCGTCTCCTACAGTTCATTGTGGGATCGGGCACCACCAGTGTAGAGCTTGCTTAGCAATGGCAGCAGGCAGGTGTGAGTACATCTGCACACACAATGAGGTAAAGACTTTTAGAGGATGGCCTGGTGTCAAGAAAGGAAGCATAGAAGCCACTTATCTCCAGGTAAAATATCAGGGATGGACTGATATTCTGCAAAAAGTACAGGGATTGGACTGCTTAGAACTGGCGTAAAGTAATTTTCTCTGATAAATCCCCTTGCTGATTGTTTGGGGCATCCGGAAAAAACCTTGTCCAGAGAAGAAACGGTGAGCGCTACCATCAGTCCTGTGTCATGCCAACAGTAAAGCATCCTGAGAACATTCATGTGTGGGTGATAACTAAGTGGCTTGGGAAACAAAATATGTACATTTTAGGTCCATGGCCAAGAAACTCCCCAGACCTTAATCCCATTAAGAGCTTGTGGTCAGTCCTAAAGAGGCGGGTGAACAAAAAGAAAAACACAAATTCAGAGAAACTTCAAACATTTATTATGCAAGAATGGGCTGCCATCAGTCAGGATGTGGCCCAGAAGTTGGTTGACAGCAAGCCAGGGCGAATTGCAGAGCTCTTGAAAAAGAAGGCTCAACACTGCAAATATTGACTTTTTGCATAAACTTAATGTAATTGTCAATAAAAGTCTTTGACACTTAGGAAATGCCTGTAATTATACTTCAGAATACTATAGTAACATCTGATCTAAAAACACTGAAGCAACAGACTTTGTGAAAATAATATTTATGTCATTCTTTAAACTTTTGGCCACAGCTGTGCAGAGAGGATGGGAAAATGAGTAAAAAAAATTGATCCAGTTTTACTAACAGGGCTTTATAGAACATTATAACATTTCTTTTTATGAGAGTTTAGTTCTACTTTAAAGGAGACCTCCAAGCTTTAAAAATGTTTAAATGGGGATCAGGTAAGTATAATTATATTTAACATACCCCTGCCTCGATCCAGAGTTTAGGATGCATCTGGTCTTAGCGCTCTTCACTTTTCCTCACATTTTGCAGGAGTCTTATTGTATTTTGCAGATAACTAGAAGACTGCAGAAAAGTGCACTCAGAGCCTGATTACACCATGGTGCATTGTAGTAATGCATTCATCACAGTCCACTTTAACTGAGTGTTGAGGAGTACTGTGTTGCTACTGCCATTTCCATTTCAATGGGCTCCAGTGAAGGAAAAAATGCTCATGCTCCATCCTTTTTTTCCCACTGAAATGCACAGTTTCAGTGCAATGTGGTGCCCTGCAGTGTGCTGCATAGCAGATGGGTTCTGTAGATATACTGGGGTGCCAGTCAAAGAAAGTGAATGTTTTTGAAGTAAAATTTTGTCAGAATTTAGGTATAAAAAAAAAAAAGCAACACAACCTCCTAATGTGATACATTCTCTTTAAAAAAGTAACTGTTATGAGGGAAAGGAGCTGCCATTGCTGATCTCTGGTTGCCTGTCTATCATCCTGATCCTCTGACTTCAGATTTGTCTGAGTCACTGATATGGACCACTGCAGCAGAACCAAACCTGCTTACTTAAATTTAACTTTTTCATTTTTGAGTAAACAGTAATGTGAAACATACAATACATCAACACTTGAAAATATAAGATGAACATTATGGATTTTAACTGCAACATTGCTGTCAGTTACTCCATTTTTCTTATGTAATAAATCATTTACTGCTTTTCAATAGGTCAGAGTAGCTAAATGGATTACATTAATGACTAGACGCTTGCCTTAACACTCGTCCCCAGGGAACAACATTCAGGTCAGAGCAAGAGCAATAATGCACTCAATTAAAAATATCCCTGAATAAGCAATAGTCTCCCTTTGTCTTAAACAGGGTGGAGCAGGGATAACATACAGAGAATCTGGAATCTGCGATAAGCTTAGCACTCTGATTTGACCTGCAATTAATTACAAAATCTAGGGCCTAAATTAGATTTTTTACTTCACTGTTTATCACCAATCGTGTACTTGGAGTAGAAAAAAGGAAATGTATGATGGCAGCATACTAATGTATTACTTAAGCCAGTCATAAATTATTCGAATCTCGGTTGGTTCAGCAGGGACCAGCTGAGATTTGAACCATCTATGAGCAGGCTGATTGTACCCAAGTCGATCCATCAACCAACTTGGGTACAACCAGCATGTTAGATTTTTACATGTGATTATTGCCATTGGTTATAGCCGCTAGCAATAATCACTGAGTATTCCCATCAAGGAAGGCTCCTTGTGCCCCCCACCAGGACACCAGGAGACACAATAGCTCCGCAGGAGTTATTCCCCCATCAATACTGACAGTGTCGATGGGGGAATCAAGGGACTTTCTTTCCAGCAACCACAAATCTCATCATCTATGGCCAGCCTATATGTCAGTACCTGATTTTGGAAAAAAGTGAGTGGCAAACACGAGCAAGAAGAGGTCAATGACTTGGCCTTGCTGGCTTTGGGCCTTAGTGACCTCTTTTTTTCCCTACCCTGAAGACAGGGATACATATACTATACGTTAACTTAAAGAAACACTGTCAGTTTGCCAATGCAGGACAAAAGTCCACCCCCCACTAAAACCTTCTTTTATTAACCTTTCAGGTGCTCCCCATCGCTCCTTTCTCCATTGCAGTTAGTGACACTACCTGGTGCTTCCAATATGTGTGAGCATGTGACCTTCTCCCAAGTCACAGTGCCTGGTCCCACAGCCAATTAATAAGCCCAAGTAATGTCACATGACCATGGCAATCACGTTACAGCTCCCCCTTGTAGCGAAAACAGATGATTTCAGTGCTGGCTGCAACGGAGGAAGTAGCAGTGAGGGAACACAGACAAGGTGAGTATATATGGTGATGGGGCCCTTTGCAGAGATGGAGTCACTTTGCTTTTATCCTCTATGGAGGGAAAAGCAATGGTATATCTTTAATCTCTTTTTACCTTGAAATATGCAATTTTATTCTTTGTATTCTCTCTTTTTTAAGGAACTTTGTGGAGATAGAATTATAAGCACTGCCATTACAGAAAGGATTTTCAACCTGAAAGCTGCACAACAGTCATCCAGATGCTTTAGTATTTAGTCAAGCAATGATGCTGGGCAGGAGTTTGCTGGTGTCACAATTGTCCCAGGTCTATCACAGCTCCCAAATGTCCCTGATTTTGAGGGACTGTCCCTGATTTGGAACAGAGTCCCTCTGTCCCTCTTTCCTCCTCATTTGTCCCTCATTTTGGTCTGTTCTACAGTTGCAATAAAAAGTATGTGAACCCTTTTGGAATGATATGGATTTCTGCACAAATTGGTCATAAAAAGGTGATCTGATCTTCATCTAAGTCACAACAATAGACAATCACAGTCTGCTTAAACTAATAACACACAAAGAATTAAATGTTACCATGTTTTTATTGAACACACCATGTAAACATTCACGGTGCAGGTGGAAAAGGTATGTGAACCCCTAATGAGATCTCCAAGAGCTAATTGGAGTGAGGTGTCAGCCAACTGGAGTCCAATCAATGAGATGAGATTGGAGGTGTTGGTTACAGCTGCCCTATAAAAAACACACACCAGTTCTGGCTTTGCTTTTCACAAGAAGCATTGCCTGATGTGAATGATGCCTCACACAAAAGAGCTCTCAGAAGACCTACGATTAAGAATTGTTGACTTGCATAAAGCTGGAAAGGTTATAAAAGTATCTCCAAAAGCCTTGCTGTTCATCAGTCCGCGGTAAGACAAATTGTCTATAAATGGAGAAACTTCAGCACTGCTGCTACTCTCCCTAGGAGTGGGCATGCTGTAAAGATGACTGCAAGAGCACAGCGCAGACTGCTCAATGAGGTGAAGAAGAATCCTAGAGTGTCAGCTAAAGACTTACAAAAGTCTCTGGCATATGCTAACATCCCTGTTAGTGAATCTACGATACGTAAAACAGTAAACAAGAATGGATTTCATGGGAGGATACCACAGAGGAAGCCACTGCTGTCCAAAAAAAACATTGCTGCACATTTACAGTTTGCACAAGAGCACCTGGATATTCCATAGCAGTACTGGCAAAATATTCTGTGGACAGATGAAACCAAAGTTGAGTTGTTTGGAAGAAACACACAACATTATGTGCGGAGAAAAAGAGGCACACCACACCAACATCAAAACCTCATCCCAACTGTAAAGTATGGTGGTGGGGGCAGCATGGTTTGGGGCTGCTTTGCTGCGTCAGGGCCTGGACGGATTGCTATCATCGAAGGAAAAATGAATTCCCAAGTTTATCAAGACATTTTGCAGGAGAACTTAAGGCCATCTGTCCACCAGATGAAGCTCAACAGAAGATGGGTGTTGCAACAGGACAACGACCCAAAGCATAGAAGTAAATCAACAACAGAATGGCTTAAACAGAAGAAAATATGCTTTCTGGAGTGGCCCAGTCAGAGTCCTGACCTCAGCCCGATTGAGATGCTGTGGCATGACCTCAAGAAAGCGATTCACACCAGACATCCCAAGAATATTGCTGAACTGAAACAGTTCTATAAGGAGGAATGGTCAGGAATTACTCCTGACCATTGTGCACGTCTGATCTGCAACTAAAGGAAACGTTTGGTTGAAGTTATCGCTGCCAAAGGAGGTTCAACCAGTTATTAAATCCAAGGGTTCACATACTTTTTCCACCTGCACTGTGAATGTTTACATGATGTGTGCAATAAAAACATGGTAACATTTAATTCTTTGTGTGTTATTAGTTTAAGCAGACTATGATTGTCTATTGTTGTGACTTAGATGAAGATCAGATCACATTTTATGACCAATTTGTGCAGAAATCCATATCATTTCAAAAGGGTTCACATACTTTTGTATTGCAACTGTATATAGTTGTATATAAAATGCACTATTTATCTTTCTAATAGTGTTTTACAGTGCTAAACTTTTCATCCTAATTCTAAATTTTGGCATTTGTAAATTTCAAAAGCCAGTATAATGAAATAGTAAAAAGTGGTAGTATCCCTGGACGGGAAGCCAGGGACAACACCATAAAAGCCATAAACGTACACTATCAAACAACATTATCCAAACAGAAAGGTTTCTTTCTTTCCCTGGATGCTGAGAAGGCATTCGACAGGGTAACATGGGATTACATGAAAGCAGTACTGCAGTCCATGGGTGTTGGCCCACACATGCTCAATCTCATCCTATCACTATACACCAATCTTTCGGAAAAGATTAGAGTGAACAATACCCTGTCGAGTGCCTTCTCAATCCACAATGGGACGAGGCAGGGATGCCCCCTGTCCCCAATTCTCTTTATTCTGACTTTGGAACCTCTCCTGAATAGCATTAGACACAACCCCGACATTCAAGGCATCAAAACCAAAAATAAGGAATATAAACTCTCTGCGTTTGTAGATGACATATTATTATTCCTCACAAACCCACACACCACGCTCCCAGTCCTATTAGGAGAATTCCACCTCTTTAATTCGATTTCTAATCTTAAAATCAACTTTTCAAAGTCCTTTGCTCTTAACATTTCCCTACCTTCACCGCTTGTGGCACAATTTAAAGAAAATTTCCCTTTTCAATGGAAATCAGACGCAATCACTTACCTGGGCATACAACTCCCAACCAAATTGCAAGATCTATATATGAACAATTACATACCAATCTTGAACAAACTGACGATAGACATGAAAAACTGGAACAAACCACTTTTCTTGTGGTTTGGCAGAGCAGCAATATCGAAAGTGAATGCCCTACCGAGAATCGTATACATATTACAAACAGTGCCCATTCACGTCCGACCTGCCTTTTTCAGAACATATAGGAGCCTCTGCTGCTCCAAGTTCCTCTGGGGGGGATCGCAGACCTAGAATTGGGTACGCACATCTCGCTCTGCCCAAACATTTAGGGGGGATTGGTCTCCCAGACCTACAGAATTACTACAAAGCTGTCCACCTGACTCGCATCATTGATTGGAACATACATGCACCAACGAAAGACTGGGTCGGTTTGGAGGCATCCTTTATGGCCCTGCCTCTCAAATCCATGCCATGGATACAGAGAAGCCACACTTCTCGGGAAATTGGAATGCACCCACTAATCAAGCCCACTATAAATTGCTTCCACAGTACATGCAAACGCACCCAGCTATCATTAAGTCCAGGCCCCATGACCCCGATAAAAATGAACCCAGACTTCTCACCAGGTATGACTAACAGCTTCCTCCAACAGTTTTGGTCCCAAGACCAAATCCTAGCATACCATTTCTACGAACATGAGAAAGTTTGCTCAGCCTCTCGCCTCACTACAATTCTGGATAAACCCCCTGTCCCATCATGGACATACCTACAGATGACACACTTTCTAAAGACATTAGACAAAAAAGCCTCATGCTCCAGAATACTGACCCCTTTAGAAAGACTATGCACACAAAAGCCACCCCAAACCCATCTTATATCAGCAACCTACTCACTCCTCTTCGTGGAATGTCAACCCAATGACTCCGCAATGTGCAAAGCGTGGGAAAGGGATTTATCTACCCCCTTGTCACCAGAGGACTGGGGTAATATATTCCTTAATATCCACAAGGGCTCAATTAATGTATCAGCACAGGAGAATGGCTACAAAATACAATCACGCTGGTACCGCACCCCAACTAAGCTCCACAAATTTAAACCCACCATACCAGAGACTTGTTGGAGATGCCAGGAGGATCGTGGTTACACATTTGGTGGACATGTCCGCGTATCCAAAAGTTTTGGAAAGAAGTACATCGCATTACCTCACAAGTCACATCATATGACCTGAAATTGTCCACGACCCAATTTCTCCTACACCACACACACCTACCTCATCCCACTTACCACAAATCACTAGCGATGCATATGATAAACGCGGCAAAACAATGTATTCCCATCCACTGGAAAACCCAAACCATCCCATCACTCAAGGAATGGTTTGGAAGAATTAAAAAAACAGCCGAAATGAAAGAACTCATTCAAAGCACATGAGACACCCCACAGAAATTTGGCATTAAGTGGGCCTGCTGGACACACTTCCAAACAACAACGGAATTCTCCAGACTAAACGCTTTACTCACTTAAACACCAAAAAGATAGTAAGCTTGAAATAGGGACCTAGAAGAGGTACTCACCCCCCTTATAACTTTTTAAGCGAATACTGGAATCCTATCACCAAGCAAACCGCCCCCCCAAACCACTCTGGAAAATCTGTGTAATCGCTCAAACTAAATTAAACCTCCGGGGGAGGGAAGCAAGAGCCGGGTACTAATACCATTCACATAGACCTTCTACCCACCCCCCCTACTCCTTTTTCCCTACCCCCCCTTCCCTTTTTCGCTACCCAGACACCCCCTCCTTCCACTCATATCCCTTCGCCAACATCCCCCCCTCCCAGTTATTTTCAATAACCCCTGGACTGACATTACCAATGTCCTCAAACAAATGATGACGAACACACCTAGCATACCTCACCTAGGCACTTCTCACGATGTACCACATAAAACACCAAAAGGTGACCCTACAGAGACAGTCACCGAACTACTTTGAACACTTTTTCATAGGTGCTCCTAATTGTGTGCCAATTTTCAATATCCCCTCCTGAGACATCACGCCTTGCTGCACCCAACGCAATGAAGACTCTCTAATCGACACATTACAAACCACCCCCCATAATATACACCTGACTTTACAATGTGAGATCTGTCTCAATATATAGTTAGGCTTATGCTGGGTTCTCCGCATTAGATGTTGATGCTTCCTTCTTTTTACTGAACGCTTTTGACCAATGCTAATGTACCGTTTCTGCTGAAACAATCTGTACAAAGTGAAATACACCATGTTATTTTGTTTGATTTTATCAATACAATAAAATATTTTGAAAAAAAAAAAAAAAAGTGGCAGTAGTGGTAAAAAAAAGCACTTGTGGGTATGGCAGGGGGTGTGTCCTATTCCTACTTACTTTTGCTAATAGGTGTCCCTCATTACTATCGCAAAAAGTTGGGAGGTATGAATCAGTAGTTGGTAAAGGCAGGATCTGTTTAAGAACCCCGAAAAACCTTCATCTTGTAAAACATGCTAACAATAGCAGCTTTCAGATTTCTGCCCTTGCAGGGTCAAATGAATGGGAATTTATTACAAGGATCTTTACCTTACTCATGCTTTTACTGTAGAGGCCTTATTTGGCCCTTGGACCACATACTAGTTCCATATTAGCCATGTTGCACAGAACTAACTTGTAGTTGAGGGGTAGCTTTGCCTCCCTAGGACAGGAAGTGTAATAGGACTACCACAGAATACCTCTCTCTTCCCTCTTCTCTGAAACATAGAGGGGAGGTGTTCTGTAGTTTACCAAGAGAAACATGCAAGGATCATAACAATGCTTGAGATTTTAATGCATCAAAGGCACTGTGTTGAATCACTACAGAAAACGATTAGCTCTCTGGATTTCTGGCAGGTATTTTTTGCACTTATTTAACAGATTTTACAAAACATTTTCAATGTTATATATTTGTTAGACCACAAGAGAGTAAATAAGAGACGTTCCTTATTGGGTATTACATGACACTTTACCCTTTTTTTTCAAGTGATAAGTAATAATATCACGGCTTTCAAAAAGCTGGTGCCGAAGAAAAAAACTGTCTCAAGGTGTTGAAGCGGACCTTCACCCTCCCAGGGAACGTTCCTCCACCTCCCCCCTCCACAGCAGTGATATCGGGTTAATTCTTTTTGTTTACTTACTGTTTTTTTCTGGCTTAAAAGGCTCGCCCCACCCCCCAACATCCTGAATTCACCTAGGCAAATGATGCAGCGCCCCCGGTGCTTCCTGGGATGCATGACATGCAGTTCCATTCAGTAAGGAGGAGGGGGTGAGCCTAGCATCGCCTACACCCAGAAGAGCCGGCAGTTGTCACAGGCAACATGCAGGCGCCGGACTCGTGTAGCGGCTGCAGAGAGTAGCAGTAGCCCAAGGCTGGATCCACTGGCTAGGTGAGTATCCGTAATATGCACAACACAATATCAGGTAAGCAGGCTGAAATTACTCCTTATGCACCACCTCTGCAATAGGCTACATACACTTATATATAGCTTGATGTTATTTGTAGTGGATGACTTTCCCTCTCAATCACTGCAGTTGTAAAACAGGACTATATTCTATTTTTGTAGTATTTACGTAAAAGCAATTTTTTATGTAACATTCACATTTTTGCATGCTTACTATTCTTTTATTTTCATATCTGTTTTTATTTACAGTCAACATAGGTGTACATTTTCTTTTTAGTGTGGGGGAGGGCAAATGTCAGCCCTCATCTGTTGTAGAACTAGGTAAGTCCCATCATGTCTCTGGAAGTCATGCTTGTGGCTGTCCGAGTCTTGTAAGGCATCATGGGAGTGGTAGCTCCACAACGGCTGGGGGACCGAAGTTTGCCTACCCCTGTTATATAAATAGAGATGGGCTGAACGACCCCCTGTTCAGTTTGCACCAGAACGCTCCAACATCGCAAAATTTCGGAAATGAATGACAAACCCCACTGAAGTCTCTGGGACCCAAACCAAACAGGAAAAATCAAAAGTCCCCATTTTGAAGGCTTCAATGCAAGTTATTGGGCATAAAAGGGGTATGGGGGCCCAGGTACCATTGCAACATTTTTTTTAAAAAGGATATTTTTAAAGGACAGTGATTTTAATTATGCTTAAAATGAAACAATAAAAATAAAAAATTCAGTTAAATATAGTGCCCGGGGGGTCCCCTTAGTCTGCCTGTAAAGTGGCACATCTGTACCCTGTATAGAATCTGCTGCAGCAAAACTGACATTAATAAAGAAAACAAATGACATCTGAATTGATTTTCCCTGCAAGCTTTCTTTATTTAGTAAACAACGTCTTGGGGAGCCAGTCTGTATAATAAGGCCTAATGTACATGGGACACTGAAACAACCTCTTCTGAACAATTGAGAGCTTGAAACCGGCGTTTAAAAACACAATTTAGCCGCATTTGCATGCCGCGTTTAGCTGCGTTTTTAGCCGCGTTCGCGTCTAGGAGCGTTTATTTAAGATAACATCATAAGACCCTTCCAAAGCACAAAAAAATGTATTATTTAACTATTTCAGCCATTCTGCGAGACGAGAGTGAGCAGCAGCTGAGAGAACAGCAGTATACTTGTATCTACCTCAATTTCGGTGCTTTTACTATGGATCCCATAATCAGCGTATGTGATAATGCTCCTGACGTTGCTGTTGATGAGGCTGGAAAGACGTCGGAAATTGCGTGCGAGGACCGTTCGTTGCTACTGGACTCATCCATTGATTGCGCAGCGCATGTCTGTAGGATATTTTTCAAACATGTGTACAGCTAGTGGTGTATTGGATTGGATCATGGGCTCATTAGGGGTATATAAATGGTCTATGAAGCATTGCAAGCAATTACAAGTTTTTAAAATATTTTTTAGTGGTTTTTCATCATTTGCTATTATTTTTAAGTTTTGTAAAGTACAAAAATTAGGGCACCTTTAAAAATGCTTCTAAACAAAATGCAGCTAAACGCCGATACCGCATTTAGCCACGTTTAGACTCATTTGGCGTCTGAAATGTCGGAAACTTTGGCGTCTGAACTCATTTTTTGCCTTCAAAGAAAAGCCTCTAAAAGCAACTGCCTAAAAACGACATTAAACAAACCTGTGTACATGTACACATAAGATAAAATTGGATGAGTTCAGGGGCAGCGGAAAAAAGCATCCAACTGCCTCTGAACGTCCGTTTACCAGCAGCAGTGTACATGAGGCCTAAGGCCACCATTTAGTGCACTTGGAACAAGCTTAGAGATTTTTGGATAAATTTTGGTGTTTCTTTGGCAGACTTTGAATAGAAATAACAAAGTTTTGGACCACAGTGAGCCAGCCTTATGTGAAGAAGCCAAATTATAGTACATTCAGGCCAGGATTAACATTTTTTTTTGGATAAAGTCTGGTGTCTCTTTCGCAGTACTTTGAATAGAAGTAATAGGTGTGGAAAAATTGAATTTTGGGTGTTGTTGGTGCCTTCATCCCGTAACCCTATAGAGGTAGTCTTGATGAAAGCAAGAATTGGCCTTGCTGTAAAAATTTTAAATTTGATGCCCCTATCAAACTGTTGCAGAAAAATTGGTATTTGGGTGTTGTTAGTGTCATCACCCTGTAACCTTCTAGAGGTAGTCTTGATGAAAGCAAGAATTGGCCTTGCTGTAAAAAAATTTGTATTTGATGCCCCTGTCAAACAGTTGCAGAAAAAATGGTCTTTGGGTGTTGTTAGTGCCATCACCCCGTATCCTTCTAAAGGTAGTCTTGATGAAAGCAAGAATTGGCCTGGCTGTAAAAAGATAGAATTTTACACCCCTGTCAAACAGTTGTGGAAAAATTGGTCCTTGGGTGTTGTTAGTGCCATCTCCTCTGGACGTAGTATTGATGAAAGCAAGAATTGGCCTTGCTGTAAAAAATGAAAATTTGATGCACCTGTCAAACAGGTGCGGAAACATTGCTCCTTGGGTGTTAACTGTGTCCATGAAACCTATACCAAAATAATACTTCAAGATAAAATCAACATCCACAAAGCTAGGCAGCCTAGACAGTCTTGCAGAGATTTGCAAACCCAATACTACTTAATCAACGGAGTCTGTGGACAGACGCGCTCTTTTATCCGTCACAAAACCTCCGGCAGCACTGAATGCCCATTCGGAAAGCACGCTGGATGCAGGGCAGCCCAGCAGCTCAATTACATACTGTGCAAGTTCTGGCCAGTGGTCTATTCCCATGACCCAGAAACGTCTACTGGAAAGCTCTCTATGTCTTTTTTCGCCCCTAGATAATCTCCCACCATATGATGCAGACGCTGATGATAGGATGTTGAAGCTGACAGCCCTGGGCGCCGTGGACTAAACAGATATTGAAATACATGACTGAGGCGGCCCCCTTTTCCACCACTCATCTTTTGACCAACAGAAGCCTTAAAACTAGCTTTTCCATTAGACTGTAACCTACGAGAGTCTGAAAACATTTTTCATAAATTCCTCTTTAAGGTGTCCTCAAGATATTTCATCCTCTGCTCCTTCTGTGGGGAGGGGATAAGTTCCGAGACTTTACCCTTATAACGGTGGTCAAGGAGGGTTGTGAACCAATAATGATCCTTATCCTTGATGCCATGAATTCTCTGGTCCTTTCGCAGGCTTTTAAGAATAAGGGGGTCCATGCACAGCAAGTTTGCAAGTTTGAGAAGCCGAGTCCTCGGGGTCACTGAGGATCACAGTATCTGGAACTGCCTCCTCCCAGCCACGTACTACTCAAGGTTTCTGGGGACTGAAAACCATTTCTTAAGGTGTGATGCATGTCTTCCTCTGCTTCACTGCTTCCAAAACTTCCATAAACCTCCTCCTCCCTCTCCTTTTGTGTTCTGTGGTGTCACAAGAATGGTGTCTGCATAAAGCGGGCCTTGAAAAGAAAAGAAAGTCCTCCTCTTCCTTCCACTGCTCTGTCTCGAGTGCCCTGTCCATAATGCCACTCAGAGTCTGCTCCAGCAGGAACACAACAGAGATTGTGTCACTGATGCACGCATTGTCATTTCTCACCATCCTTGTCGCCTCCACAAATGGTGACAGTACAGTGCATGCATCCTTTATCAGCAGCCATTGGGTGGGGTAAAAAAAGCCAAGCCGCCCTGAGCCTTTTGTTGTGCCATACTCACACAGGTACTGGTTAATGGTACTCTACTGCATGTGCAGCCCCTGCGGCATTGATAAAGTTGAGTTCCACATGGTGGGCATGTCACAAATCAGGCATTTTACGGGCAAGTGGTATTCCCTCTGAATTTCAGCCAAAAAAACACTGGCTGTGTATGACCGCCTGAAATGGCTACAGACTCTTCTGGCCTGCTTTAGAAGATCTTGCAAACCTAGGTACATGTTTAAGAAATGCTGCACCGCCAAATTGAGGACATGTGCATGGCACATGTGTCAACTTTCCCTGTCAAATGGCGGACAGAAGGTTAGTGCCATTATCATACACCACCATCCCTGGCTCAAGCTTCCATGGCATGAACCACCTCTGGGCCTGCCCATGCAGAGCTGAAAGAATCCTGTCCCCTAGACAGACCAACTAAAGCACTGCATGGCATCTTTTAGCCTAAGTCGTTGATTGGCGCCTTGAACGCCTAGAGGGTACTGGTGGTTCATAGGACAATCCAGCAGAGGAGGAGGAGGTGGAGTTTACAGATCTCGCATCATCACCACCAGCTGTATAGAGACGTGGCGGAAAAACAAGCTCCAGCACTGTCCTGCATCCTTCCTATTTGCAAGCAGAGTTGCCCAGTGTGCTATGAACTAAATAAATATATATAACGCCTTGTCAAGCATCTGGTACCCAAATAGCTGATGTTGCCACGTTTGATCTGCTTGCGACACAAATTTCAAATTGCAACAGTGCTATCGGCTGCACGTGTGCTAAAAAATGGCCACACAGCTGAGCTGTGGGAAGTTGGCTGGGAGATAACAGCTCCACAATCGGATGCAATAAGGTGGCTGCTCTCCACTATTCCATGATGCCTGCCTCTGGTGGACATCCTGCCTTGTTGAGATTGTTTCTCCCCCTCACTTTTCTCCTCTGCTCTATCCGGCACCCAAGTTGTGTCAATGACCTCATCATCAGCATCCCCTCCATCCTCATCACCACTGGAGCCAACTTGGCACTATGCTGCAGCTGGGGAAACATGAGTGCCAATTTTTTGCTTACCAGTGTTTTACCTCTACCTCAGAATCAACATCTGAATCAAGTAATGTCTGTGCATCCTCAAGCAGCAAGTGGCTGATGCTGTGTTCAAATAATTCAGCTGACTCCTCCATGCATGATGCTGGGGCTATAGCAGGAGTAGTTGTGCACAAGGAGGCAAAATAAGCCTCATTAGCAGCTACAGTGGACTGCGCACTAGTGCCAGCTTGAAGGGTCATAGAGGATGAGGAAGATGAGGATGGATAAGTAAGCCAGTCCATCACCTCCTCTGCATGCTGTGGCTGAATAGCACGGGCAACATCACTAAACAGAGACAAAGGTGTCCTGCTTGAGGATGGAACGCATCCACCTTTGCATGTGGACACAGATGCTGCTGGTCCCCTCATAGTGGCATGGGAACAACTGCCTCTCTTTGTTGGCCTCCTAGACATGATGGGGGCTTAATACCCAAAAGTTATAGATACAGGGATATGTATAATTGGATACACTTTTCAATGAAAAGTGGTGCTTGGTGCATTAAACTGAGGACTGACGCTGACAGAAATGTAAAAACTATAAAAAAAAGGGGGAACACCACTTCTCAGTCAGAAAAACTGTGGCTGACAATTAAAAAAAGGGAGCAGGCAGGGGACCAAAAAAATAAATAAATAAATAAAACATCAGAAACCCCCCCAAAAAAAGGGTATGCAGCACTGTACACAGCACTAAATGTAATGTAACGCTGTGTTAAACACTGCACTACACTAACAAAACTACACCGACACACTATTCTCAAACACTATACTAGCACTGCCACTGAACTAACACTCTACAATCAGTCAAATGTTATTTTAACATCTTTAAGGTCATCACAGAGCACAAGGGGGCACTCTTTACATCTAGAGGAAAAGCGATTTCATCTCCAAATACGGAAAGGTTTTTTCACAATAAAAACTGTAAAAATGTGGAACAGTCTGCCTCAAGAGCTGGTTCTGGCCAGCTCAGTAGATTGTTTTAAGAAAGGCCTGGATTCTTTTCTAAATGCATATAATATAATTGGATACTAATATTTATAGGTAAAGTTGATCCAGGGAATATTCGATTGCCTCTTGGGGGATCAGGAAGGATTTTTCCCCCTGCTGGAGCAAATTGGATCATGCTTTATTATGCCGCATACACATGATCGGAAATGCCGCCAGCAAAAGACCGATGTGAGCTTTTGGGCGGAAAATGCTACCGTGTGTATGCTCCATCGGAACTTTGCTGGCGGAATTCCAGCCAACAAAAGATTGAGAGCATGTTCTCTATTTTTCGGTCGAAAAAAGTTCCTATCCGAAAATGCGATTGTCTGTATGCAATTCGGACACGCAAAATAATCATGCATGCTCGAAAACAATTTGACGCATGCTTGGAAGCATTGGACTTCATTTTCTCGGCTCGTCGTAGTGTTGTACGTCACCGCGTTCTTGACAGTTGAAAGTTCAGAGAACTTTTGTGTGACCGTGTGTATGCAAGGCAAGCTTGAGCGGAATTCCGTCGGAAAAATCATCCAAGTTTTTTCTGATGGAAATTCCGCTCGTGTGTACGCGGCATTAGGGTTTTTTGCCTTCCTCTGGCTCAACTGTGGGTATAGGATTGTATATATAGGATTGTATATTTGTGTGTGTATATATATATATATATATATATATATATATATATATATATATATATATATATATATATATATATATATATATATATATATATATATATACATACATACATACATATACAGTGTATATAATTTGTTTTTGTTTTTCCTTTTATTGGTTGAACTGGATGGACTTGTGTCTTTTTCAGCCAGACTAACTATGTAACTATGTTATGTAAAGCTGTTAAACACTGCACTCAGTGAACACACTAACTGCTAGTAGCAACACAAGCCCTACTCTATCTCCACTCCAACACACTACAAGAGCTGGCTATGGGAAGTTATCTTTTATACTTGTGGGGTGGGACCAGGGCCATATTTAATATTGATTGGCCACTGGGAAAACATTGAGATTGATCACCAGAGGTTACAGTGTATTATTACTACTCACTGACTGGCTGCTAGAGGTTACAGCACAAATTATGGCTCACTGATTATTTGCTAGAGGTTAGAGCACACGACTTCTGCTTGTTGATTGATTGCTAGAGATTATTGTACAATTATCAATACTGCTCACTGATTGGTTTCTAGAGGTTACTGGACATCCTTACCACTCATTCATTGGTTGCTAGATGTTACTGCACATCCTTACCGGTCAATGATTGGTTGCAAGAGGTTAGTGCACATCATTACTGCTTACTGATTGGATGCTAAAGGATACAGCACATCATCTCCTCACTGCCTGCACACCATGAACTGGGGAGGTTAGGGGACCCATCAGTAGACAGAAAACTCCTAGGGATCCTAGGACTCCTGGGATCAGTGGAAATGCTGGGGGGGGGGGGTGATCAGTGGCAATGCTGGGGGGTTGATGGGATTAGTGGCAGTGGTGGGGGGGTGGCATTAGTTAGGAGGCAGTACACTGTGGCAAATTCTGAATCATGTAGAGCAAAGCTGGAAATCTTTGGCAAGTATATAGTGGGGGATTCTACACTGGCCACCAATGTGAGGGGGGATTTGCACTGACCACCATGCAACAGGGGATTTTACGCCACCGACCAATATAAATAAGGATTTCTACACTGACACCAATGTAATAGGAGCTTTTACACCAACCACAAGTGTAAGGGGGAATATACAATGACCTCCATGTAAGGGGGAATTTACACTGACAACCATTGTCGAGGAGATTTGTACTGACCACCAATGTAAGGTGACATGTCTACACTGACCACCAATGTAAAGAGGGATTTACACTGAACACCAGTGTAAGGGGGACCTTTACACTGGCCACTAGTGTGAATGAAAGGATTGTACACCAAGCCCCAATGTAATGAGAAGATTTACACTGACCACCAATGTAACTAAAACATTTAGCCTGCATTCAAATTTTTTGTGTCAGGAACGCATGCAGAATCGCTTTCCTGACACCACAGAAACGTGCTACCCTTTAGCAGATACACAGCAGTGTCATTAATTGTTAATGACACCCTCATGCATCTGCTTAGATGTGCGTATTCACATCCACCAAAATTCACAGTGCTGTGGCACCATGTTATTTTGAAAAAGGGTTCCATCTCCAATTTGCTTACCTATGCAGGACAGGCTGATGTTGGGCTTAATGTCCACAGTTGTAGGCTGGACTTTCAAGCATGCTCCTTTACCTCCCCAGTGGGCAGCATTCAGCAGAAGTGATGGTGATTATGACCTCAGGGGGTATGATATACATATGAATGCCACCTCTATTTACATATCAATGCTGCAGTCTGTGGCTATTTACATATTAATGCCGCCATTATTTACATATCAATGCCGGTTATTTACATGTAAACACAGGGTCTGCAGGGGAGTCACCTGTACATGACGATAGCTGGGCAGCATTAGTAACAGAACTTTACACTGAGACAAGGGAAATTCAACTGGGATAGTTGGCAAGTATAATTCAGCTGCTTTGGGCCCCACAACAATGATGGGGCCCAGGGCAGCTGCCCCTTTTGCCCTGCTTTAAAGATGGCCCTGGATCAGACTATGAGTACTGAGTTGTGATTGTAGAAAGTAATCATCACTTTCACAGGGCTCTGACAGTGTTAATTGGCAAAGCCTTGAACATAACCAGTGGTCAGGTGCACAGCTGCATCTAATTAGGGCCCTAGAATACACTGTGAAGAGCAGTGCCTTGTGGGGCGCGAGAAGAGAGCAAGATCCCTGGTGCAACACATCTATGTTGGTATGAGAGAGACAACCTCAACCGGGTCTCCCGCCAGGCCACACCCCAAGTGATTCCCTCCACCTCTCGGAGCTTAGTCATGGGAAGCTACCCGCAAATTCAGATGTTCGCTGAATGGTCCAAGAGACAAAATTCAGGCTTAACTTATGCTCGGCTTGAACTGTATGCCTATCTCTATATATATAAACTCTTCATATTTTAGAGAAGGCTGTCAGCATGCTTGCTAAACAACTGCTAGGATAAAATATATGCCGCATACAGATGTATATGTGCTAATCGAACAAACTGAAGAAGAATGGCAAAGCTAGGTCTGAAGTTAACATAAGGTACACTAGCCCTGCAGAAACATATACTTGACTTTTCCCTGTAAAGTTACTAGACACATATTTGTCCCCATCAGTAGAAACAACATATTTGTACAATACTGTCACTTTATTCTAAGCCAGGTCATAAATAGTAAAACAAGTATTTTGTCCTGAGTAAGGCTTCTTGCACATGGAAGTAAGAAACGCCACATTTTTTACTGATCTGAATATAGATGTATTGTTGTCTATGGAAAAATGCACACAGCTGTGTAAAGATCAGTTAAACAGTGATGAGTACAGAGCCGTAAAACAAAAATAGAAAATGTTATGATTGAGTGCAGTAATTTATGTGCATATACAGTACTGTGCAAAAGTTTTAGGCAGGTGTGAAAAAATGCTGTCATTTAAGAATGTTTTCAGAAATAGAAGTTTTAATATATATTTTTTTATCAATTAACAAAATGGAAAGTAAATGAACAGAAGAGAAATCCAAATCAAATCAATATTTGGTGTGACCGCTCTTTGTCTTCGAACCAGCATCAATTATTCTAGGTACACTTCCACACAGTGTTTGAAGGAACTTAGCAAGATGTTCGGCAAGATGTTCCAAATATCTTGGAGAACTAACCACAGATCTTCTATGGATGTAGGCTGGCTCAAATCCTTCTGTCTCTTTATGTAATCCTAGACAGACTCGATGATGTGCAGATCAGGGCTCTATGGGGGCCAAACCATCACTTCCAGAACTTCTTTTTCTTCTTTACACTGAAGATAGTTCTTAACAACATTGGCTGTATGTTTGGGGTTGTTGTCCTGCTGCAGAATACATTTGGGGCCAATCATATGCGTCCCTGATGCTATGGCATGATAGATAAACATCTGCCTGTATTTCTCAGCATTGAGGACACCATTGATCCTGACCAAATCTCCAACTCTATTTGCAGAAATGCAGCCCAAAACTTGCATGGAATAGCCACCACCATGCTTCACATGAGTGCAGACACTCATTATCGTACCGCTCTCCAGCCCTTTGTGAAGAAACTGCCTCCTGCTAGAGCTAATATTTCAAATTTTGACTCATCAGTCCAGAGCACCTGCTGCCATTTGTCTGCACCCCAGTTCCTACATTTTCATGCATAGCTGAGTCAATTAGCCTTGTTTCCATGTCGGAGAAATTAATTTTGGTCACAATTCTTCCATGAAGACCACTTCTGGCCAGACTTCTCTGGACAGTAGATGGGTGTACCTAGGCCCCACTTGTTTCCGCCAGTTCTGTGCTGATGGCACTGCTGGACATCTTCTGATATTGAAGGGAAGTAAGCATGATGTGTCCCACAACTGCTACATTAAGTTTCCTAGGCTGATTACCGCATCTGTGGTCCTCAACGTTTCCTGATCAATGGTGTCCTAATTTCTGAAATACAGGAAGATACTTGTTCATCATGTAATACCAGGGAGGCATGTAATTAGCCTCTAATTTATTGTGCAGCAGGACAATGACCCCAAACATACAGCCAATGTCATTAAGAACTATCTTCAGCGTAAAGAAGGACTTCTGGAAGTGATGGTTTGGTCCCCACAGAGCCCTGATCTCAACATCATCATGTTTGTCTGGGATTGCATGAAGAGACAGAAGGATTTGAGGCAGCCTACATCCACAGAAAATCAGTGGTTAGTTCTCCAAGATGTTTGGAGCAACCTACTTGCTGAGTTCCTTCAAAAACTGTGTTCTGTGTACCTAGAAGACTTAATGCTGGTTTGAAGCCAAAGAGTAGTCACACCAAACATTGATTTGATTTAGATTTTTCTTCTGTTTGCTTATTTTGCATTTTGTAAACTGCTAAAAATAATCAATTAAAATATCCAGTATGTTTTAGAAAGCATTCTTAATTTACAACATTTCTTCACACCTGCCTAAAAATTTGCACAGTACAGTACCTGCGTATATTGTAGCACTGGCAATGAAGAGGAATTTTACACTTGTATATGCATACATTTACACGCCTTTACACACATTTATGCTTTACAGAACATAATTTCTGCCAACAATCTTAAAAAGTCCTCATTCACACAGCCATGAACATTTCACTGATGTTATTACACGTGTTTCTAGGAGAAAAGTTCCTGCTTAATGACCAGTAAAATACTTGCCTAAAGATGTGTTTAAATGCGTAAAGACACATATGTGTACATAATTTGTTTTTATGATTCTTTATTTTTCCACTTAATTTACACGCTTATAAACGTATATATAAATGCGTTTTTGCGCATAAGCAGATTTTTGAATTCTGAGTAAAGCACTGTTACCATGTATTTTTTGTAAAGCAGGCAGAACATTCTACATTTTTTATTGAGCAAATATAGCTGCCCCCAAACAGCTCTGTGTTCTTTTAGAGTTCATGCTGCTTAGTCACAATTTTCTGAGGGTTTATTTTTTTGTTTGTACATGGCCCACCCCAAAAGGTGTTTTTTATTTTATTTCTTGAACTATAGTAGAGTCTTCTCCACTTGGAATCCCCTGCATCCCCTTTTCCTTATAATTAATTTGATACATTTTACACAAATATCCTGAGGTGAATAACAGAGGATCACAATGTAAATAAAATGAAGACAGTTTATACAATATGAGGCTTGGTTCTGTCCCTCTAACTTTCCTAGGTATTGACCAACAATGCTATTTTGTTAAATACAGCTCTGTTCCCATGTACATATAATACAGGTTATACACATATTTTTTAAAAATATTAGCATACAAATAAGATTATTACTCTTGTCACCTATACATATTTTTTTATAAAATTTCAAACAAGCCCAATTGAAGTTTCAAGAAAAAATATCTACAGTAAAACCTTGGATTGCGAGCATAATTTGTACCGTAAATGTGCTTGTAATCCAAAGCACTCGTATATCAAAGCAAATTTCCCCATAAGAAATAATCGAAACTCAGATGATTCATTCCACAACCATTTATTCATAAGTTCTTCAGTTTATAGTTCATATAAAAAGATTATAGCAATGTGATAGGTTGTGTAACCTTAAAATGTCCATCCACAAATGGCAGCCTCCACAAGGGGATTAGAAGCAAAATTCAGCAGGAGCTACAGAGTATAAAAGAGAAGAGAGGCACCTCTAAGTGTAGAAATATGGTTACATTTAATGAAGGTACAATATTTAGCAACTCACATGGTTGATGATGATTAAAAGAGGCACATCTAACTATGCAAGCATCGTCACTACCTCCCCAAGTCAGGTAAAGCTGTCCACATAGACCGTCCTTCGCTCTCATCACCGTCAGTCTGTAATCGTGACCAGGAAGACTACCCTGCAGTAGAGTGATCTGAAAGTGAGGCTTAAATTGCTTGTGGAGCATAACGTGGAAAGGAAGACTTTGATGGCGGTGCGGACGACGGTTTAAGTGGACAGCTTTACCCCGTATGTCTGCATATTTAGATGCGCCTGTTTTAATCATCAACCTTGTGAGTTGCTAAATGTTGTACCTTCATTAACTGTAACCATATTGCTACATTTAGAGGAGCCTCTCTTCTCTTTTATACCCAGTTGTGACATGACGCTACTTATATCAAGACATCGCTTGTTTATCAAGTTAAAAATGTAATACAAAAAATTTAGCTCGTCTTGTAAAACACTCGCAGACCAAGTTACTCTCAATCCAAGGTTTTACTGTATTTCAATTGGTGCGGCATAAAAACTATGATTTTTAAATGTCTTAGTATTATCTTTTTTTTTAACCGAGACCCATTACCATTCCAAACCCCTCTCTCCTAGGCAGCAGGCTGCAGAAAGTACCACTAGTACTAGTCTCTCTGCCGTATGACATGGCCCTTGCACACCTACAGTGCTAGAATTGGCAAAGCTCACACATTTTACTGATTGCCATGGTCATAACTCTGACTCAGACCTCGACAAAGAGACTGCTGCTCACACACAGAGAGCACCAGCACTTCTCTACAGCATGCTGCCTAGGGGACAGAAATTGCGACCGGTGTTGGGGCTCTGTTATAAAGAAGATAATAGTAAGACATTTAAACATTATAGTTTTTTGCCTAAACTGGCCTTTGAAAGTGATTACAGACATGAGTTAATGACCTTTTTATTTTTTAAAGACTTATCACAAGCAGGTATACTGTTATTGACCAAGTGTGGCAGTTAACACAGTTTGCAGACATCCCCAGTATCAATATTGCAGGAATGATGGTGGTTTTAGAGAGAAATTCACCTCAGCCAATTGACCACCCCTTCCACTAACATAAGTCATCTATGGGTTTTCTTCCACAGTTGAAAGGTACCCAATGCCATTGCTTAGTCTAACTCAAGCTAATCGAAACTGACCAGGTTAGGTTTATTTTAATTTGCACTCGTATGAAAAATCCACAGACTGAAACCGAAAAACACAGACCCGGAAGACAAATATACAATACAAAATGTAATCTTTATTCTTTTGGCTTGTTTGTAATGTAGTTAGCTGTAACTTTAGGTAATAGCATTTTCCTGCATGCAGTTCACAGTACACTACAAGTCATTATTCCTGGAAAGCAAAGGAGTCTACATTGAATGTCATCGTGTGTCCAAAACAGAACTGAAGGTAACATGGTGTCGTAAGCAAAGTCATGTTCTTTTGGAGAAATGAAGCATGTGGATCCCACACATTGGCTAAACATTCCAGTGCAGCATGAATTAACAATAGTAGAATGAGTAATTCAGTTAGACTATAGAAACAAAAAGTAAACTATACTTAAGTCTAATCTGCGTTTTGCCAGCTTTGGATAAACTGCATTTTCTAGAAGGTTTTAATCAGGATTTTTAAACTGACAGCACATTCCAAAATTTGCAGCTTAAAGAGCACCTGTTAGCTGCACAAAATTGCCATTATTATCCAGCACAAAGTCAATCATTAAAAATTAGAGGCACAGTGGAGGTAGCCATTTTGAGCTGAGGTAGTATTCAAAGGAATGCGATCAATAACGTCTCTATAAGCCCTTCATGTAACTGAGGCTTTAACTGCTTCAGTTATGGTGTTGTATCCATGAAATTAACAGTTAGCATTCCAGTGGATATTGCCTCAGCTCTGGATAACCCAGAAAGTGCCTTTGATTTTTCTGGTTTTTGGTGAATACAGAGCAACTTTCTAATGACTTTTACATCATTGTTGCTTAATTTTAAAGACAAACACCTTGGTACTGGGGCTACTTGTTGGTCGGCATTCAGGCCCCACATTCCATTAAGATTTCAAGCCCACAAATTACCATGAGCCAATTATGTACCGATTTTGACCCATAAATATCCATGTACAGAGTTAGATGCCTTATCACCGCTGTTAGAGCAGCAGGTTGCCTAAACCATATGCAAATCAACCAAAAATACAACTATATTTAACCTTTCCAGCCATCACTTTATGAAAGAACTTGTTGCTCAAGTATGCGGAGTACCCTGGTGCTAAAAAGGTTAAATCCCTGATGCAGGCATATCTCGCAGTTTCTGCATATTTAACCTGGTGTTTTCTAAAGTACATCTTCAATATAAACATTTTTCTTGTGCGAGCTGTGGTCCCCAATTTCACACATTTACTTTCACATTCAGCATGTGCACCAAAAGAAAACCCCCAAAAATTATAATAAAATAGCAAAATTTACAACTCTCATTTTTTTATTTGCAAAGCTCTCCAATTTAATAGTGCTAAGTGTGGGCGAGTACGAAAAGTGACCACAACATTAACCCCTGAAGTTTAGTTCATTTTTTTCTTCTCTTCTCTTATGTACAAAATGCTGAAAAATAAAGCTAAATGAATATTTACAGTATTTATAGAATCAGTTTGTTAAAAACTCTTGTGTCCTTGAATGCAGTTTGCAACATTTCCAATTTTTTGTCTAGATCAATACAAAACGCTTTTAACAAAAGCAAAAATAACAGAATGCAAAAAAAAAAAAAAAAAACACAAGAGGAGAAACAAAAATAAGATGGAACATAAAAGAAAAGCTGCAAACTATTGCCTAACCAGTTCGAACTACAGAGCAGCAGCGAAGAGGTTAACAACAAAGAAATCAGACCTCACTGAACAATTTGTCTTATTTAACCAACGACGTATGGCTTTCCATAATATACTGCTGGACGGTGGGGAAATAAAACATCATAAGCAGCCCAGGCAATATGAACATGCACCTGTGATAGCGTCCAAACTATTTATATTGGTACAGAATATTTTTTTTTCTATTATTTTCCAGAAGCTTGCAAACTACACATAATGTGGTACATATTTGATGCAATAAATACTGTGCCCAAATCATTATTTCCTTGCTCAAACATCCACCACGTAGTAAAGGAGCTATTTACATACTGTAACACAGGCAATTCCATTGGCTTGTACAAAGTAAACCTTGCTGACAAGCTGAAGATGGCCAAACAATAATGCAGGATAAAGCCTAAAAAATGGATTTTGGTCAACCTGTGCAGTCAAATAAATAAATTTCACTCAAACCAAGTTGTAAATGTAATTAATCCCTTCAGGCACCAAAACTTTACCAATTTCTTGCATAAAAATGATCCTATCTTCCCCTTGACATGGGGGTTAAATTGGGGCAAAACAGGCACCTTTCAACTTTGTTTATGTGACACTGCATGAACAGTTAAGCACCTCAACAAATAGTGTCACATAATGGTCATTTTTTTAAGCTCTATGTTTTTATTTTATTTTTTTCATTTTTTTTCCCCCATGCATGACCTATGAGCCTGGCATGCGTTCATGCAATCACTTTTCTTCATATATGTTATGGAGAAAGATATTGAAGAACACCTGGTTCCCATACCTTTGAAGTCGTTATTATCAGCTCCTTCCCAACATAAAACCCATTTACAAAAATAGTCGCATATAATTGTAGAGAACCTATGAATTCAAAAAAAGGATGAATCCATAAACATAGAACTTGTAAACATATGGCAATTATGGCAGTTGAAATGCAAACAGTGGATACAAGTACTTTACTAAAGTGTTCAACACACAAAAAAAAACAATAGGTTTGTATCCCACAAAATGGTCCCCATTCCGCACAGTCTGAGTAGCCATTTTGACTATCCTCTTCAGCAGTGTCAGCTGGGAAATCAACCCCTTTACTTCCTAAGTGGCCAGCAAAACACCCCTGGGCGATGCATTGCAAGCCTCTATAGCAGTGAAGTGGTTAAAACAGTAACCTCCAGTCAAGGGCATCGAGCGTCTTTGTAGTCCATTCCTGACAGGGGGTCACTGTCATACAGTAGGCACTGACCATAAGTACATAATTTTAAGAACTGTCAGTTTGGCATAATTCTCTGAAAGGAGTCCTGCTGACATAAATAATGTTCACAGGCTGTAAACATTTTGCCACAAAAGGTTACTTCTTACGCTCCCTGATATCTTTTGCCCTGTCTTCTTTCTCTGTTTTATCTTTTTCATGTTTCTCTTTGTCTGGTTTTGTAACACTGTCATAAGATGGGGGAGACGTTGTCGAGGGTGTTATGTCTACTTTGTCTGTTGTAGAGTTCCCATTGAGTCGATCACTCAGTACGTCCTTTCGTGTTATTAGACTGTCTCCATCTTTGTCTTTAGCATGATGGTACAGAAAGGAAGCACGATTTATGGTTTTCCTTAACATGTAACTTCGAAAGGCGCGCTGGATCACAACAGCAGACAGTTCCTCTTGTTTTCTACGTAATGTAGAAGTGATTGGTTCATAGGAGACCTTTGAAGGGTTGGAAGCCATGAAACGCTCCTCCATTGGTTGACGAAGATTATCCATTTCGTCTCCTTCTCCCAACACTCGCTTTGTAAAAGCAAATAGGATGTCAAGGCAGTGAATTCTGTCACCACTTACCATGGGAAGATCCATTGCAATAAGCTGTACATTGTTTGGTTTTGGCATACGAAGAGGTGGATCTAGAGCATCGGCAAAGTCAGTCAACTTATTGTATTGAATGAACTGTGATGCATCTGAATCAAACTTTTCCCAGACTTCATAGAACATTTCAAAGTCATCCTCTCCAAGAGGTTCTGCACTTTCCTCTGTTGCAACACCAAAGTTCTCTAAAATTACAGCGATATACATGTTTACCACCACTAAAAAGGATATGATGATATAACTTACAAAGAAGAAAATCCCAACAGAGGGGTTACCACAATCCCCTCTTACGGAACTTCCAGGATGTTCTATAGTTGGATCACAGTCTGGGTATTTACTGTTGAGAATAGGTGCTAACAAGCCGTCCCACCCAGCTGATGTTGTAATCATGAATAAACAAATCATACTGTTGCCAAAGGTTTCAAAATTGTACATGTCATCAATGCCACTTTCCTTCTTGACATATGCAAAGTTGGACATTCCAAAGATAGCATAAATGAACATCACAAGGAAAAGTAGCAATCCTATGTTAAACAAAGCAGGAAGTGACATCATCAAAGCAAACAGCAAAGTACGAATGCCTTTTGCTCCTTTGATGAGACGCAGGATACGTCCTATTCTGGCAAGTCTTATTACTCTGAACAAGGTTGGTGATACAAAGTATTTTTCAATCAGATCAGCAAGGAACATACCTATGGGAAAAAGGAGGAAAAGCAAAAATAAGCATACATACAATATATTAAACAAACATATGACTTCAATAAAATTTTGCAGAGTTGGAAGGCTACACTAGAAAGTGTCAGAATTCATTAAAGTAGACCTAATCCAAATCACTTTAAAGCTGAAAGCCACTTTACCTGTTAGATGAAGGCAGCTTGATGCTGTAGAAATCTGTGCAGGGATGTCCTTTTCCTGCTGCTGAACCTCCAGTGCTGCAGGGGTTAAAGTAGAACTATAGACACAACTTTTTTTTTTTCATTTCAGAAAGAGTAGGGGAGGGTTATAACCATCTGTGTCCCATTGCAGAGATTTCTCTTCACTTCTTGTCCCATAGCCAAACAGGAAGTGAGAGCAAATCCCTGCAAATTAAGGGAATTCCTTGGGGACCCCCAAGTCACCAGAACAGGTGTCCCCTGTGGAATATTTCCTCTCTATTACTTTTCTGGGGACAACCCAAAATGTGGGATCTTCTCTTACTTTTACTTTTAATGATAATGGTAAACAGGACAAATGGAGAAGGTGAATCTCCCTAGCGGGGACACAGACAGCCATAAAAACCTGACAGGGGCTCTAATCCCTCTTCACTCTATCCAAAACTAAAAAAAGTTTTGCCTTTAGTTATACTTTAATAGCTTCAGGTCACCTGTGAAAGCGCTGTAAAAAAGTTCACGACGAGGACCTGCCCCCTCATTCATTGAGAAATGTTCTTTCATTGCTCTTACCACCTGGAACATGACCTGTGAATGAAGGAGAGAGTCATCAGACTCCCCCCCTTTTCACACATCAGGTTGCAGGCAACAAAAGCCACAAAACAACTTTAACCACTGGGGGTACATCTGGAACTTTTTCAAAGCAGGTTCACAGAAAACCAGAAGCTATTAAACCCTGCACCGCTGGAGGTTCAGCAGCAGGAAGAGGATGGGGCAACCCTGCAGAGAAGATTCCTCCAGGATCCAGCTGCATTTACGATGTGGGACATCCTTCATTACAGATAAGTAAGCTCACTAAAGCTATTTTTGTTATTAAACTTCAGCTTTAACACAATAGTTTCAAAAGTTGTTTTCAATCAATTTACATCTGCAGTTTGCAACAAAGGAAAACCTGGTGATTCTGTCATGAAGGTGATTCTGTCACTTCCTGTTCTGGGGTGAATACGGTCTCCCATTTGTTCTCCTGTGTTGTCACCCTGTCACAGATACAACTACAAGAGTCTAAAGGTGGTTATTTCAGCACATTGCCTAGAGATGATTCACTATAGTCACTACCAGGAAGCAGGTTCAGAGCAATGATGTGCAGGCAACGCTAAAGTGAGTGCATGTAGACAGGAAGGGACTGAAAAAAAGCTTTAGGAAAGCAGTAGCAGTACTGAGATGCAAAAGAAATGACCAAAAGGGGAAAATAGTATTTTACGACAAAACAATAAATATGGTAATTGTTTATGATACAAAGTGCTTTAGCAAACAATGTGTCATTTAGTAAGGCTTTAGGTCTATTAACTACTACGGGAACTCATTAGTGAATGTCTTTTCCCTGAGGTGTGTGTGAGAATTTAAAGTGGAGGTTCACACAAAAATTAAACCTCCACTTTTTGGAACCCTCCCCCCCTCCGGTGTCACATTTGGCACCTTTCAGGGGGGAGGGGGGTGCAGATACCTGTCTAATACAGGTATTTGCACCCACTTCTGGGCATAGACTCCCACGGAAGTCTACGCCACTTTCCAGCCCCCCCACGGGGGGAAAGTTCTGATGGCACAGTGCGACTCGCGCATGCGCAGTAGGGAACCGGGAAGTGAAGCCGCAAGGCTTCATTTGCTGATTCCCTCACAGAAGATGGCGGCGGCAACACCCGAGAGCCGAGCGACGGCACAGCCTCGGGTGCCGACATCGCTGGACCCCGAGACAGGTAAGTGTCCTTATTTTAAAAGTCAGCAGCTGCAGTATTTGTAGCTGCTGACACTTATTTTTTTTTTCCGCAGGACTCCCTCTTTAAGCCATTGTTGGCTGTATCTCAATGGCAAGATTTGCTGACAGTGAAAATCAGACACATCTTTGGAACCTTCCATGACCTTGTGTACTAGTACTGTTATTTTATATTCCTTTAAGCAAAGTGTATCATATGTTGGATGACTCGGGCTGTTTGTTTCAATTTACATGTAATGATATTTAATAATACATGCAATAATAACTATTAATTCAGGAAATTGCTAAAGTTTTCTAGTGTTTTTGTTGTCTACCCTTTGGTAACATATCATCATCTTTGCAGAAATTCTTTCAAAACAGTCACTTATTAAATTGGATATGTTAAGGAAACTTACTATGCTATAGTTATGCTACATTATATGTTCAGTTATACACTCTAAGGCTGGGTTCACACTATGTGCGGTGCAGGGCACAGCAGGGGGTCCAGTGAGTCCCTGTTCATCGCTTCAGGTCTGAATTAGGTCCGAATTTTTGCCTGAATTCGGACCTGAAATGGAGCCAAAGACACAAGGGACCATTCTGCTGTGCACTCCGCGGCCACCCCAGAGATGTGTGAACCAGCTCCATTGAGAGTCGGTCACACTCTCCTGTCATGCGCATTGGATGTTAGGCTGGGTTTCAGCCTAAGCACCTTTATTTAGAGTTCAGAACTTTCAAGGTTCCCTGAAAAGAACCATGTCTTTTTATTCTGCTGATTACATTTTAAACTCTGAACCCAACCACTAAAATCTCATGTTAGCTTTTGTAATGTTAAAAGAGAAGTATGGGAATCGGGTCTTTTTTTTAGAATCATACTTACCTAGGTGGATGCAGCATCGGTCTAATCGAGCGATTAAACACCGGTTCTCACAGCTTCATGAGCAGAGAGCTGGTAGCTGTCAGTCACCAGCTCTCTGCTCTCCCCCCATCCATGCTCACTGGAGCGCTGGGCTGTGGAGGGGGCAGGAGCGGCCGGCTCAGGCTCTCAGCGGCTTGCTGAGAGGCTGAGCTGGGTGCCAGTCCAGGCATGTGGGTAGATCCTGACCATATGATCGTGATCTTTCCTGAGCCTGGACCGGCTCTGTGACGTCAGCCAACAATGAGCTTTGTACTTCTTCTTTAATGTAAGTTTGCAATATTTTAAAATCTGAAGCTTTAAAATAACACACGTTAACCATGTCATGACGGTCCTTGTTCAGGCACTGTTATAGGGTGACAATGCTCTGTCCCAGTCTTCCAATTGTACTTCTGCATTGTTACCCTGTTGCATGGGCTTCCAGTGAAGACTACAAATAACTATTTTAACACACATTATGCAGGTATGGTCTATTATTGTCACTATCAAGAAACCTGCCCTGGGAAATGCCATACATTCAACTGTATACTTATTCGAGTGAATGTATGTGGACAAGAATTGGCTGCAAAAAGACTGCAGAAAATTTGCAGCACTGAAAATACAGCAAAGAATAGTAAAACATTTAACTTAATTACAATATGGCAATTGTTTGTGATACAAAATGCTTTAGCAAACTATATATCATTCATTTAGGATTTACTTGTATTGTTGGAAAACAATGAATTGCAGTAGTCATATTCCTGCCTTAACTAAAAAATATTTTTATATACTTGGTAAAACATATTTTGCATCATCATCTTCATTCTATATTTTGATAATCTGCATCATATTTAATATTGGCGAAGAAGTAGGAGGCATTGGTCCTTTTTGGTCTGTCCAGAAGAACTCTTCTGTTAGGTAATTCTTGGAAGAGCTCCAGCACAAGCCTTCCAGAGGGCAACTATCCAAGAGGCCCTCACCATCTCCTCTGTCCTCCTTTAACTTCTATAATTCATGATCTCCCTTCTAGTTATTTATATACCTACCTACTATAGAGAGAATGACAACCACAAAATCAAATATATTCCATCCCATTGTGAAGTAGTAATGTCGTAAGGAAATAAGCTTGAGTACGCATTCTCCGGTGAAGAGCACAATGAAGACTGCATTAACCCAGTACAAGATATTTTCCATGTCTTTGCTCTGGTCGTCTGTCTCTATCATCATTGTTACCATGTTCAAGCAAATCAAAACCATAATGGTGATGTCAAATGGTTGCATGGACACAAAATCAAAGACAGCACCTTGGATTTTATTCTGAAATACACAAAACAAGAAATTACTTTATATCGTAGTTATTTATTTTGTAATTTTAGTTGAAAAGATGTTGCAAACACTTATTTTCCAACGTGCACCGCGAGTTCACATGCAACCCTTCAATACTTGTTGTATGTCACTTGCACCTGAACTGTAAAGCGGGCTGTAATGTCATTGATTTCTGCAATCTACTGTAACGTGCCCTCAACCACGCCTGTAGCATGTCCATAATGTCTGACCATCTCCTGTAGTATGTCTCTGCCAGTTTATTTTAGCATTACATGTAACATATATTATGTGCAGCCCCCTGGTGGTATCATAGGCAAGCCCCCCTACACCTTCTAAACTGAGCACCACTGTTGTAGACTCTGAGACATTTTATCATCTTCTTAATACCACTTGCCTTCTAGTAGGCCTTTCATAAAATGGTAAAATTACTCACATGCGGCCTAGGGACAGGCTTTTGTGGCTTTTTGGAACCTAGTTTTTTCATGGCATTGTAATATTTCTTTTGTTCTTCTGTCATGAAGATATCTTGACCTCCAAATTATAGGAAAAAAACATAAAAATGGTTATGACAAAGCAACCACATTTATGACAGAATTAAAATGTACTTTATGTAAACCCAAAAGCTCCTGTTTGATATATGCACCCTGTTCCCCTAAATGCTTTATGATTTTTTTTTCTCCAGCTTTATTAATAAATTAACTCTAAACATTCAGGCCTGGTCATTTTCTTTTTCAGAGTGACAATGCTCACTCACTGCCATACAATCCAGCTGTCTCACTCTTTATGTGCACTCCTGCTGTGCCTGCAAGCTTGTTTAACTTACAGGAGAAGGGGTTTAACTTTAGGATCAGTCAGTCATGTTGTCAAAAGTAACCAGCCGCTCACCGCTTCAGCCAGTTCACAGAGATCCACAGAGAAGGCAGTTGTGTAAACACTAACATAATCAAAGATTAGATTTACTTGTAATTTATTTCTTAATTGTGTTTAAACCTTGACTGCAGTGCGCTCTGCAGCCGCCCCAGAGATATGTGAACCGGCTTCATAGGGAGCCAGTCACATTCTCCTACTATGCGAATTAGATGTGGGGAAATGCACATCTAATTCGCATAGGTGTGAACCCGGGCTTAAAGTAAACTTGCTCTTGAAAAAATATAGAAGGAAACTAGTAGCATTCATCTTTACAAGATCCAGATTGGCAGTGGCTAGATCCTGGAAGGCGCCCATGATCCCCTTTGACTTGGTGAAAACGAAGTTCTCATGGATCATGATCAATGAATGCCTTTTGGCAATATTGCTGGATAAGCAAGCCATCTTTGATAAAGTCTGGGAACATTAGATTAAATATTTATCTGAAGCCTTATGTGATATCTGTACATTGTAATGCCTAGATAGTCAGGGGTGCACATCCCTCTTTCTCTTATCCTCTTCTCTCTTTCCTTCCCTTTCTTTCCTTTTTTACTGGCTTTTTTTTCCTCTCCTAGTTTTCTCTTTGAGCAAGCAGTGAACTACACATTATGTGAAGCATTGTGGGGGCTTAGATTCTAATTACAACTTGGATCCCTTGTTTAGCTTCTTTGCCCTCATTTATCTCATGTCACATAACTTTATTGATATTAGCCACCTGGTCACGTGGTTGTGGTTCCCTTCTCTCCCTTCTCAAAGAGCCCAGGGAGGGTCAGGGAACCTAGAATAGGTCAACTCTTTTGTTATTTGTTTTTTGTCTCCTGTTTATTATGTTACAGCTCATAAAGCGAAGCAATATCACAGGTATATTTGTTGGAATATGTCATTATATTCATACTTCTCATACCTTGATGTATTTTCCGGTATGCTGTAATACCTGTCCAATGTGAAAAATCTCTTGTTTCTGAATTTGATATGTAAACTCTCAAAAAAATTATTGGACAAGAAAAAATATAGAAGCTTTTACCCATAGTGTTCAGTGAACTCTACCGCAGGTGGAGCTGAACTACCATTTTTGTCTATATGAACTGCTGGACTGTCTGTAACATTGCTTCGTGTCTGCGCCACTAGCTAAAATCATCAGTATTCCGACATTAAAAGAGAAGTATGGATTTTTTTTCTTTTGTATATTCATACTTACCTAGGTGGATAGGGCATCAGACCGATGCTGCAGCTGTCCCCTGGCGTCTCTGCACTGAGAACCGAACCACCGAACATCGCCGATGTGTCAATCAGTATCTCTCCTCTCTGCTCCTCCACACTCATTGGAGCACTGAGCTGTGGAGGGGCGGAGAGTGGCTCACTGAGACTGCCATCAGTCAAAGCAGCTGGCAGACCCAGACATTGGGAAGTCGGGATGAAGCGCTGCCTCGACTGATGGCAGTGACGTCAGCAGAGAGCGGACTTCAGACCGCTCTGTGCTGAAAACTGGTCACAGGAGTGCAAAACGAATTGCACTCCTGTGACCCAGATGAGAAGCCCAGCCTAAAAACCTCAGGCTGGACTTCTCCTTTAAGTATCTGGATGGTTCATGCTTACTGACCTGCTTCCCAAAATTTGAAATTCATTGTTTTGCCACTAACATGCAAATCCGTGCGCTGTCACTTTTTTATTATTTGCATTCCGCAAGGTCATGGCTGTTTTCAGTAACAATTAGGTGACAGAAAAAATATGGAGGCTACCATTGACAACTTTTGTGTATAATATACAAGTTTTCTGTCTGTCTCTGACTTCAATACTTTCTGAATTACTGACATAGACCAAGCATAATGGTGTTTTTTTTAAAGCTGGAGAGTGCAAAATCAGGCTCAATTCTGCATAGAAACCAATCAACTTCTAACCTCAGCTTGTTCAATTAACCACTTCAGCTTTACCACCCTTCATGACCAGGCCATTTTTTGCAATACGGCACTGTGTTACTTTAATTGACAATTGCGCGGTTGTGCAACGCTGTACCTAAACAAAATTGATATCTTTTATCCCATGAATAGAGCTTTCTTTTGGTGGTATTTGATCACCTCTGCGTTTTTTGTGGGGGGGTTTTTGCGCTATAAAACAAAAAAAAGACTGACAATTTTGAAAGAAAAATATATTTTTTACTTTCTGCTGAAAAACATATCCAATAAAAAAATTTGAAAAAAACACATTTCCTTATCAGATTAGGCCAATATTTATTCTGCTACATATTTACATATTTTTGTTAAAAAAATCCCAATAAGCGTATGTTGATTGGTTTGCTCAAAAGTTGATTCTTTTACTAGTAATGGTGGCGATCAGCGACTTATAGCGGTACTGCGATATTGCAGCAGTCAGTCAGCACACTTACTGACACTTTTTGGGGACCAGTGACACCAATATAGTGATCAGTGCTAAAAAAATATGCACTGTCACTGTACTGACACTGGCAGGAAAAGGGTTAACATCAGGGGCGATCAAAGGTTAAATGTGTGCCTGACCAGTGCTTTACTACTGTGGGGGAGGTACTTGTACTAGAGGAAGGCATGGATCGGTGCCCCTGCTTAGCAAAGACATAGGATCCATGTCTTCTGTAGTGACAGAACAGCGATCTGCCTTGTTTACATAGGCAGACTGCCGTTCTGTCAGTTCACCGAGGTATCGGCGGGTGCTGGCGGACATCAAGTCCGCCGTACCTGCCAATCACCTCCTGCTGTGTCTAATCACAGAGGGAGCAGGGCACCGGCAGTGCGCACCCCAGACATGGAAGTGCAGGATCATATACTAGGTACGTGATCCTGTGCAGGAGACAGTATACAGTTGGCAAGTGGTTAAGCTTTGGCAATAAAACCTGGAAGCCAATTGGTTTCTATGCTAAAGTGAGCCTGATTTTCTACACTGTCCAGTTTTAGCTGGCAGTGGAGTTGAAGGACTGGAGAGGAGAGAACATATCGCCAGAAGAGGGAGCAGAGCCAGAGCTGCTTTAATAAAATACTTTAAAAACCTGTGTAGTGTGTTTATTTCTGACACTTTTTTATTTAGATGAATGGGTAGGGGTACGATGGTGCGACTTCTATTTAAATCAATGGGCTCCCATAGGGAACCATTGATTATGAATAGAGCCAGAGAAACGTATCTGAAAGCTAGCGTGGCTAAACGCGCATTGACGCCAATGAAAAATGCGACAAAAACCAAGTTTTTGGCACTGCTTTTTTCCTGGCATTGGTACTAGCTTTGCAGCTCGTTTTTTAAAACGTCCGTGGGCATGTAGCCTAAATCTAAATAAAAAAATCAAAAGAAAATTGTATATACTGTATCCAGCTTTAGACAACAGTTAATAAGAAAAACAAAACAAAAAACGACAGAGACCATTAGCTCTATGTTTGGAAAATAAAAGCAAATAAAACATTTTAAGGCCTCTTTCACACGGACTGTCCGTTTAGGTCCACCTGTCAGTTTTTTAGGCGGACCTGAACTGACACTCAATGGAGGTCTATGGAGCGTCGGATGTCAGCAGTGACATGTCCGCTGACATCCGACCCGCTCCGATCCGAAAAAGAGTAACGGAGGAAAACCCTACTTTTCCATCCGTTTTCGGATCGGATCGGGTGACGACGGAGACTACGGTCCGTCATCACCAGATCCCCCATAGGGGAGGGCGGCGCTCTGACAGGTCCGTCGCTGCACAGTGTGCAGAGACACACCTGTCATCTGCCTGCTCAGCGGGGATCGGCGGATGTTCACGGGGCGGATCATCACTGATCCGCCCCATGTGAAAGAGCCCTTATTCTACAATTTTGCAAAAATATCATTTTATATGGATTTTTGACAACAGAAACAATATTTTTTTTGCATTTAGTAAACATGTAATACTTATCTTCTTTTTCTGCTGATTAAAGTTATCAATGATGACACCAATGAAAAGATTAAGTGTGAAAAAGGATCCAAATATGATGAAAATGACGAAATAAAGGTACATGTATAGATTGTCTTCATATTTTGGTTGCTCGTCTACCTGGAAGTGAATAAAGTCTTATTCAGTAAAAAAATAAAAAATAAAATTGTCAAATACATACATTATATACACAGATCAGCCATAACATTATGACCACCCACCTAATATTGAGTATGGCCCCCTTTTGCTAAAGCAGCCCTGACCCATTGAGGCATGGACGCCATAGTAACATCCACATGAATGGTAGGACCCAAGGTTTTCCAGCAGAATATTGCCCAAAGCATCACGCTGCCTCTGCCAACTTGCCTTCGTAGACCGCACATGCACCATCCACTTGATGTAAAAGAAAATGTAATTCATCAGACCAGGCAATCTTCTTCCATTGTTCCGTAGTCCAGTTCTGATGTTCAAGTGACCAATGTAGAAGCTTTTGGCTGTAGACACGGGTCACTACGGGCTTCAGAGCCCCATACACAACAAACTGCGATGCTCATTTATTTTTTTGCTTTCACCACATCAACTTCATGGACAACATGTTCACTTGCTGCCTAATATATCCCACCAATTTTCAGATGCTATTGTAACAAGATATGCTCTTTATCTGTCAGTGGTCATAATGTTAGGGTTGATCGGTAGATATGTGTTGTCTTCTTGCACGTTTGTACATCTGAATTCATCTGAAATGCTTTTTAGTGCACTGTTACTTAAAAACCAAGGAATGCTGGGAAGTAGACTTGTGAGAAGAATGATTGCTGATGTAACATGTTACATGACAAGCAGACCAGGATTTGTAGTGGAACTGTGCTGTCTAAGCAGTATGGTGTTCTCCGAATGCCAAATCAAATCAACAGCATTGAGCCAATAGATGCTTGCAAGTTTGTACAACTGATTTCAGATGGAAAACTTTTCAGTACTTTGTTGTTACATAAACAATAAGGAATCCAGCGACTAGATTCCCTATAATACAGGCAGATGTGCTGGCAAAAATATACAAGCTATAACTAGCATTCTAGCTAAGAGATGTGAGCTTTGGAAAGTTAATTTGCACTAAATGTTGCTCTTGAGTAAAGCTATTAGTCAAATGGTTTTAACATTGTCTTGCAAACACCACCTGGAGCTCTTGAAAGACCCCAAAATTTCCAGCTACTGGTAAAGTGAGTCCATAAATAGTGTTGCTCATACCCTTATTCGCAGTCCTCAAATCCAAAACTCAAACCTGGTCTAGATTAACCCTGGGAGTGATGGGAAGAATAAATTTAATAATCCTCCTACCAAAAATTTTGTACATGGTTTGGCACGCCCCTCTTTACATCCCCCTAAAAACCTCTAAACAGATGGAAGCAATCTTAAACTCATTTGTCTGGGGACACAGTAGACATAAATTAGCCTGGCACGTACTAAAAAACCCCACATCGGAGACTACTACTTAGCCTCACAACTTTCACACATGTATTATTTTAACACGACAGAGACACAGCACTATAGGTCTCTGGTATGTGATAAACCAGGCCACCCACTATTTACCCCTATCCTAGTGATTCTTAGAAAGGGACCAAATAGTAGTAGATCCCCTAGATATAAGATGGGGATGCTCTCGCACCATCAGAAGGTATGGGATATCGCACTAATGCCCCGTACACACGGTCGGACATTGATCGGACATTCCGACAACAAAATCCTAGGATTTTTTCCAACGGATGTTGGCTCAAACTTGTCTTGCATACACACGGTCACACAAAGTTGTCGGAAAATCCGATCATTCTGAACGCGGTGACGTAAAACACATACGTCGGGACTATAAACGGGGCAGTAGCCAATAGCTTTCATCTCTTTATTTATTCTGAGCATGTGTGGCACTTTGTGCGTCGGATTTGTGTACACACGATCGGAAATTCCGACAACGGATTTTGTTGTCGGAAAATTTTATAGCCTGCTCTCAAACTTTGTGCGTCGGAAAATTTTATGGAAAGTGTGTGATGGAGCCCACACACGGTTGGAATTTCCGGCAACAAGGTCCTATCACACATTTTCCGTCGGAAAATCCAACCTTGTGAACAGGGCATTAGAAAACAGAACATTATGTGTCTGGCTATTCTGTACTTTGTTATTCTTTCAATATAAACATTGAAATTTAGAAAACAGAACATGACTCAGCTCCACTCTCACACCCCACTATGGCACAATAATCATATGCCAGAACTGGATACTGTCCCAGACCCAACATTGTGGGCTTCGTATGGTATAATATACCTGTTCCAAGTCGTGTCAGAATCCGGGCCTAGGACCTTTCAAACACTTAAAGAGGAATTCTCGCTCCCGACCCACTTACTGTTTAGATATCTACAACTTAGGTATGCAGTGTGGACACAGCTCACAAATCGTGCAGTCACACTAGACACCCCCTGTCCTAAATACTATTTTGGGGGCAGAGGCTTCCAAACTTATATCCAACATATACTATAAGCTTAGAATCCAAAGGTCAAACGCAGTTATTAGGACAGCTAAAATTGCATGGGAAAATGATGTGGGAACCATAGATGATTCTGACTGGGTAGAAATATTGGAAGGGGTCAAGACCGCATCCCTTAAACTTTCAGATAGACACAACTATATATTGTACATCGTGCGTACTTAACACCGCTGAAACTAGCTAAGTTTCAAGCCATGCGAAGTCCGCTATGCCCCTTGTGTACACTGGCCCCCGGTCATTTTATCATCTGATATGGGACTGCCCTAACATACAAACCTACTGGATGCAGATAGTTTGCTTCCTTCATGACAATATGGGCTCCCCAGTGGTCCTAGACCCAAAGCTCTGTCTACTGGGCTTATTGACTGACGCTGACAAATACCAAGCTATATTTATAAAAAAAGGAAAAAGGAAATTAACAATACCCTTCCATATAGAAAAATGATCTATACCCATATAGGATGCACACAAAAATACTGTAGAGTATGGGATAGATGGCTGGAGGATGGCGAGACATGTACCTAACCGACCCACACAAAAGTGTGGAAATAAAACAATGATACTGATATTGTACAGGCAGTTTATTAATCAAATGCTATGTAAGATACTGTATACTTATGTTGATTGTACCTATGTTTACCATGTTTACATCTCAATAAAGTTGGTTTTTCCCAATTAAACAAAAAAGGGTTGCTCATCCTGAGACTTTATTTTTTTTTTTTATATCGCGAGAGTATACAGCAGTTTTGTGGTATTGTGGGTGCATCTTTTTTATTTAAATTTTTTTTTTTTTGGTACCTATTAACATTATTTTCTGTGCAGTCCAGTGTGCGCTAGGCTTTGTTGTTTAGTATCATGAACATACCAGCTTTGGATATATACAGGACCTGTAAAGACTGACAATGGGATAAAAGGGTAAATTGTGCAATTGCCATGTGAGCGCGTTCTGTTTTATATCATGAATTGTGATTGCCTAGATTCCTAAATAGGGTTAAGCTGGGTACACACTATTCATTTTTGTTGGTTCAACCCCATGGGTTGAACGGAAATAACCTTCCAGCTCTGGTCATAGCCACTGTACTAACCATGTGAGGTTAGTTCAGCGATCTCTCCTGCTGAGACAGAGGGAACCCCCGCCAGAACACAGCGATCAGCACTCTCTGCCATTGGCTGTGAGTGCTGATCAGGAGTTTGGCTGGCTTCTGTCAGACAGACCGACATACACACAGGAAGAATGTCGGCTGTTTTTTTTGAACTGGCCGTTGTCTCCCGGAATTCGGCCTGTGTGTAGCCAGCTTTATTCTTTGCAGATTAGACTGATCTACATGCAAACATTTAGCAGCAACAAAGCAATACATCAGTGGTTCTCCTAACTCGATCACCCCTACTTCTTAGCTCGCTTCCAACTCCTTTTTATAGTAGCACAGATCATATGAAGTGGTTTAGTTAAAAAACATGACCCTATAATATGCCTTTATTCTTCATAAACCCATTTAACTTCAAATGCTAAAGGCATACAGGGCATATATTTAAAATGGGCATGGATTTGCTTTGGACTGTAGCAACCTGTGTGACATAAGGATTATAAATAGATCACATGTACTGTTCTTTTTTATTTTTAATGAATCAATAATTCTATAACAGATCTCCTAAGGCTCAACCTATGTAAACATACCTAGAACAATACAACTATAACTTCTGTATGTTTTAAGTACATTTTTTACTCAAAGAATATCTAGAGAGTTTTTATATCCCAAATTAAGCAACACCAACCTTTCTAGAATCAACAGCGGCATACATAATGTCCATCCAGCCTTTAAATGTTGCCTGTAAAGTGAAAATAATAGTATTCATTTTTTAAGTCTGTTATTAGTAAAGAAGTATTCATTATACTAAAACAGCAAAACACAAATAAATGACTACGTTTATTCCTTATATAATAAATACCTTTGCACCTATACTCCTGTGTAAATATATAGCCTTTTTAATTGTCTTTCTAGGAAGATATGATTGCTGCCAAAGTGTTGGACCAAAGTTCAGACTAACTGATTCTCTCTTTTAGCAGAGATCACATGTTCAAATGTCTAGGCTATTAGTCATGGACTAATTGGGTGAACCTTTTTGCATTTTTTTTTTTTAAGTAAAACTTAAAGTAGGAAGTTCTGCTCATTCTCCTGCAACCCCAACCCCCCAAAGCTTAACCTCACCATCATTGGAAATAGTTTTTTTTTTTTTATGGGATACCTATATCTGAAAGGTACTCCCATTTTTCTCACCCCCCCCCCCCCTTCCTGCCCGCACCTCCTGGGTCTTGTCACACATCCAAGGAGGCTGCAGGATCAGTCTGCAAATGCAGTACATCTCACTGTGGGATGACAGCTGTGAAACAGCAGGAAGTCCCAGCCGCCCTCCCACGAATGAAGAACCAGCCTGGGTGAAGACAGCACTGGACTCCTGGGTACCTTTATTAATAAACAGCAACTACAGTATTTGTAGCTGCTGGCTTTTAATTTTTTATAAATTACCAAATTTCTCTTTAACGAAAGGTATTTTCAGCGGTTTTTCTTCTCCTCAACAACACTTTTTAGGTGGCTTTAGCTTCTTTAACCCTTTCCCGCCCATCTCTTTGGGTGGACTATTATCGGGTTGGAAAGTTTGTGCAACCATGTGACCATTGTGACTGACTGTCGTGGTGAACATGTGATCGGCCCCGCCAGTTTCTGCTAATAAGCAGTAACAGACTGAAGTTGACTTTGACAGCTTGTTCTCTGTCCTGAGAGTGCACTGTGAATGCAGCCCATAGACGCATATAGAGAGTCACCGCAAATATGTGTTATGTGGGTGGCAAGAAGTTAAAGGTTATGTAAAGGTTCGTTTAAAAAACAAAAAAACAAAATAAACATGTCATAGTTACCTCCTCTGTGCAGTTGGTTTTGCACAGAGTGGCCCCGATCCTCCTCTTCTGGGGTCCCTCAGTGGTGCTCTTGGCTCCTCCTCTTCTCGAGAGCCTCGTTGGAGAGCCCCTCTCCCTCGGGGCACTCATGCTGCTGCATCCATTGACACAGACAGCAGGACTCGGCTAGGCCCCTGGCTCCCGTGTCATTGGATTTGATTGACAGCAGCAGGACCCAATGGCTGCGCTGCTTTCAATCTATCCAAGCAGGACCCAAAACACTGGCTGGAGCTGGTGTGCACGTCCCCGTCGATGTAAAGACTGGGATCATGTAAATAAAAGGGGGCCAATGGGGGGCAGCTGCATCACAGGAGGTTTTACCACCTTATTGCATAGAATGCATTAGGATGAAAAACCTTGAGGGTTTACAACCCTTTTAAGCTAAAAAGTCTCTGTTTGAATATTATGTGCCTCAGTTTTTGAGGCCCCTGGGACTTGCTACAGCTTGAATATATGGAAAAAAATATTTAAAAAATGACAAACTGTAGCAGATATAAATAGATGTGTGTATGTAAATTTTCTTATGATTATTTGCATAGCCATTGGCACACTCTGCCATGTGACAATGCTAGAGCTACTGATAGGGTGTTTAGGCACCCTATCAGTTTGTACATTACATTGTGTGATAGAAGATGGGGACATGCTTAATTTCCACCATTGGGAAGTAGACACACTTCAGGGAGTTCCAGCTGGCACTGAAGGAGTGTATTATGTGATTGACATGAAGACATACATGTTGGATGCATATGTTGTCAGCAGTCTACTAAAGCTTGTAGTTCATTTACCATTTCTTTCTCAGTCCTTTGCTTTAGTCTTAGGGACATATCATCCATATTTCACAAACCAATAATACATATTTTCTTGGATATTTTATTAATTTAGATTATAGTTAGTATGTGGATTATATTACATTGACATACCACATCATATTTAAGGATTTTTTTTTCTTTTTTATAGATGCTGCTGTCATAATATTTGATATGGCTGTTATTAAAGTGTTACTAAACCCACAACAGTAAAATCAGTTCATATATGCAGTAAAGCATGCTTGTTATACTCTCTGTGGAATCTAATGGGTTAATCCTCCGCATTATGTAAAAAAGCTGTTTGATCCTATCTTCTCTGATCCTCCCCTTGTTCCACAACCCCCAAACCATCTTCTGATAGAACAGAGTATTGGGGGCAAGCTGCACATGCTCAGTTTGGTGTGTATTGCTAGAAAGTTTTGTTTTCTTCTTTGGAGAGTGCATGCGATTACCACAGGGCCAATCAGCACCCCTCCACCCTCCAGACAGGGGGTGAGGGGTCCTGCAGCCTCATAGGACAATCAGGGGAGAATGAAAACTCCTCCCACAAGCTTTAACCAGTGCTCTGCTGGACACTAATAGAAGTCACAAAACTGCTCTAACTGCTGATGAGAAAGAGTATTTAGCTGTTTATATTTACTAAAACTATTGCATTTCCAAGTTCTGTGTACTGCAGGAGACCAAATATGCAGGGTCCTGGGTTTAGCAACTCTTTAAGTAAGGTGCTGGCAAATGTTTTTGTAGCTAAGAAAATACAAATCATATACAGAAGTTTGTAAAGTGCTTTAAAATACTCTATATTGGTTGCAAGCAGAAAATATGCTTATTAAACTAATTAACAAATAATACAACTAAAAATGCTAAACTCATTTTTGTGCATCAAGAACAACTTAAGAGAGATTTACAATTAGTAAAGTGTCACATAATAACAGATCATCAAAAACACAAAGCCTGTGCAGCATTGGGTGAGTTAAACTGAATTACACAGTAAAATATAACACATTTATATTTATATCTTACCACTTGAAGCAAAGATAGATAACCAAAGCCAACATTATCAAAGTTTACTTTGACGGTTTTCCATCTTGCGCTTTGATTATTGGCTGCTATCAGGGCGTCACACTCTGATTTATTATTGACCTCCTTAGCATCAAAGTATTCCTCCGATGTGACATTTAGACAGTAGCCATATTTTCCTGCGAACATGTTCACCCCCATAATGCTAAAAATTAGCCAAAATATTAGACAAACCAGCAGCACGTTCATGATGGAAGGTATGGCACCTATGAGGGCATTTACAACCACCTAGTACAAAAATTGAGACGGAGGAAATACATGTTACCAACAGCTTCCATAGTCTTTTGAAAAAGTGATAATGAGATGAGCAATGAATGTATATCTAAGATTAAACACATACAAATAAACACTGAAAAGGAGTTTCACAATAATGTAAAAAAAATATAAATCAGAAGACAGAATATAAAATATAAAAAAAGCTTAGATGATTTACATGACTCGAGATTTAACACACATGTTAGAAAAAAAGACAAATTAAAAGGTAATTAAATACATACTGTAAATAAATGTGTTAAATAAACATGCAAACAAACTAAACAAAATAAATGTGACATACATTTTAGATACAAGGGTCATTTACTAACGCCACAAATTTCGGCAATTTCACTGATCTATTATATGGATTTATGCATTGTCAGGAATGTTAGGGACTCCCATAGCCAGGTTGTGAAAAAACTTCTTGAATATCATGCACCTAAATTTCCACCTTGCTGGAAGTTGTCATCTAAGAACAGGGACAAGTCTTTAAAAATATCAAAAAAAAAATTAGAATATCCAAGAATCTGTTATCTAAATATATACTTGTCCAAGAAACCTCCAGTGGGATGGGTAGATCTGTAACTCCCCATTACATGCTAGTTATAGGGCAATTTAGGTTTTTGGCTGCATTGAAACGGACATGACTGCCCCTGTGTATGCAACCTAGTGGTTGAAAAGGCCTGCTATCATCGGAAGCTGCCCAACCTTATACCATAAACCCTTTAATTGAAAGATTTACTTCTCTTATTATATACATACGTAATCATTACACTTTTTTAAAGACTGGTGTAAAAACCCACCTAAAGATATAACATGTCTACAAAACCTCAATTAAGAGTGCTAGTTCTACAACTCTCCATTACATGCTGGCTATAGAGAAGAAATTTAACCTTTCAGCTTTATTAATAGAATTCAATGTTATTTTTAGAGACTAGAAGTAAGTGTGACCTGTCTCACCCTGTCTCGTCTATTTCCTTTGACCATTGTATTTACCGATTTTTCTTTTCACCTTTAGTACACAGAATTTGGCAGAGGCCATTTATGCACATAGCATGCATTATATTTTATATAGGGGCTGTCAAGCCCACTCCGTGGCTGCATTTCCCCTTTGGTCCTTATCTGGGGGCTTCTCGTCTCAGCCCCAGGTGAGATTACTCACGTCAGACCACCTTCCAATCCCACCTTTGGAGCTAATTCCAACTTATGGGCCGCTCTGTAAGTAGTAAAGATTTCGCCCTTTCCTTCATCTTTAGGGTAAAATGTATAAGTAGCAGCTATTAAACTTATTAAATATTCCATTACTTTGTAGTTCAACCAATGCATCCAACTCCTGACGATTGGCAACAGGCCATGAAACACGTTGAGTGTTCATCCAGGGATGCCAAGCCAAGCTTGCTCCAATAACTATAACAAACTATCATGTTCATTGTCTGTATCAATCATGTGAACTATGTATTTATCATTTGTATATAATCGATTTTTGTTCTGATTCTCATTTACTGTTTGTCACAAATCATGTCCAGTAATCCATTATTTACTATTAAATGTATTATTACTATATCAACTATGTTGATTTTTTATGATTATATTCTTTATATCATAAATGCTTGATTCTATTGATTAATTATGTTCGCCAGTATTGCTATCATGAATTGCCCCTAGGGGAATGTATTTATATTCTACATATATATTATTATACACATCCACATGCCTCATGTAAAGTCCCAATCCTATCCTCCAATTTTTCTCATCAATGATATTTTTAGCTTGGTGAAAAAGTTGATTCAAGGGCCAACCACAGGTTGACCAAGGACAAAAAATATTTTTAATAAATGACCCTGTATCAGTTTAATAAATACAGTTCACAAAATAATTAAACAAAACACACAACTTAAACAGATGACAGCTGAGAACAAAGAAAGTGTTACGTAATCATGCAGATGTGATTTTTTTATTGGGAATGAAGAACTCCTAATGCAAGCAATCGCTTCACATGAATCATTCACAAACTGCTGTACTAGTAGCTACTATTGTTGTGCATAAAGCCAGGCACGCAGTAATGATGTATTCACTATTTTTATTCAATTCTCTATATGGAAACATTCTTAACAAATAAAACTCTTTCCATTTAGACAAAATATTGGTTGCATCAATTTCAAACTTCAGTCATAAGCCATAGTATCTGAACTGAATTTGTAAAGTCATTAAAAGGCATATAAATAATTAATTCTAAATTGATGTTGCTGTCCTTAAAATATAGGAATCTGGTCTCATGCTCATATGTAATTTTAATGAGACAACATAAAATTTGGTGAAATGCTATATTGCCAAATAGAAGAGAATATTTATAATATCTAAATGCTATTTTGTATTTTTATAATTAATATTGTTAACTAATTAGATAAACTGTGTTTAATAAGTTAGTGCTAAGGTTAATAATATTATATATTTAAAAATATTTCAAATGGACTGTCTACCATGTTGGTGTTAAATACTTACTGTGACATTGCAAGATCTTGTGATATATATTTTATAGAGAGGGAATCATAGAATTCCATGCTTGGATCCTGCTCATAAAACCATCAATCTTAAATTACATAAAATATAACAAAGCCTGAAATGTGTTTAAAATCAGCAGTACATTCAAGTTTTCTCTGTTCCCTTAACATAAATGCAATAAATAAATAAATAAAAACTTAAGATTTCTTTTAAAATACCACATATGCCTCCAGCTATCTGGAGTGCCATTTATCAGCGTTACTTTAGAAAACACACTCGGGCAACCAGTGTGTCTGTGAATGGCTGTGGTCTGAGCTGTCAACGGACAGTTTAGATTACAGTCACAATGTTTAGAGCCCATCAAAGTGGCTTTGTTCCTTGTGATAGCTCTGAACCAATCACAAGTGTAAGCACATCTGAAATATAAACACGAGTGGTGTTTAGAAACATTTGGTCCATTAACAACAGAGGAAGCTCCCCTTCATCTGTTGTGAATGCACTGAATATTTCCAAGCACGGGGGGGGGGGGGGGGGTTAGATTGCCACTGGCCTCCAATGATTGTAGGATTGTTTTTTATTCTGAGACCTTCAGGTGTCATTGACCACCAATGATTATTGTTTTGTTTTTTTTTAAGGTTGGGGGGGGGGGGGTTAAAGTGCCACTGACTACCAATGATTCTGGGATCTTATTTCAAAGATAAGAAAATGAAAGGTAAGTTTAAGCAAGCCCAATTTTTGGTATCTTTCCTTTGTACAGTATAGAATAAAAACCCAGTGGTTATTAAAGTGATACTAGAGGGGTTTTTTTTTTTTTTTTTTTTCATTAAAAAAATAACAAACATGTCATACCTATCTCCTCTGTGCAAGGGTTTTGCACAGAACGGCCCGATCCTCCTCTTCTGGGGTCCCTCAGGGGCGCTCTTGGCTCCAACTCTTCTCGAGTGCCCCCTCGGAAAGCCGCTTTCCAAGGGGGCACTCATGGGGGCACGTCCCCAAGTCCTGCTGCTGCCTCCATTGACACAGACAGCAGGACTCAGCCCCGTCCCCGTCTCCTGTGTCACTGGATTTGATTGACAGCAGCGGGAGCCAATGGTTCCTGCTGCTATCAGCCTATTCAATGAGGACCCGAGACAGCATCTGGAGCTGCTGTACTTGTTCTCGTCACTGGAAAGACTGGGTACAGGTAGGTAAAAGGGGGGCTCTGGGGGCCTGCTGCAGCACAGAAGGTTTTTCACCTTAATGCATAGATTGCATTAAGGGGAAAAATACTGAGAGTTCTCAGAGACTTCTCTAACCTCTTTAAATACTACCAAAGGAAAGCTCTATCTGTCTCAAAAAATCATAAAAAATAAATTTAGGCAAAGTGCTGCATGATCGAGTAACTGTCAGTCAAACTATGACAGCAATGAAAACTGAAAAAAAAATTGCTTGGTAATGAAAGGCTAGTACTCAAGTGGTGGTGCATTCTCCAGTAGGCTACATTATATTAAATTCAGTTTACTGCAGTCAAGATTTCTGTAGGATTCTGCAAATCAGTAGAAAACCTTGCATAATTCCTATTTGATGCTTCTTATTATAAACTGAACCACGTTTGTGTGATTGAATGTGACAGTCTATGGAGGAAGTTTTTTGTTGACAAAATTCCATTGACAGTCTTACAATGTATATCTGGTGGATATTTTACAATATTTAATTTTTTTTTTTAATCTAATCTAAATTTAGTTCAGAAACTCATAAAAATATGTTTGCATATATCCACCAAGATCAATAAAGAAGGATAACAAAATAATTGTTAATTTTTTTATATTTAATAGATATATGTATATTTTCAAAGTAACTTAAGTTAAGTAAAAAGAGAAAAGGCTTCCCTGTAAATGATGTTTTTAAATAGTAGATGTTAAAATGAATATGTACTCCACTACAGATAAAAAAATATCATTATTATATATATATATTGGTTTTAGAATATGTTCATTTTCTTTCTGAAAATTTGTATTTTTTGTGTCAGAAAGTTTTATGTATAGATCATTGATGCTGTTTAGTTGATATTTGCAAGTTTGAAAAAATTGAAAATCAATTGATAATCAACCAGAGGCATCACTGACTCCAATTAATTGTTCCTTTTAAAACCTTAAAGTGGTTGTAAACCCTTACAACACACTTTTTGCTACAGGAAAGCCTATAATAAGGCTTACCTTTAGCTACCCTGGATATCTCCTAAACCTGCACGGTTTAGGAGATATCCCCTGTATTTGCATGTGCTGACATCATACGCAATTGCTTCAGTTAGACTGTTCTGTTACTGGCGGCTCTCATGTACATGTGCAGGAGTGACGTCATCGCAGCTCCGGCCAATCACAGAGCCGGAGCCCGTAATACCCGGAAGTAACGATGTCGCCGGCCGGAGCAGTGAACTAGGACCGCTGCGGGGGGTTTGATCTAAGGTAAGTATTACATAACGAGCTAGTATGATATGCATACTAGCTCATTATGCCTTTGTCTTGCAGGTTTTTTTGTTTTTTTTTACTTGGGTTTACAACCACTTTAAGCTGGTCATATACTGTAAGATTTCTCTTGCTCAACCTTGTGGAATGAATGAGAAAAATCTATCAATTTCCCAATTCATGCTAAACAGTGGGGATGAAGGAATCTCCACTGATGGCTACTGTATTCTGACAGCCAGCACCCAAAGTACCCTAGTGGATGCATCCGTTCAAATGCAGTCACTCTCTAGCCAACAATTTTCCACCCACATTCCATGATTTTCATATCAAAGGATGTCAGGCGGGTACAAGTAATTTTTTTCTTATTTTCAGTTTATGTATTTTATTCATTTTTTGTAAATGAAGTATGGTATTTTTAAGGCTGTTTGATTATCCACATTTATGTAGCACTGAGAAATGACTCAACACTTCACAAAATATACAGAATAATGACTAAAATGTTATTTTTTTTTTTTGTACAGCAGACATTCCTTCACTTTCTTAAACATTTAATGGCACATTGTACAGTAAAACAAAAGCAGAGACACATTCTTTGCAATAAAACAACTGTGTACATTAAAAAAATATAGTACTCTAACTGTAATCTTACAAAGTTTAAAAAATATTTAAATTAGCATGTATAAAATCAGCGACATTTCTTTATCTGAGGGCATTTTTTATGTTTTTATAACCTAAGTGGTTTATTATTGCATGAAACCATGCAAGAAATTATTTATTTCTATGATATATTCAAATTTACACATGCACATGTTAAAATTTGTAAAATGAGCATTATACTAGTTATATGTAGGACTCAAACTGGTTGAATTGGTTCTATTCACAGGTTTATTTTTATTGGACTTGAAGTTTGAAATGCAATTTTATTCAAGAACAAGCCAGTGAGCATGCATATCTGACAGTTCAACTTTATTTTTCATTTTTAAAGTTGAGTTGTCTTATTTATCCTTAAAATCAAGCAGTGTACCATGCTTACGTGTTTTTTTTTTAACCATTGAATGCATGCATTGAAATATTGTATTTTTGATTAAATCAATGGAGACTCTTGCTGCACATAAAATTTCACCAACAATTACAAAAGTAAAAATGAGAATTAAAACCTTTTCCATTAAATTTCCATTTAGTCTGTGGATTGGTGGTTCATATAATATAGTTTATTTAATTTGAGCAAAATCTATAGCATTTTGTTCCTGAGAATTTTAGCTATAGACTAAGTTCTATGCTGTTATCTGTTTTAATGCAAAAATTTTAGTTCACGTGCCCTCTCAAAAATTACTGTAAAAATTTATTATTGACTGACACACAAGAAATGTGCAATGTTAGGTATCATAGCATCTGTACATTGATGTTTAAAGCTAACTGTCCTGTAGTATAGAAAATAGTGATGATGATAACAATAATAAAAATAATAATAATATTAACAATTATCAATATATATACATTCCTTTTTTTAGATTGTAAGCTCTCAAGAGCCCTCCTAACCCTATCGTCTTGTGGTGTAGTCTCCCTTTGTTTTGTAAAGCACTAAGCAAACCGTACAAATCCTTTGTAATAATGATAACAATTCTGTTAGCTACACTGCTTAGCTATCTTTGTTACATTTACTTTACATAAATATGGAATGAACAGTTTTTGCATTAACTGTTTTCTCTGAAATTATTTATTTAAGGTCTGTTATCATCAAAAATTCTTCCTTTTCTCCCTTTATATCAACACAATCCAACAACCTACAGAGAATTTTTCCTGTTCACTATTGGCATCCCTTAAAGAATAATTCTAGGCATGGGTACTTTATACATAATTACGTTGGTCCAGCTTGTGCCAATATAACTATGTATATACCATGACTGGTTGATGCCCCTGAAAACTGGAAATCAATGAAGTAGACACATCTACTCCAATGATCTCCACTTGCTTCCAGGCAATGTTAATTTTGATGTCAAATTTCGATTTAGTTTTAGCCATAGTCTTTTACCTCAAATGCCATTTTAGTTTCAGTCATACTTTAGTCATCTGAATTGTTTTAGTTTTAGTCGTATTTTAGTCGACCAATCTCCAGTACATTTAAATCGACTAAAATCGAATGGGTTTAGTTAAATCGTAATGCATTTTTTAAGCATTTCTATAGAATTGCTAAACTCATGATATACTCCTGGAGTAAAAATCTATAAAATGTTATTATTTCTGGTATTAACGTTTGAACATGCACTACAGACACAGATTTAGCCGTTCTCTCATTGGACGAGGTGGAGAGTGTGATTCCACTGTCCCACCTCTCCACCATGTCCATTCATTTTCCCACTCATGTTCCATATCCTAACATCACCTAACATCTGTTGATGTACTACCAGTTTTTGGGTCCCACACTCTCCTGCAGTTAATGAAGTCCATATTTCAATTAGGATGGTAAAGCTGTGATCATTTCCATCATCCAATCATGTGCAAAGAAAATTCTTCTTTTAATTGCACTACGCATGAATAAATATTCAATGTGAATACTCAGTTCGCAACTTCTTATGCAAATCACCACCATGGTCTTTGCAATGTCATTAACTATATGCAAAAGACACCTGAACGTATCTTTATGTTTTTAAACTTTTCGCTGAACCTATGCTCTTTCCTGTTTTGTGTCTTTTAGTCACACAAATAAAATGATCAAAATAATTTAATCCATTGGTAAATGTAACCTTAGTTTTTGTTATTTAAAGCATTCACCTCATACATTAGTTGGGTAATGTACTTGTACATACAATGAAAATGGGTTCCATGCCATCATCATGTTAAATTCATTCCTAAAGCACCCTTGTGTGTCAGTCTGCAGATGTGTCCATTAACTTGTATACAAACAGCTCAGTGCATTTAATGGGCAGGTTAATTAAAGCAGATGTGTTTAATTTTTTAGACAGCGATTCAGCACGTATGATATGGCAGCAGATAGTGGTCAGGGAATGCTTATATTTCCATTTTTATTGCCAATTTCAAATATGTGAACACTGACAGTGCATCCATGCATCAGATGAAAATACATTTATTTTCTAGTAGCCTTAAGTAACAAAAATCAAAGGGTCTATTAAACAGAAAAAAAACAAAATGACCTCTTTTCACTGGGGTATCCAGTTTGCATTTAGAACAAGTAAATGAAACTGTACGCGTTTGTCACCATTTATGAATATAGCTTAAAAAAGGTGTCATGGCATCCATTTGCCAAAAGGCAATTTTGCTATTATTAATAATAGTTGCCCTTAATATTCAAACAATCACATTTCAAAAAAATTAACTTTGGTTGCACCTAGAAGTCACTGTTCATGAAACAATGCAGATCACTACTAGTCCTAATACTATTAGGTGCCAACCTTAGTACTGGTAACTCTTGGAATATTGCTAGTGGTATTTACACTAACCTAAATCTATTATAAATGTAACACCACTAAACCTCACCTAGCTTTACTTTAACTATATAATTTCTGTTGAATAGACTCAAATATTAACAAAAAAAGCTGGTATGTTGTGATAGCATATGGTTTTGCAATGTGTTAAAGCATCCTACCTCATATCTGTTAGTGCTAAACAGTATGTATGAGGTTATTGCAGCATCTCTGCATGGATTTATCATATCGTATGCTTTTTTCACATGCACGATTCATTTCTATGCATGCATTATCTTAGCGTCTTTTAGGTGATCTTACCCTCATCCCTTCAAATCGTGACAGGGCCCTCAGAGGTCTCAATGCCCTCAGTGTCCTAAGGGACTTTATGGCCCCTAATTCTGAGTAGCCCAAGGCATTAGCTACTAAGCTAACCAATGACACCTACACAAAGACACAAAAGTAATAATCTCATTGATCTTCCAAATGTTTTACTTAGATATTAAAGAAATGTATGTTTTGTTAAGATACTCCAGGAAGTCCAGGTGAACCTAAGAAAAACTGTGAAAAATATTAGAAAGTAATGTTAAACCTGTTGGTAAAGCTGTAAGAAAAATGTTAGTCTTCTTACCCAATTTTTATTAAAGGCCAGCTTGACAAATTGAATGCACCTATTAAAAAAAAGTAGCACTATTTCCCTGTCTGTGTATATTGCTCTTACCCTGATGCCGTCAAATCTTGACAATGCACGTAGAGGTCTCAGTGCTCTTAAGGTCCTTAGAGACTTAATAGCGGCTAGTTGATCATACCCAAGGGCCACCGCCAAAAGAGATATGATAGAAATCTGTTCAGAATTAATGGCATCATTAATCAGGGCCTTAATTCTTATTCTACGGCTTGGCCTTAGAAATCGGGGTGAGGTGATATTGTGTTTTGTAAATAGTAGAGGGTACAGTGTAGATCATAATCTACCAAGATACAATTATAATTACCGGTATATATATATATATTTGCATTTGCTTATATCAAATTTCAATGTAGTGAAAAATAATGCATGTATTTATATTAACGTGCCATTAACTTGAAAAAAGAAACTAAAATTAAGTCATTACATTCTATACAATATTAAGATAATATAATAATAGATATTAGATTAGATTAGATTAGATTAGATTAGATTAGATAATAAAATAATAGACTAAACTACTTAATTACTTATTATCCATACTAAATTAATCATTTAAAAGGTTTTTATGTAAAAAAAAAGAATAACTGCTTACTAAATTATCAAGTAAACATATATTAAAATATATTAAATAGTTTATTTTGATTTACAAATCTAAAACTATTAATATACCATAGATATTTTTCATTTTAATCTAAAAAGGACATGACTCTTATAAAGTGAGGCATGCATTGGAAATATCTCAATAAGAGAAGTGTATGTTGTTTTTACACATTATTCAGAAAAAAAAATACTGTCATGCCTTTTAAAAAAGGTAATACCTGATAATGAAAATGTATTATTACTAGTGACTACTGGTGAAACTATATTAGTTTTGGTTAGTTTTCCTTACATTTTGATTACCGGTATATCTATTAATATATTGATATTAATATTTTCAAGATTATAAATTAGTATTTTATATAATTTTCTTTACTTGTTTACAGTCTTTACTTTACAAATAAACATTTATTTCAATGTGCATCCATGATATTTAATTTGCAGAACATACTAGGCTTTCTAATAATGAGGACGATATCACAGATAGTCCACAAGCCAATGAGAAACTCCAATAACACCGGAGTGGAAAGGTGGAAATAAACCATCAGAGGTGACACACTGCCACCACCAAGGTAAAGATTGGCCGCTCTCCTCAGACATATGACCCCTGAATGAACAGGCTTGTCCCCCCCCCCCCCCGGGGTAAAAAATGCTCAATGAGGTCTGGTAATATCTTCCTTTTTTAGTGGACATTTTTTGCACTGCACTGATTTATTGCATGTCATATCTGAGGAGCTGTGAAATCTTTTTTTAGTGTTCAGCTTGCAACTTTTCTTTCAATCTTTTTTTTTGTATGCGCTATTTGTTTTTCATTTAAATTTAGAATAATAAGGTCCAGCATTGGCTGCTAACTTGACTGCCTCTTTCTAGCTGATAATCCATATGAGCTAGCATAGGGAAAGGGTGTGTCCTTCCATTTGTCTTTGTATGTTTTCTAAAAAAAATTGCAGATGATTCAATGACCCATGCTATTCATAAAAGTAGTAAACCCCTAGCAAAAGAAGTGGAAAGTGTGCTGGAGTACACAACTTGTTAGCTACAAGTGACAAATATGAATTACGGATAAGTGGGAAATAATGGGAAATAAAACTTTAAAAACTTTAAAAAAAATTGCATTCTGTTTAATAAAGTAATTCTATACATAATACTATACATTCCCTTAAATCACAAAGGCATATGTGTTATTTTCTAAAAAATAAGACAAAGGTTGGCTTATTTTAAAGGGAACATATAGTGTTTCATATACTTTCACTTTATCATTCATGGTCAGAATTACTTTATTTAATGCAGTTAGATAAATATGTATATGATTAATATTCCCATATATTTACAATTTACATTCAGCAGGTGAAGCTCTGGGTTTCTTTTCATGTGTTTATCATGCTAAGGCTTAAATTACACATACGCAGCTGAATGAGTCATAAGAGTGACTTATCTATCCCAATAGAATGTTTAAATTATATAGAGAAAGCCTGAAAGTAAACAACTCCTGCTGCATTTGAAAACCCACAATGATCTGTGACACCAGTGTCAGGGGTGCACCTTGTATTAAATATTTGTTTATAAAATAAAGTTTTTATGTAATAGTAGATATAAATCATCTATTTAAAAAAACGTTTTCTACAAAATAATGAAGTAATAAAGTAGCCCCAAAACCACTATAATTTTAGTTCACTATACTTTAGTTTATATACATGTTCATATGGACCTAACTGTAATACCCTCTTGGGAAGGGAAAAAATAAAATAAAAATACAAATCAAATGAATGTGTGTTTTCATGTAAATACACTAATTGATTTCTAATGAAAGATTTTTGCTTCACAAATGGAACACAAGGCAGAACAAAAATAATAATGAATAAAATAGATGACATACACAACAATGAAATCACGCTCCAAAGAATCACACCACTCTAACTCCTTTCATTAGAATCATACCGCAAGCAGTGATCGAATGCATTTGTATGAATTAGCCTGGGCAAGCTGATTTATTATTTTGTCTTTTTTTTCTGATTCAACTAAAAATTTTTTTTTCTAAAATTCAAAAACTGTAACTAAATTTTACAAAAGCTTCACTTCGACCAATGCTTGGTACACAGAATGTCATAGGGCAATAATGCAGCTGATTAACATACCCGCTACTGAAAAATTTTAGCACCACTGTTTCCTTTGTAATTGGCACTCAACCTTAAAGTTTCTGATTACCTCCCAGTCTTCTTCATTTGTGCTCTTTAGCCTTGATGAAAAAGTATGTGTTATTATTAGTTTTTGTACTTACCATGTACTGTGGTTGTTGCACATGTGGGGAATGCCTGATTTATTTCAGCATTTAAATATTATGAAAATAATAAATAATCATTGTTTCAGTATTTAACAATTGCAGTGGCCATTCAAAAACATAACATATTAATACAATATCAAAGTAATGCAGTTCATTATCATTTCATCAAATATGAAAGACCACAGAACATCATAATTCATCATACTAAAACACCATTATCCATTATGATTACAAATTTCTTAAGTGAATAGATATGTGACCAGTAATCGTGGTTAGCCAGGGCCAACATAGTTTTAAAGAATGCATATTAAATACAGATTTGTTTATTAACCCGTTCATTTGAACATTGGACTTTAATTGGGTTTATTTTGCAGATTACAGAAATCCACAAATGCCACTAAATCTGCTACCTAATTAGGGACACATTGTCTACTTTTTTTGATATAACATTAATGTTCTTCGTGGACACTTTGGCAAGATTAGTAAAATCATTAAGGGGTTGACTTATAATGCGCAGGAGCTAGTCATGTCCACACACAGGATTGGGACAGCCGCTGTAAACTGAGCAGCACATGCGCAGCTCAGCTTAAATTCCGGAGGTCACTGTGATTAGGTAGGTAGGTGTATTTTAATGCAGAAGGAACATTGCATGTCTCTTTTGCAATAAAAAGGCTGTTCTCACAGTGAGTTACAGAAGAACTTTATTTCCGCTTTTAAAAAAAGACTAATTTACTTTTTGTGAATTTGAAAAGATGTGTAATTACTGATTTGTTTCTAAAGGTGCACAGAGAAATTCTCCTGGTTTCACTACCTAGTAAATCACTGACCAAGAACAAGTATGCAGCTAGTGAAGTCAGAAAAGTTTGACCCACCATCCTGTATACCTATTCCAGGTCTGTGATGACAGACTCATTTCCATGTTCCTTGTCTTACAGGCTCCTTTCTAATGGTGCATTAAAAAAAAAACCTGAAACCAGTGACGGTTAGAGCTGAATGTAGTGATCAGAGAAGAGAAATGTGCTTAAAACTGTACTGTTTCAGATATGTTTTGGCTTTGCTTTTTTATCCCCAAAGGAAAACATGCGTAAAACATTTTAAAGTGGTTGTAAACACTCATATGTACCCAGTGAAGTGACTAGCATTAGGCGCTACACAGAGTTTAAACAAATCCTCCTACATAAGTTGTAGCTGTGTATCTGCAGCCAATTCTTTTGTAGATCGTTCTGAATGTGCATAGAAGTGTGGATTGCTTTTTAGTTCTATCAGTAGAGGTCAGGATTAGAAAAGTGACGGCAGAAAAAAGACAGAGTACTCCATTGAGTTTGCCCATTTTCACACAGCCAACAGCTATGAGCCCTGATTTGAGGAAAGGGACACATCCACGATTGAAGAGGTATTGCAAGCTAATAATACAAGCCCTGATGGGCAAGGAACCTGGTCCAGATGGGCTTATGGCCCTCTATTACAAGAAAGTTTCCAATCTCTTAGCCCTCCCTTTGACATTATATTTCAACGCGATCCAGCAAGCAGGTCCCATAAATTCAGGCTCCAATACAGCCTATATCACCCTACTTCCAAAACCACATAAGGATCCTAGTGATGTAACCAATTATAGACCGATATCACTCATTAATAATTATTTGAAGTTGAATTTGTGCTAATTGCTTGCTATCCCTTGTGGATCACTACATCCATTTGGATCAGGTTGGTTTTCTCTCGCATAGACAGGCAGCTGATACTTTGTGCAGCATTTTGAGATGCCACTCTCTGAAGATTTTCATCTCCAACAAATTCTGAATTGTTTACACTCTCTCCAAAAGTGATGACCTAGCAAATCAAACAGTGTTTACAAGCCACACTGCAACGAGGGTGCATCTTGATGCTGTACGGATTATAGGTTGCCCATTCTCCAAATTATCCTATCAGTTAGCGTGGGGAAAAGATCTTAATATTGACCCGAAAGAGGTAGATTGGCATACCTGGAATGCATGTATTTATAACGATGTAATGAATGTAGCATTGGTTGAGGTGGGCTTTAAGGTTTACTCTAGATTGTATTTAGTACCATAATGCCTCTCAAAACTGTTTCCATGCTCTTCATCTTTATTCTTTTGGGGTTGTGGACAGATAGGGACACCCCTTCATATCTGGTGGATGTGCCCTAAGCTTAGACGTTTTTGCAGACGTGTCCACTATTGATTACTGATATATTGAGTTACGCAGGTTAATATTGTTAGGGACACTTCGGATTGCACTGCTGAAAATGTCAGTTGATAACATCCCAAAACATACACAGACCCTAATTTATTTTATATTTTTAGCGGCCTCAACAGCTTGGAAAAGCCTAGTAGTAAACTTAGCTTTGCTGAAACGCAAGTTGACTTGGATCATGCTTAATGAAAAGATTGAGAGCATTTTAAGGGATAAACAGGCACTTTTTGACAAGATAAAGAAGCCTTGGCTTTCTAATTTACAAGTACCGGATGTTTAATAGTGTTTGGATACATGGTCGGTGGGAGGATTTTGGATGGACAAGACTGTCCTCTTCCATCTTTACTTCCTGCCTCTCTTTCTTCTTTTTCTTATTCCTTTCTTCCCTTTTTCTTTCTCATTTTCCACGTTTCCTTTTTTTTTCTTCCCAACAATGCTGTATATTGTATAGGTTAATTGACACACTTATTTGATGGTTGAACACCAGGCATATTGGTTATTAGTAACTTTCGGTAAATGGCTGCCCTATATGGGGCCTGGCTCCATGACCTGCTGCTCCCAACAGATTACTTTATTCTTCTGGTATGACTCATGTCTATTGCTTTCTCTTCGTATGATGCCTAGGGAAGAGCCCAATGTTCAAGTCGAACGTAAGTTTGACTCAAACATCGGGTGTTTGCCCTTTCGCCGAATACCGAACATTATAGGGCATTCGCGGGAAATTCGAGTGCCCGAGGAACGCGCCATAATGAACAGCAGGACCATCAATGCACTGCGAGATCGCAGTGCAATGACGGCTGTTGATTGGCCAAAGCATGCACCTGACCTGCATGCTTTGGCCAATCACAGCTCACAGGGTGCCTTTGGCCAATCATGGCTCAAGGGGCTGAGTCCACGCCCCACACTATGTAAGGCTGTTTACACGACAGCCGTACATAGTTTTATGAATGAGAGCAGCAAAATGTAAAGGAAAAAAATGTAATTTAAAACAGACCACATGCCCTCAACGTGGGGAGGGCATTTTGGGGTCCCCCCAAAACACCTTGTCCCCATGTTGATGGGGACAAGGGCCTCATCCCCACAACCCTTGCCCGGTGTTTGTGGGGGTCTGTGGGCGGGGGGCTTATTGGAATCTTGAAGCCCCCTTTAACAAGGGGACCCCCAGATCCCGTCCCCCCTATGTGAATGGGTATCGGGTACATTGTACTCCTACTCATTCAACCAAAAAAGTGTCATAATTGTAAAAATGACAGGAGACAGTTTGGGACAAGTCCTTTATTTAAAAAAAAAAGCGTTCCGCGATGTCCATCACAGCGTCCGACAGAACCGAGAAAAAAAACAGTAAAAACTCTGCCTCCGTGATAGGCTTCCGCTGACTGCAGGCTTTCTGCATTGACAGCTGTTATATAGCCGAGGATGGGGCCACCCAGTGATGTAAACGGGTGCCCCACCCCCTCTGAGGTTGCGTGACATCAGGCATGTGACCTGGTACGGTTCAGGAGGGGGTCTCTCTTGTCCGTCGCCCCTTTTCCTGCAGCCTGCCAGGTTGCGCACTCAGATAAGGGTCTGGTATGGATTTTGGGGGGACCCATATGCCATTTTTTTTCAATTTTGGCTCGGGGTTCCCCTTAAAATCCATACCTAACCTGAAGGGCCTGGCATGGATTGGGGGGGACCCTACACAATTTTTTTTAAAATTTTGGTGCCCTTAATATTCATACCAGAACCAAAGGGCCTGGTAATGGGCTGGGGCCCATGCCATTTTTTTCAATGATTTTTATATATATTGTCGGGATCCGACAATTCATTACAGCCGCGAGCAGTTTTAAATGACATTTTTTCCCTCAGAAATGTAATTTTGCTGGGATCCGACAATTCATTACAGCCGCGAGCAGTTTTAAATGACATTTGTTTCCTTCAGAAATGTAATTTTGTTGTGGTAGTGTTCTAAACATGGGATGCGCTACTTTACAGGCATACTAGGGACACCCCCAAGGCATGATATTTAACCGTCTTAGCGGTATTCCCGAGTGTGGCTCGGGGTGAATTTTCCATACCAAGAGAGGTAACCCCGAGCCACACTCGGGGCTGCATCGCAGTATCCAGGGAAAGTTACTTACCTTGTCCCCAGGATCATGCGATGTCCCCCCGCTGTGTGCGGCGGCTGTGTCTTCTGCCCAATGCTTTGAATGCCGGGCTCTGTTCCCTGGGACAGAGCCCGGCAAAAAGTGCAAAAAACAGAACACATACAGTACACTGTAATCTTACAGATTACATTACTGTACCCTAATGCTTTCTCCAGTGCACTGCATACAGTTTTATATTATATATACTATTGTTTCTGCCTGGAAACTGGAGAATGTCCATAGCAACCAAAAAGTGTCCCTTTACGTCAAAAGCGGTTTTAGACCAGCTAGAAAACAGCGATAATAATTTAGAATCACTTGCAGAATTGAGCGATAGTGATTTGTGGTGAAAAAAAAATTCTGCAACTGAGCACATTTCAGTGTTTTTAAGTTGATTACACTATTGAATAAATGTAATTATTATTATATTATTATCTTTCATAATTATTTACAGTTATTTATTATATTATAATTTATGATTTTGTGTTTCAAACTTTATCATACCCAGGATCTCTACTAGACACTTGTTTGGATAGATTTAAGTGAATTATTCCTAAGAATTACAGGCCTACAATATAAAACGCCAAATTTCCATGTGAAACAATGTACCACTTTCAGCATAAAAAATCTTACAAAATCATACCGGTTAAAGGAATATTTTACTTTTATGGTTTCATTTTACGCATTTTTAAAATCACTGCTCCTGAAAAAACTGCAGTTTTTAAAACTTTTTTTGCATTGATGCATGTCCCCTGGGGCAGGACCCGGGTCCCCAAACACTTTTTATGGCAATAACTTGCATATAACCTTTAAAATTAGCATTTTTTTATTTTTCATGTTCGTGTCCCATAGACTTTAATGGTGTTCGCACAAATTTTTTGCCTGTCCGCAAGTTCACCGGGGGGTGTTTGGCTCATCCCTAATGATGCCCCTTGCATTACTGCCAGGTTTGGAGTCTTAGGGGATTGTTATACGCTTAATTTTTGTTAATTGATACTGGGCGGGCATTCATTTTGTTATGCATACCCATAGAAAATTTGGGTTGCTTTACTCTTCTAGTTTTATCAGTCATATTTTCAAAATGCGATGGATGTATACAATGATATTACAATTGGTTTTGTATCTAGTAAAAAATTATTGAAACAGAAAGGGACACACCCCCTTCACACAGTATGCAAAACAAGCCCAGCTGTGGATAACAGTCACGGGCTGAGTGCTGCAGCTCCCTCCCCTGTCACCATTTTAACTCTTGGTGTCAAGAAAAGCTGCTAGAAGTGACTCATGTTCTAGAACTAGCAGCAGAGAGAAATGACACTCCAGCTTTGGAGACACATACTCAGTATAGAAGAATGTGCTTTTTTCATATTTCATGTCTGAGGTTTACAACCAGTTTAAATTATCTAAATTGCAATGTCTAGAAGACAGTGCCAGTTTAAAATCTCTTATACCTTTCAGACAGTAACTTAAAAACAAAACGTTGCCACCTAACACCCCTGACATAAAGCTAGTTCAAATAATATACTGAGCTCATTGGGATACAAATTTACACAGTCAAACTAGAAGTTTAATTTTGATAAAAATATGAATATGCTATCAATGTGGCACTAGAAAATGGAAGAAAGAGTGAAGTTTTAGTCAAACTGATTTTGTTCAAAAGTACACTTAGTTGGCTTGATTTACTAAAGGGAAATAGGCTGTTCACTTTGGAAGGGAATTTCATTTAACAAGAGAATTTTCCTTTAGCTTAGTGAATGAGATGAAGCTCTGCTGACCTCCACTATCTAATCACGTGCAAGTAAAAATAGTGTTTTTTTTCCCTTGCACATAATTACATTTTTTTTTTGCAAAGTGAGATCTACCACATTAACTACGTTAAGGAAAAAATCCCTTGCAAAGTGAACAGCCTATTTCCTTTAGTAAATTAATACTAATACATATTAAAAGAGAAGGATGTTTTTTTATGAGGTATTCATACTTACCTAGGTGGAGGCAGCATCTGTCCCCCGCCACCTCTTCACTGAGAACCAAGCCACCGAACATCACCAATGGCTTGGTTCTCTCACCTCCCTGAGCGGAGAGATGATGCCTGTCGGTCAGCATCTCTCCTGCCCTGCTTCTCCTTCATTGGAGCGCTGAGCTGTGTAGGGGCGGGTAACGGCCATCTCAGCCTCTCAGCGGCTCGTTCAGAGGTTGAGACTGCCATCAGTCCAGGCAGCTGGCAGATCCAGACTTCCTAAGTGGGGATGACGCGGTGCCTAGACTGATTTCAGTGACGTTATCGGAGAGCGGACTTCAGAGCGCTCTCTGCTGAAAACAGGTCACAGGTATGCAAAATGAATTGCACTCCTGAGACCCTTAGGAGAAGCCCAGCCTAATGAGCTCAGGCTGGACTTCTCCTTTAATGCTACATACATAAAATAATATTGTGTGAGTTTCAAGATATGGGATAGTACATTCCACCTTGTAAATTAAATATTGAAGACCCTACAGATGTTCCCAATTTCTACACTTTATTGGTTAAATATATTATTTTTACAGTAAGAGAAAAGCCCACCAAGTTCATATCACTATATGCACAACACCCACACAGGGAACAGTCAGTAAACCTATATATATATATATATATATATATATATATATATATATATATATATATATATATATATATATATATATATATATATATATATATATATATATATATATGTCTGTAGTAATAACACGCAGGTGGTTAAGAGTAAGTGAATGTACAGTCTTTACCAGGAGGATCAGCTAGTATTTTTGAACGTTAAATGTTCATTGTTGCTAGCCACCATACATTGAGAATAAATGAGTTAAAATGCAGTTAGGGCAAGCAATACATTCCTAAATACCTACATCGACAATCAGGAAGTCCAGCCAGCACCAAGCATTGGTGAAGTATTTAGCAAATCCATAGGCCACCCATTTCAGAAGCATTTCAAGGATAAAGATGTATGTGAAGACTTTATCGGCATATTCTAGCATGGTTTTAATTGTTTTTCTTTGTTCTATGTAAATGTCTTCAAAAGCCTAAAATTAAAGAAAGTTTAGGGTTTTGAATCAATCATATTAAATATGTTACTGAAATAAAGATGAAAAAAGTTACACTGTACTTATGCAATAATTAAAACACCATAAAAGTGAAAAGAAATGTTGCCTAATAGACATGTGCACTGCTGAAAAATGTGTTTTTTCGTTCTTTCGGGTCATTTTTTATGATTGCAATTCATAAATTTGTAAATTTGTAAAATCTAAAATTCGTAAATTCGTAAATTTAAAAATGCGAAAATACAAAAATAAGAAAGAAAATCCAAAAATTCAAAAGAATAACTAACTAACTAATAATAACTAACTATTAAATTATAGGTATTGGAATTTTCTTTCATATTTGGCTGTTAGTGAAGTAACAAAGTAACAAATACGAAGTTACGAATTATCCGAAATAAGGAATGCCGCATCTAAACAAATGGAACAGAACAAATTGATAATAATAAATAATAATAGTACAATTTTTTTATTATTATTGTTATTCATTATTATTAATTTGCTATGTTTCATTCATTTAGATACGGCATTTGTTATTTCGTATAATTTGTAACTTTGGATAAATTTGTATTCCTTACGTTCACTAACAGCCAAATTTGAAAGGAAATTCCAATACCTATTTAATAGTTAGTAATAGTTAAGTTATTATTAGTTAGTTATTATTTCAGATTTTCGGGTTTTCAAATTTCCGAATTTTCGAATTTACGAATATTTGGGAAAACTTGTTAAACGGGTTTTCGTTCATTCGGATATTTCCGAATTAACGAATGTGTCTAAATTCATTAAAAACCTAATTCGGAACGAAGCGAATTGCACATGTCTATTACCGAATAAGTTAGTAATAATTGAGTGAAGATTATGCAGCTTTACTTTAGGGACTATGAGCAAAATCTAAAATGACATTTATTATGCAGTCTGTAAACATTAACACAACAGACTTTAGTTTTTTTCATAGTTCTTCCAATAACAAATAGTTTTATTAGCTGTTGATGCTGCTGGTAGATCCATTATTTTGCCACTACCTTTACCAGGGTGACAACATTGTTTCTCCTGCAGTGAGATCCCACTGCAGCATTGTCACCCCATGGACAAGGTAGTCTTAGATGGACATGCAATTTCAAAGGGGGCTTGAAGTATGTGACAAACAAGTGAAAACCTAACTCTAGCTAACACTTTTAAGTAAAAAAAAACACTTTTAAGCTTAAAATATATATATAAGTAAATAAAATGTATTTTTCTATTTACTGGGGCTGTTAACATAAGAAGAACTAGCAGCATGAGATATAAACAATGCCTGGAGGCCATGATTTTTGGATTGAGGTAAGTACCTCTGGAGATGAGGGGTGGGATCTGTTAGGCCAGCTTAAAGGGGCAAACAGGATAAGTGCGCTTTCTTTGATTTCCAATGGTGAAAGTCTTTCTGTAGATTGCCCAAGATGCCAGTATATTTATTGGCATTCATCTGAAATTAAAGTGCCACATTGTATTGTGGATGCTGGAAAGTTAAATCAACTGATGGTTTTTCGTATATCTCTGAGAGCCCTTAGTGGAAGTTCGCTGCATTTGAGAAATCTATTCGGAACACCAACCAAGATCATTACAGCAAAATCTTTCCTATCCTGTACAAGTTTGAATTTGTGGAAGAAGTGGGAATACCCCAAACAGAATCTATCTGTGACTAAAATGTATAGTTTGGATGGACTGGTCCAATCTGGCAAATGAGACAATTTCCAACTTTGACAACTCAGGCATTAGGTTAGATGTAGCCCAGTTATTCAACCTTCAAACTAAAAAGAAATCAAGAGTGCATTGGCATTGTAAAGAAAGATCATAGGAACTTTAATAACACACTGTATGTATATATATGTATAACATAAAAATTTGAGTGCAGCATGCAATGCACTTAGCATTTTCATCTCAACAGTCAGACTATGAAATCATACTCTGCTTTTTGTCTGTATACTTGCTACCTTGTTACACCATCCTACACTTTTACACCCACTACTCTTGGAATGCTACCCCCATCAGAGCCTCATTGTGCTGGCTACCCTACTGGTATATGGTTGCCATGAGCAGACTGACTAAAGTGTTTATGGGTTGCACTGTTAGCTCAAAGGCAGAGGGTGTGGCCCTGGAAACGTGTCAGAGAGGATATGCACTGCTCTGACAGGTGTAGCATTGCAAGGTGGAATGAGTATAGCAGTGGTATAACAAGGCAGCAAGAGTCTGAATTGAATTGGATGTCTGCTGATATGAAAATGGTAAGCGCATTGCATATGTCACTTATTAGTATATTTTTAATGATATGTTGTTAAAATTCCTATGATTTTTAGCATGCCAATCCACTCTATTTCTTTTTGTTTCTCTTTGTTGATTGGCCCAATCAAGATAGCTGCAAAGCGAAATTAGAGGGGGCTACTTTGAATTACGACTGGATTGGCAGTTGTTAGTATTGGAAAGAAAAAGTATCCTTTGGTGTCTGAGCATTGCTGTAAACTATGTGCTAGTCAACCTTAAGGCTGGGTTCACACTAGTGCGAATTGGATGTGGGTTTCCCTGCATCCAATTCACATGACAGGAGATTATGAGTGGCTCCCAATGGAACCGGTTCACACAACTCTGTGGTGGCTACAGAGTGAATTGCACAGGAGTCCTGTGCGCTATAGGCTCTGTTTTAGGTCCAGAGTCAGGCAAAAATTCAGACCTGATTGATCCCTGAAATGGAGAACAGGGACGCACTGGACCCCTGCTGTCAGCCGTCTGCAGTGTGAATCCAGCCTTAAACATTCAAAATGTATCCCCTACTCTGTTAAGTTGTGCCTAACTTAATTAGCATTATCTCTTTAAAAGTAGTCATATAGATAATAAGCATTCCCTTTGCTAACCTAAAATGAAAGTTTAAAAAATGAGTTTACATATTTATGTTTCGCAGCTTTTCAAAAGGTTTAACTGATGTTATTTGTACAAGGAAGTAGGTGACATCTTTACAACTGAGCAACACTTACCAAAGCTCCGCTGCTAAGAAGAATCATAAAGATTATGAATGTCTCAAACCAGTTGTGCTCTACTATTCTAAAACATGTTTTTCTTAGGTTCCACCATTGCTTGCCTCTCCCTTCTAGAGTACTGACATCACAAATAGGGAACTTCCTGATACACCCTGTAAAGACAATCACAACAGAAATTGTCAACTTTAAAAAATTCAGTAAAGTTGGAATTTTTTTGTCATTAGTTATTTTTTCATGATCTTTTGCCTTTACATGGATACAACCTGGCCCTTTACTAAACTGTTTCAGTGTCATGGGGAACAGCTGCTTGCTATTTGTACTTCACTTCTCAATCATTCTGTCTGGGTTAAGTAAACACTGAAAACAATACATTTTCCTCTCCTTCTTTCCTCCTTGTGTTGTCATATGGTTTGTTTCTGAGAAGCAAGTTTTAAAGACCTATAGCATGGCTCTATAGGGCCATGTATAAAAAGGGCAGGAGGAGCCATGCAGATGGGAAGAATAATAAAGCAAGGCTCCATCTACATTTAAAGAAAACCTGTTCTTAGAGAAACATAGAGGTGAGCTACTTGTCTTTCCCAGGGTTCCATACTTCTTGAGTCACTGACACATGCATGTAGTAAGTGAAACCAGAGTAGGTCAGATCTCCTGACTTTCACACTGACTCTGGGTCAAAGTCATGAAGCAAAAATAAAAGCGTGTAGGCCCAAAAGCTAACAATTTCAGAAAGATAGATTATCAATAGCAGCCAAAATATATATATCTCCTTTTACAGGTTTTCTTTAAATGCATTGACAGAGCACTGGTATTTTGATATGTGCTTGCTGAAATGTAAAGGTTCAAGTAAATATATGGGTTCCCATGGAGCACCTTAAATCCTAGTCCTTAAAGGAGTTGAAAACCCTTGTTTTTTTTTAATTAAAATAACAAACATGCCTATACTTACCTGCTCTGTTTAATGGTTTTGCACAGAGCAGCCCCAATCCTCTTCTTCTGGGATGCCCTGTCGGCACTCCAGGGTTCTCCGCCTCATCGAGTGCCCACACGGAAAGCCACTTTCCCTGGGGGCAACCATGCAGGCTCTCTCCCTGGTCCTGTTGCTCCATCCATCGATAGAGACAGCAGTACTCAACCCTGCTCTCCACTCCTGTGTCACTGTACTTACTTGACAGCAGCGGGAGCCACTGGCTCCTGCTGTTATCAATCTGTTTAATGAGGAGAGAGACAGCGGCTGGAGCCACTATGCTTGTGCACATCGCTGGATCGGATCAGGCTCAGGTAAGAAGAAGGGGGGTCTGGGGGGGAGCTGTAGCACAGATTTGTCACATTAATGCAAGGGTGCTCAACCTGTGGCCCTCCAGCTGTTGTGGAACCACTAGTCCCATGAGGCATTGCAAGGCTGTCCATTAAACAAGCATGACTCCCAAAGGCAGGAGCATGATGGAGCATTTACAGGGGCAAGATTTTGAAAAATTAATTTAAAATGGGTTATTAAATGAGAGGATCTCTTAGTAAAAATACATTTTGAAACTGCCACGTGCAAGCTTAGATTTTCCTGGCAGTTTTGTGTTTGATTCAGTTTGTATTTTTTCTTTCAGTGTAACCTCTTTGTGTTTAATGATTTCTTTTTTGTTGTAATTGTGTAAGGCGTACCACAGGGAGAAATATATTAAACTCGCAGAGGGTAATTATTATGGTGCTGAAATACATCTATTGAAACTTTAAATGGCTAATTTAGAGATTAATATTTTTCTGCTGTGACTGAATATATGGAAAACAACAAACGGGAACGTGTAGAGGACAATGTGTCACAGCTTGATAGAAGTACCTTCTGTAAAGCAAGCTTCTGGCTCCATAATTTCCTCCGGCTCCACTAAAGCTGCAGGTTCACCTTCCCCGGCTGGCCTTATGTCAACAGTGCTGCCTTCTGATGAGCTGGAACAGGTCAGTTTCTGCAAGAGAAATGGTTCATCACAGTGGAATACATTATAGACAAGCTAAGATGTATTGCTTAAGTTATGAAAGTACAATATTACTTTTTCATTAGATTATCAAATATTTTTTCTTATTCCAGCTATTCCATCTAACTACATAGTATATATAAAGCCAAAACTTTATAGCTTTGGATTAGCTTTGGATGGAGTGACAAGGTGTTGGAACCCCTGTCATTTATTATTGCTGTCTTGGTCATTCCTAGAGGGATTCTTTCTTTCTGTATGTCTTAGTGACCACTGGGACAATCAAAATTTTTGCTCTGACACCAGAGTAGGAACAGATGAGAAATCTTCCAATGGGGACACTTGTTTTAATAATTTCTAACAGAAATGTCCTGTTATTTGTACATGCCAAGAAGTTAAGGGAGATCTCTTGAATGGGAAACAGATAGCAACCAAAACCTGACCGTTGTTTTAACCATTTACTACTTTATCCAAAATAAAAAAAACTGTTTGTGAGCATATACATATATACATATATATTTATATAGATATTTACGTTACTTTGTAAAGGTTTTAGGCAGGAGTAAAGCAATGCTGTAAAAATTATTTTTTATCAATGAACAAAAAAGGAAAATGTAAATTTGGTGTGACTACCCATTGGCTTCAAACCAACATCTATTCTTCTTGCTACATACTTGTGCACACAGTTTTTGAAGGACCTCAGCAGGTAGATTGTTCCAAACATCTTGGAGAAATAACCACAGATCTTCTGTGGATGTAGGCTGCCTCAAATCCCCTTGTCTCTTCATATAATCCCAGACCTTGATGTTGAGTACACCACATCAGTGATGTCAGTGTTTCAATGGTGTCCTCAGCATTGAGAACACCATTGATCCTGACCAAATCTCCAATTCCTTTTGCAGAAATGTAGCCGCAAACTTGCAAGAAACTTCACTCAATGCTCCACTGCTGCCTGCAGACATTCATTATTGTACCACTCTCCAGCCCTTCAGCAAACAAACTGCTTCCTGCTACAGCCAACTATTTCATATTTTGACTCATCAGTCCAGAGAACCTGCTGCCATTTTCCTGCACACCATTTCCTATGTTTTCATGCATAGCTGAGTCACTTTGCCTTGTTTCCATGCCAGAGGTATGGCTTTTTGGCCACAAATCTTCCATGAAGACCACTTCTGGCTAGACTTCTCCAGACAGTAGATGGCTGTTCCTGGGTCCTATTGGTTTCCACCAGTTCCATGCTGATGGCACTTCTAGACATCTTACAATGTTGAAGTAAGCAAGCATGATGTGACTTTCATTTGCTGCATTAGGTTTCTTTGGTCGACCACGGTCCTCAACATTGCCCAATCAATGGTGTCCTTAATGCTGAGAAATACAGGCAGATACTTATCCATTGTACCATACCATCAGGTAGGCATGTGATTAGCCCCAAATGTATTCTGCAGCAGGACAACAACTTCAAACTTACAGACAATGTCATTAAGAACTATCTTCAGTGTAAATAAGAACAAGGAGTCCTGGAAGTGATGGTTTGGCCCCCACAGAGCCCTGGTCTCAACATTGTCAAGTCTGTCTGGGATTACATGAAGAGGACACCATTGATCCACTGACAGCACTGATGTGGTGAACTCAACATCAAGGCTGTCTGGGTTTATATGAAGAGATAAAATGATTTGAGGCAGCGTACTTCCACAGAAGATCTGTGGTTTATTCTCCAACATGTTTGGAACAGCCTACCTGTTGAGTTCCTTCAAAAACTGTGTGCACAAGCACTGTGTGTACCTAGAAGAATTGATGCTGGTTTGAAGCCTAAGGGTGGTCACATCAAATATTAATTTGATTTAGATATTTATTCTGTTTGCCCGCTTTGCATTTTGTAAATTGATAAAAATTAACAATTAAAATATACATTTTTGAAAGCATTCTTACTTTATAACTGGTCTTGGCTACAACAACTGTTTACATTTTTGTAATAAAAACTTTGCTTGAAATGTAATAACAATATTAATCAGTTCAGAGTCACCTAACTCTGCAAGAACCTAACCTCCTAACACTGCTAGTATCCATCTTGCCCCCCTATAGTATAACAGGTGAACTTTAAAGCATATCAAAACTCAAAACTGTGCTTTCTTATAGAATAAGGAATGGTTCAACACCATTTTTTTCTCCTCTGCTCTGGTAACAGCTCAAAATGTTAAATTCTCTCTCATCTTTAGTATCAATGACAATGACCACTGGGCGAATAGAGAGGGTGAATCTCCTAAGCAGGGACAAAGCAATTAAATTCTGGCAGGGGTTCTAATTCCTCCCTACTCTATACAACATTTAAAAAAATCCTTTAAAATACACTTTACGCATACAGTTTTATCGGACTAATCTGTGCAAAGGATTTTTTTTTTTGCTAAACCACAGTCTAAGCTATTTATCTTTCAGAGTAAAACAATTCAATTAGACAGCATTCTAAGAATAATTGTTTTATTTTTATAACTGCAGATATAAAAACAAAATTGGATTATTGCTAAAGCAGTGCTTGCTATCCTCTGACCCATAATTAGCTTGTAATAGATCTGCATTAACATGTTCAGAAAATGTGCTAATGAAGCTCCAAGGATTTTACACAGACTCAGCTGTAAGGGTAACAAAGTAATCTACTTAAATTTAACCAAACTCTGACACAGACATCACATTTAACTTTAGGCTCAAAAAGATCAGTTAAGTGTACACAGACAATTGAAGAAGGATTTATTTGCAGAATATGTCTGATTATATGATTACTATTCTGTGTAGAGAGCAAATGACTGCATGAATAGTGAGGCCCTTAGATAACAGGTGGGTTGCAAAACTTATGTCCATCTTTGAAGATGAAAAACAAATAAATGATAACAACCCAGTACAATAAAACAGCACACCCCATCAATGCTTCATAAGTAGTAATAGGGACATTGCCAAGCTTGTACGAAGTCATAGTACACTATGCAACAGGGACAATGACAGCAATAAAAATGTGTATTAAAGAGTCTAATGAGAGTATCCAAAATATTATAACATTGGTGTTAGTTCATTGAGCACTGAGGAAGAGGGAGGTTTTTAAGCCCTTGGAACCTTTTGGGTGTTTTATGTTTTCTTGTTATGAATACCAATATTATATGTTTTTGGCCTCTGATCTTTGGTCTGGTGCTCTCAGACTCATTAAACATGGATTCTAAACTCTTGGTCCCGTAGCTAAGGGGCACCCTGTTTATAATGGAAGTGGCCTCACCAGAGCCACCATGCCCTGTATGAATCTTATTAACTTTTTTCAACCATGAACTACTGGTTTTATCCAGTATTGCTGTTAGAGAGTTAAAGTGGAGTTCCACCCACTTTTACAACTCTTCAGCATCCCTCACTAAACTGTGCACTGTGAACAAATTGGATATTTTTTTCTTTTTTTTTTCAGCACCTACTGTATATCTGCTGTATTCATTTTTCACTTCCTCCTCCCTGGCCGCGACCCATCGCATTATTTCCTGTTTGCAATGCCTTCTGGGAAGGGGAGGCAACTTCCTCTGAAACTGCCGTTGCTATGGAAACCTGACCTGAAACCTATTACACTGCTTGTGCTGCACTGAGCATGTGCGAGATCTGCATGGATGAGATCCAGGAAGAAATACAGTCTGGCTTCAGATGCCCACACTTAAGATGGCCACGGCCTGCTGTAAGTTTATAAAATAACAAACTACTGCTATAAACTAACAAAACAGACCTTAGTTTACAGACTAACTTTACTAGCATACATTAAGCTTGTGTATTATAGGGGTATTTTTATTTAAAAAGTATAATTTCGGCCGGAACACCACTTTAAGCTTGTCATACATTATACAATTTTCTTATTTAATTTCCTTTAGATTTAGCTTCAACTATGCAGTGCAAGGGTCTGCCTGGTTGCATACAAATTGAAAGTGTTTAGGTTTGACCTCATATTATATGGTTTGGTAATATGTACAAATCGTACAAGAAAATATAAATAAAGATATAAATAGTACAAGAAAATAATTTAATGTATGGCCAGCCTTACCCTCACAGACCTCTGTATGATGAAAGGTCAGCAAAATAGGAAATCCAAAAAATTGAACGGAGTCCCACTTAGCGGTAAAACCTGACAGTGGTTCTAAACCTTCCCCCTTATTTCAAAACTAGAAAAAAAAATGTTTTGAGTGGACATATACTTTAACCTCCCTGGCGGTATGATTATGTCAGATCTTTGATGCTGAAAGCGGTACACTGTTCTGCATGAAAATTTGGCATTTTATATTGTAGGCCTGTAATTCTTAGGAATAACTCACTTAAATCTGTCCAAGCAAGAGTCTAGTAGACATCCCGGGTATGATAAAGTTTGAAACACAAAATCATAAATTATAATATAATAAATAACTATAAATAATTATCAAATATAATAATAATAAAATGTATCCAATATTGTAATCAACTCAAAAACACAGAAATTTGCTCAGTTGCAGAATTGTCGCTGTCTTCAGTTTCAGTGTCTGATGACGAATTTCACCATGAATCACTATCGCTCAATTCTGCAAGTGATTCTAATTTACTATCACTGTTTTCTAGCTGGTCTAAAACCGCTTTTGACATAAAAGGGCCATTTTTTAGTTGCTATGGACTTTTTTCAGTTTCCAGGCAGAAAGAACAGTATATATATTATAAAACTGCATTCAGGGAACTGGACAAAGCACCAGGGCAATAAGGAGGTGAAATAATTTGATACAGTAATGTAATCTGTAAGATTACAGTGTACTGTATGTGTTCTGTTTTTTGCACCTTTTAAATTTCTCGCCAGGCTCCTTCCGTGTGCGTCGCTCAGCTCCCAGGGAAATGGAGCCCGGCATACAGAGCATTGGGCGGAAGACACAGCCGCCGCACACAGCGGGGGGGACATGGCAGGATCCTGGGGACAAGGTAAGTAACCTGTACCTGGATACTGCGATGTAGCCCCGAGTGGCTCGGGGTTACCGCACTTGGTATGGAAAATTCACCCCGAGCCACACTCGGGAATACCGCTAAGAAGGGTAAGCTATTCTGCCTCTGCCTCTAGTGGATGGTCTACTAACCTTTAATTTAGGGTAAACACTGCAATAATAAATTACTGGGGTTAATTTAGTAAAGGAGTAGAGCATGGTAACTTTCAAAGTGAATTTTCACCTAGCTTAGTGAACCAGGAGAAATTGTGCTGACTTCCACCATCCAAACATGTTGAGGCAAAAATCTTGTTTTGTTTTTACGTTTCCTTGCACATGATTGGGTATTCTTCAGAAAGTGAATTTTCACTTTGTTTCACCTTGTTCATTTAGATAAATAAATATGTACTTTGAAAGTCAAAGTGCCACATCCCTTTAGTTTCCAGTCAAGATGTACAAACAAAAAATACGTTGTGGTTGATTTACTATGGGAATAGGGAATGTTAACTTTCAAAGTTAATTGTCACAGATGAATTTTTGCTTATCTTAGTAAATTATATAAAACAAGGTAAAAATTCACTTTGCAAAAAATACTTATGTGCAAGGAAAATAAAAACAAACAGGATTTTCACTTACATATGATTAATTGGTTGAAGTTAGCACAACTTCACCTTATTCACTAAGCTAAGTAAATTTTAATTTAGCAGTGTCAATTTTCACTTAGCGAAGAGAATGAGGTGTAGTTGTGCTGACTCCAATCATCCAATCATTTGGAAAGCAAAAATCTTGTTTTTCTTCTTGTACATAATTGGGTATTCTTTGCAAAGTGAATTTTCAATTTTACATCATTTACTGAGAAAATTGAAAAGTAATTCACGAAGAAAAGTAAACATGCTTCTTTACTAAATCAGGATCATTATAATTTACCATGAACAAAAATCACACAAAATTTTTTTATCTTTACTGAACGAACAGTTTAAACATTAAAGTCACTGATAGACATGTAAACCTATAGCTTTAAAAAGGTAACTAAAGACAGTATTCCAGGTGCTGAGTCAGATATCACAACCAATTCAGATGAGGGTTTGATCTACTCCACTGAATTCAAAATTCAATATACCTGGCTATGGAGAAGCTTAAAGATTTCAAATAGCCTCAAAAAAGAGTTGTTAAAGCTCCTAAGAGGAGTTTTCTATACAGTGGAATTGATTTAATAAGACTGGAAAGTGCCAAATCTGGTGCAGCTCTGCATAGAAACCAATCAACCTAAAGGCTTTTTGTCAAAGCCTAATTGAACAAGCTGACGTTAGAAGCTGATTGGTTTCTATGCAGAGCTGCATCAGATGTTGCACTCTCCAGTTTTAGTAAATCAACCCCAGTGCTATGACTGGGAAAAACTACAATACGACGCCAAAGCCTGATTCCATCTACTAAGCATGGTGGATAAAAAAATGGTGTGGAGCTGCTTTCCTGAAAAAGTCTAAACAACATGCAATCACTAAAGTGCAAATAAATTAAAAACTGAATCATGAAATTCTGCAGCAGAATTTCCAGGGCATACAGTTGTGCTCAAAGGTTAACATACCATGGTAGAATTGTAAAAAAAAGAGTAAACACATTTGATTGATAATAAATGGCTTCAGCCAAACACTAACCATGAGTGATGGAAATGTTTTTGTGTTATCATTCATATTCTCTGATTAATGGCCAAGAAATCATAAATTCTGCCAGGGTATGTAAACTTATGAGCACAACTGTATATGCATGGTCTGCAGTGCAAAATAAGTTGGTACAGTCAACAACAAAGGGTCTCAAAATGAGAAATCAGTCACATCAATGTTCTAATCTAATTCTTATTGAAATGCTTTCAGAATCTGAATTAGACCAGTTAAACAATTATTGCAGGCTGACTTCTGCTGATGTCCGATTGGCAACTACACAAATTTTGGTGGTTGAGGTTATTGCCAATAAAGCAAAGGTGAAGTTTTTTTCATTGGGGACATTGATCATTTAAAATATTTATTCAACATATGTACAAAATTCTGTTTTTACACTTAAATGAAAAGACAAAAATTCAGATCGTACTTTGGATGTCATATATACAGATAGTTTTCTCCTAAAATGTTCATAACACCCCCCCCCCACCTTCTTTCTCCTAAAAGGGTTCATGACACCCCCCCTTTCTGATCCTTTTTTTATCTCCCTCCCTTTCCCTTTTTCTCTCTCCCCTTCTCTCTCTAAAAAACTGACAGCCTTGTTTGAGGAAGAAACACTGAAAAAGAGTACAGGGGGTCCCCTAGTTACAAACATCCGACTTACAAACGACTCCTACTTACAAACGGAGGGAGACAACAGGAAGTGAGAGGAAATCTACCCCTAGGAAGGGAAATTCTCTCCTGTAAGAGCTATTTTGGGGAAAAGGTACCTCCACTGATGCTTTATCACCAAGGCTTGTTTCCACAACAACCCAAAATTTTCAAAATCCAATTGTCATTGGGACAGAAAGTGAGGTGAAATCTTCTGAACAGGGGCACAGACAGCAAAACAAATGTCACAGGGGTGTTAACCCTTCCCTATGCTATCCAAAAAGCTTAAAAATAGTTTTTTTTGCTGGAGCTACACTTAAAAAATGTACCTGTTCCGACTTACAAACAGATTCGACTTAAGAACAAACCTATAGTCCCTAACTTGTTTGTAACCCGGGGACCCCCTGTAATGACTTTTGAACGTCAGGGTCATATTTCAGCAGTCCCTGTTTATGTTCATTGGGTTGGGAAGATGAGAACATCACTATTAGCATTCTATATTGTCTTGCGTTTAGCCTCTTTAGCCTCGAGTCTAGAGACTCTGAGTATTGATCAAGGCCTTGGTGTAGCTGTAGTGTTTCCAGGAAATTGTGTAATGGACATATAGTACACATTGTAATAAATAAATGCATGTTATTATAGTCTAGAAAGTGACCCCTTCCATGTCTAAATCATATAGATGGCCGGAGATGAAGAGAACAGTTGCTGACCATTACTGGATGTGAGCAATGGTAAGATTAACAGATGCTGAAGCATCTTTGCTTCTAATAGGTTGAAGTCACACTATGACCCTCATTTGTGCAATGGAAGAATAACAGCAGGATTTTAATTAGCTGCCTTGAGCAGCAGACAGGTTCCATTCTACCATGTTTTTCTAATACAACCCAATGTATCATGTCATCCTTTCTTAACCAATAATTAGCAGCTGCTGTTATTTTGGGTACCTCCTAATATTCTTAGGTGTTACTTCAATTCAGAAATCTGTTCAATGAAGTGATTAGCCTATCTATAATCTTTCAGTAAGATTTATATAAACGGTACTTCTTATCTCTAGTCACCAAAACATCACATTGTTATATCAATAAAAGCTGAAGCTTGGTCCATACATTGATATAGCACCGATAATGGCTGCCAGACATTGCACAAACATGCACATTTACTTATTATGCTATCATAGGACAGTATAATAGCAATCTCAATGGGTCATTGATATGAAAAAAAAAAATCTCATCCGTCAAATGTAGTAAACGTGCCACAAATGTGGGCAATTCAAATGACGCCTATGAAGTAAAAATACTTAAAGTGGACCTTTTACTCAAAAATCTAATATAAGCCTCTATAGTACTTAGCACTGCAGATCCATTTACAAAAGCAGAAACTTGTTCAACTAAATCTCTGCATTTAGCAAAAAAAATACACTTACATGAAAGCAGAACTTCACTCTCTCAATCAGCATTGACTATTTTTAATCCTTATGCTGCCATCATTAATAAATGGATAGGAAAGTATATCATATGTGCTTGTTTTAGACTTTTTTTTTACATTTGCTCAATTACTTTCTAGTGTCCAGGCCAGGCAAATGACCCCAAGAGTCATCAGAAGGTGAGGAGGGGTTTTCTCAGTTAAGCACACCCTCCTGCCTACATCCCTGAACTCCGAGCAGATGGATTCAAGGAAGTAAATTCTACACAAATCTCCCCTAATTTAAGATGACCATGTCCAGACATGCTAAGGGTTTGTTTTTCAAGTGATTTCTCAGAAAATAAAGCATGGCGACGTAACTGGATGGGTGATTTTGCTTTAAATATTAAAAAGGAATTAACCACTTGCCGACCACCGCATGTACATATACGTCGGCAGAACGGGCGTACAGGTACATCCCTTTGAATTTGCCGCCGTGTGGTCACATGCGTGCCGCCGACGGTGCGTGCGTGACCCTGCCGGGAGCTCCATGAGTAGGTTTGCGGGTCCCGTGTGGGTCCCGGAGCTGAAGAACGGGGAGATGCTAATGTAAACAAGCATCTCCCTGTTCTGCCTAGTGACACTGTCACTGATCTCTGCTCCCTGTGATCAGGAGCTATGATTAGTGATGTGTCACACGTAGCCACGCCCCCTAACAGTTAGAACGCCCCCCCCAGGACACACTTAACCCCTCCCTAGCCCCCTAGTGGTTAACCCCTTCACTGCCAGTGCCATTTTTATAGTAATCAGTGCAATTTTATAGCACTGATCGCTGTAAAAATGACAATGGTCCCAAAAATGTGTCAAAATTGTCCGATGTGTCCGCCATAATGTCGCAGTCAGGATAAAAATTGCAGATCGCCGCCATTACTAGTAAAAAAAAAAATTATTAATAAAAATGCCATAAAACTAACCCCTATTTTTAGACGCTATAACTTTTGCGCAAACTAATCAATAAACTCTTATTGCATTTTTTTTTTACCAAAAATATGTAAAAGTATACGTATCGGCCTAAACTGAGGAAAAACATTTTTTTGAATATATTTTTTGGGGATTTTTATTATAGCAAAAAGTAAAAAATAATGCATTTTTTTCAAAATTGTCGCTCTATTTTTATTTATAGCACAAAAATAAAAACCGCAAAGGTGATCAAATACCACCAAAAGAAATCTCTATTTGTGGGGAAAAAAAGGACATCAATTTTGTTTGGGAGCAACATCCAACGACCGCGCAATTGCCAATTGAAGCGACGCAGTGCCGAATCGCAAAAAGTGTTCTGGTCTTTGGCCAGCAAAATGGTCCGGGGCTTAAGTGGTTAAATAGTGTTTTTTTGTTTGTGGTGCTCATATGCAGTGTAGTTCTGCTTTAATGCAACTTCCATCTCTATAAAAACACTATTGCTGTTGCCTTTACCTCCAAGCTGCCTTCAGGGGAAGGCGGCATCACCAGTGCCTTTTAGGCAGCTCTTGGTGCTAAAATGTGAAATCTTGCAAGATCTCATCCCCTCTTATATAGCAGCACAATGCCAGATCTTATGAGTAACATGAATGAGATTCAGTGCAGACATTATTGGTGGGCTTGCCCAAAAAATCAGAAAGACGAAACCAGCCTTCAATGCAAACTGGACAGAGTCATAAGATCTAGTAGAACATGAAAACACTGGGGAAGTAGAGCATCTTATTTTATTGGTGCTTTAATAGTACAGAAAAGAAATTACAAGTTAGGGTGGGGGCTGAGGTCCACTTTAAAGTGAACATGTGCTTTGCCTACAATAGGCAAAACAATAGGCTTGCTTTAGAAAAATGACCATAATTATTATTTGCTTTTTCTGGGCTCTCCCACCACCCCAATCCATTGCCCAACTAACCAAGATTTAAAGTGATTGTAAAGGAAATAAAAAAATAACAAACATCTCTATACTTACCTGCTCTGTGCAGAGCGCCTCCGAACCTACTCTTCTTGGGTCCCCTGCCAGCACTCCTGGCTCCTCCTCTCTGTGCAGCGCCCCCATGGAAAGCCACTTCCCATGGGAACACTCATTCATGCTCGTCTCCGAGCCCACAGACAGCGGGACTCGCCCCCCCCCCCCCACTCCCTTATCACTTGCTTTAACTGACAGCACTGGGAGCCAATGGTTCCTGGTGTCCCAGCAAATCCAGTGAGACCTGGAAGTGAGGGAAGAGAAGAGCTGCAGGTGTGCACAGCACTGGATGGATTGAGGGCTCAGGCAAGCATGGGGGGGGTGAGAGCCAAAATTGATGTCAATACATTTCTTACCTTAATTCCTTAATTTACCTTAACGGCTCCTTTCATATGTAGCCAGGTGCCAAGCGCCACACAGATATTTTTTGGGGCCTCTGATCTGCTTATCCCGTCTGGGTGTTGCACCTTTCCCTTTCATGCCATTCAGACTCACCTGGACACACAGGCAGTGCTCTGCAGCCTGGGGAACAGACAAGTCATGCCTGTTGGCAATAAGGCTCGGTTTCCACTAGTGTGACTTATCATCCGACTTGGGACTACAAAGTCGCATGACAAGTCGTACCCAATGATTTCCAATGAGTACCTTTCATATCTGTTCAACTTCAAGTCGCACAAACTTCAAAGTAGTCCCTGCACTACTTTGGTCCGACTTTGATACGACTTGAGGTCCATAGACCTCAAGAATACACAGACATCTAAATCGCGGCAAAATAGCAGTAAAAAAATTGCAGTAAAATCGCACGACTTTCAGGTCACAATAGTGGAAGCCTAGCCTAAAGGTTTGCGAAAGCTGTGTATAGTATGTGAGGCTGATAAACATTAGACTTGGACGGCCTGTTAGGTAGGACTCTGATTGTCAGGGAAATTTAGTATAGAACTGCACCAAGGAGTTAGCAAACAACTATATGAAAAAACAAACAAAAGCAGGGGGGAAAGCTGTTATCCTAATTTGATATAAAATCAAAAGCTATTTAGGAATAAAAGAATGGACATCACTGACCCTTTTATGCGTCTCAATCAGTGTTCACAAATGCAATATGTGCAATGTAATATTAGCTGCCGTAAAACATGAAAAAAAAAAATCTATATAAAGTGCCCTGTGCAACTACACCTACCCAAATCATTGATAAAAAAATCACAAACTTATACAAAATTCATCAAACACAATATGTGCAAAGTGTGTTAATAAAAATAATGAAAATTATTATAAAGCTCAAATCCATATACACGAAAGTGCCCTGTGCAATATATAACATGCAAAAAAAAAGAGTGAACATAAATCTAAGCAAATTCATATGTGCCAAATTTCATAATAATAATTTGATCAATTAATTGAAAAGTCCTGAATGCTACCAAAGGTGAAGTGAATTGTTTCAAGTGCTTTCTGCAATCTGGAACTTCAGGTGTGTGCTCAGAAAACACCCAGTGTAATCCACCATCACAAGTACTAGATGGACTCACCAGAACTTGTTGCTGCTAAAACTATAAACCTCCCTGACCATGGAGAAAGTTTAGATATACCTAACTTCTACTGTAATAATAGATTAGCATATCATTTTGGCTATAATTAGTCTATGTATATACTGATCTTTTTGACATGAGGTTTTCACTCAAGGCCACCTCCACTTTTTTTTATCATACAGTATTCTCAGTTTGAATTGCCCAGGAGTGTGGCAGATTTAAAAAGCACTAGTCTGACCATGCCCTTATACACAAAAAGGTGCATCACTAAATATAAAGCATGACTGGAAATACTCTAGAAATGATCTAGCAGTTCCCCTGGTCATTTAATTTTCTTCCAAACCAGGATTGTATATCAAGCAAAAATACAGAAATGGAAATAACAGTAACTAGAGATACCAAAAGCCTTTGCAGTTCTAAGCCTCAATATAAAGCAATAGGCAACATTCTAGCATTGCCTATACAACCACAAGAAAATCCACTTTGCACTGATTTACAATCATTACTGCCTTCTTAAGACTTTTTTCCTTTTTTTTTCCATCTCAGTGATAGACTTTATTGACAAAAAGCATTTACACAGTTTTTTTTATTCATTGCATGTAAGTTTAGAAAGCTAGGTTTGTAGATATAGCAGGAAAAGCCAGTTAGGATATAAAGAAGACACTTTCAAACTTGTTTAGAACATAAGACTCTCTACAATTGTTGCCCCAATAGTATACTAGCTTACAGTGCATTGCTGCAATTTGGTAGCAGTTCTGAAATTACCAAAGTCTATCACAGATTTAAAAACAATATTTTAACAATTTAAAACAAACCTATGCTTTGCAAATAGTAGTCAACATAAAATGTTCAGCAGACACAGCAATCATCCTGTACTCCCCTACTGCCCCAATCCGCTGTCAGAGCACCAGATTTTCCCAACTGATAACTACTATCTATTGCTGACACTGGCCAAATCAGCTGCTGACAAGGCATGTGCTTGCAATCACACTGGAAAAAATAACATTACAGGTCCAGTTCATTTCTAGTCTATTAACATTGTTGTCAATCAATTCCTAATGGAGGGGGCGGTCTTGGACCCCTGAAATATGTTGGCTACTTTTGTTCTGTCCTTCTCATTTTTATTGGAATAAACTTGTATCTGGACCTCTTAGATGTGGTTTGGCCCTTAACTTTCCATTTTCGTTATATAGCTGACACTGGGACCTCTAAAGAGCACTAAGAAGTACAAATGTTTCCAATACAAAGATAAAACTGGAAAAAACAGGCACAACAAATGTCTGCATTAAACAAAGTAATCCATTCTTTAAAAAAATATTAACTTGCACTCATAGACTTTTTGGAGGAAAGCATTTTGGAATGCATCAAAGGGCATCAGGCAACTCGCAGTGGTCAGCGGTGGGACTACAAATGCAAGCCAAAAACTGTGTGCTGGATCACTGATGATAGAATGGTGGAGGACCAACTGAATGATGGAGACATGCAGTGGCATCCTCCTGGCTCTTGGGAACACTTCTGACTTGTGAGGTGGTAAGGCTGCTGTGGCAACGTGTTTTGGAGATTTTATTCCCCTTTCCCAATTGTAGTATATAGGCTAGTGGGACTATCTTTATAGAGGTTATTAATAACTGGGACATGGCAGCAGTTAGTAGTCACTTCTGCAAAGACAGTTCAGTCAGCCCATGTACTAGCCTTGGGAAAGGGGAAGAATTCCCCACAATGTTTTGCCACAGCAACCTCACAACCTCACAGCCTGGAAGTTTTGCCAAAAGCCAGCCTCCTGCCATCGTTTGGCAGATGCAAGACCATTGTGTCAGCTGTGCTTGAAGGTACAGTTCCCGGCTTGGATTTTCAGCCTCACTACTGGACATCGGGGGCTACCTCATGCCATCCCTATGCTGCAGGCTCTGATATGCACCTTTCTCTTGAAATGTTTGTGAGTGTATTTTACCCATCTTTTATTACATGGATTACTTTGTGAACAAGATAGTTGCACCCTTTCTTTCTTCTTTGATCTTTGGTCAATTATCAATCAACTAACGATAATAGTTTTGGCTTGTCTGTATCCTCCTAGCAGCAAGTCCTGAAGAACAAGTCATTTTTTTTAAATGTATACAATACAGCTGTTGTGTCTATAAACCCATCAGCAGAGCTGGATCATCCACAAGGCAATCTGGGCAGACGCTGGGACTGGGGGATAGTTTATTGGCCAAAATTGTACACCTGCAAGTCATTTTACAAGTTAGGGTGCACTAGTAGGCAGTAGGTGACTGATGGGGCGGGGGGCAAAGCTTCTATATTTCCTAGAGCCCCCTCTTTTAATAAGTCTCTGCCCATCAAATGGGTAAAATCCTGTTCACCCATCAGACTCTTAATGTCCAACATCCATCTGATGTCAACAGCCAACTTCCCTGTGCAGAATATGCAGAATCTAATTATGATTATTTATGTACTAAAAGACACTCCCTGGAATAGCTAAGGGATCTTCAAAACCCTGTAATCACTACATACCAACCAAAATAAAAATTTGAAAGTCATAAATATAGCTTACCTCTTTGCTTTCTTCAAGGTCAGACTCACTACTAAATTCCTCTGTGTTCAAGTTTTCAAAGTCTGATTCCCCTACAGCTATTGGTACAGTCACTGTGAGGCTTGGGTTATGTATGAATGACATATAGTCACTTTCAATGTCAATATTGTATTTTTCCACGCTGCTTCCAATACCACTTGTGGCCGTTGTGCCATTCCCATCCTTCAGGTAATCAAAATCTTTGCCTATTTCCACTGTGGTGTGGTTGGATATACAGCTGTCTTTCTGGTTCTGCATGTCTTCTAGAGGTTTATTTTCTTCCAGCTCTTTTTTCTTCTTCACAAATGCGTCCTGTATGAACTCCCGTACTTTCCTCTTCACACACGCAATCCCAATATGCATTCTGGCCACGGCAATTTGTAGATTATTCATTTCATTATCATCGTCTGATGCAGAAAGATTGTCTGAGCTAAATGAGCTCAGCAGCAAAGCCAAGAACAGGTTTAACACCTAAGAATACAATTAAAAGACAAGAGAAAATATGAGTCTACTAGAACATTATTGTACGCAAACATGAAATGGTCAGTCCACCAAAAACAGATAGGTAACTGATCAAGAGTTAAACAACCTGACAGTTTCCTTATGTATCTTGGGACCTTTTTTGTTATATATCTGCACTAGAGCTCCTGTGTCTGCATACCTGCTATAGCGATTATGAGGCGTTCTTGCTCTGCACAATTCAACAGGAGGAGATGGAACATTCAAAGGGTGGGTGGGAAAAATTCCCAAGTGGGGAGTAGGCATGAGCTTGGGTTCATCTCTGAGTTCAGTCTGAACCCATGTTTGACCATATCTGGAAGGCAACTGTCAGTGTTGGGCCCATGTGCTGCTAGCGGGTGATTTCCTGCTCCAAAGCTTCACATACACAAAGGGGCAGGAAATGATTGTGGGATCATTAACCTAATATGGCCACATAGCCATAATAGATCAATTTCATTTGAGATGAACAGGACCAGGAATTATGGCAGAGAGAACTCAACTTGCTGTTGGTATATTGTTAGAAACATATAAAAAGCCAGGGGCTAACTCAGCCCACCAGGCTCTACCTATAACTAAGATATAACTTAGGTGGGCTAATCCTTTGAATACAATGATGAATATCCCTTTTAGGCCAGGATGAGCACATTTCATTGTCTACGTAATCGGACAGGCATCAGCGATTCTGAATACTGTTGTAAATCGTTTCACAAATTCAGTCTGGATCGAGCACTAAACATTGTCCTTATAGTATGGTTAGGCTTTAGCATACACAATCATGCATTTCTGAATCCAGCAGGGACCCATGGCCCCTTCCTTATTTTGAAACAGTGGCAAATAACCAAAATATGTCAACCCTGTGATCAATAGCCTAAGCCAGATGTTTGTTTTTTCCGCTAACCTGCTGCTTAGGACATTGTTAAGTGAAATTTTTTGTGCATTAAAAAAACAGATTCATGGCTGCTTCAGTGCTTGGTGGTGCTTGGCTTTTTTTCAGAATTTTAAGCTTGAAATTGCATTAAATGGTTAAGCTCAGAAATGTTCTAACTTCTGTTACTGAAAAAAAAATTGTAGAAGACCTGTATAGAATATAGACCCATTTGCACTTCTTTTTTAATAGCAGATCTGATTTCCTGCAACAGTTTTGAAAATCTGACCCTGAAAATGCCCTTCATTTTCAGGTTTAAACAAATGGGCCACAAAAATATAGTTAACATCATCTAATAAAGCTGAATCAGAACAACTAATGTGCAGTTGAAATACACATGTAAACTGTTTCACCTTCAAAAATATTTGGGATTCTGTTTAGCCAATTTTATGATATACAGTACTTCACATGAGGAACCAAGAGTTTTCATTTTTAAACATCCAAACAGAGAATATGCTGTATATCACTGAGCGGAAACTGCTTTTTATTACATACAAGACACTTACCACTAAATTTCCAATGACCATCACCATCATAAACACCGTTAGGCACATAGATTGTCCAGCCACCTCCATACAGTCCCACATAGTCTCTATCCACTCTCCACACAGTACTCGGAAGACAATCAGAAAGGAATGGAAGAAGTCGTTCATGTGCCAGCGTGGAAGCTCACATGTGTCAGGTGATATTTTACAGACACATTCCTTGTAGCTTTTACCAAAGAGCTGCATGCCGACCACAGCAAAAATAAACACAATAATGGCTAACACCAAAGTCAGGTTTCCCAGAGCTCCCACAGAGTTGCCAATGATCTTGATAAGCATGTTGAGTGTAGGCCATGATTTTGCCAACTTGAAGACTCGGAGCTAAAAAATATAGGAACATCAGAGATAGGTGAATATTTGTATGTAGCTCCCAACTGTCCCCTTTTAAAACACAATCCTTCTAGTCAGATTTTCTCCATGAGCATGCGTCACCTGCCCATGGGGTATCGTATGTTCGCCAAGAATCAAAAGAGGCATGCGCAAACTCAATTACTTCATGTCCTTTTTCTCAGTGAGAACAGGGAAGCAACGCACCATCACAATCACAACTTTGTGTGAAATAACAGTGCTTCTGAAGGTCCGAAGTGCTTGGGATGTCACTTTGGTAACATATGCCATGCCCATGCTTCCATACCCTCTTCTCCTGAGCATCACATCAGGCTGTCAAGTGGTATGATCATGTTTATTTGGCCACTCTAAAGGCCCATACACACGATTGGACTTTTTGACAAACATGCAAATGACCTGTTTTAAAGGCAACATCTGACCGTGTGTACGCTCCATCGGACAAACTTTTTCAGTTTTCATCGGACAAATGTTGGCTGTGCAAACAGACAAACTTTCCGGCAACAAAAGTCCTATGGTGCAAAATGCTATCGTGTGTACACAAGTCCATAGGACTTTAGTCCAAAGTACAAACATGCATGCTCAGAACCAATGCAAAAGATCAGGCAACAATACAGAAGTTGACCAAAGGGTGGCGGTAAAGAGCTGAAAAACCACGTGATTTGGTGAAAGTTAGCTGAAAAAGTACTGCCGTGTGTATGCATACCAAGTTCATGGCCAACGCCCTTTGGACAGAAATCCATGGAAAAGTTTGTTTGAAGTCCGATCGTGTGTATGAGGCTTTAGATATAATGTGGAGATCTCTTTAGCCTCATACACACGATCGGACTTCAAACAAACTTTTCATTGGATTTCTGTCCAAAGGGCGTTGGCCGTGAACTTGATATGCATACACATGGCAGGACTTTTTTAGCCAACTTTCACCAAACTTTCACCAAATCATGTGGTTTTTCAGCTATTTACCGCCACCCTTTGGTCAACTTTGGTCAACTTCCGTATTGTTGTCTGATCTTTTGCATTAGTTCTGAGCATGCGTGTTTGTACTTTGGACTAAAGTCCTATGGACTTGTGTACACACGATAGGATTTTGCACCATAGGACTTTTGTTGCCCGAGAGTTTGTCTGTTTGCACAGCCAACATTTGTCCGATGAAAACCGAAAAAGTTTGTCCGATGGAGCGTACACACAGTCGGATGTTGCCTTAAAACAGGTAATTTGCATGTTTGTTGGCAAAAAGTCAGATCATGTGTATGGGCCTTTAGACTTTCCCAAATGTTTACATTTTTTCTGCAAGCTGGTAATTAGGCAGGTTGATCGGAGCATTGTGGTTTTTTGTTAAAAGTTTATTAGCAGAAACATTTGATTGATTATGACACTATGCTACACACTGCACAACTGCTGTTTGCGTTTTTGTAGTTTTAGAATATTTCATGTTGCTGGAATAAGAGAGGTCAGTTTGCCAGGCTATAGTAAATAATAATAATTGCTCTCAGATATTTAATTCATCCTCTATTTCAGTGGTCATCAACCCTGTCCTCAGGGCCCAATAACAGGCCAGGTTTGCTGAAATACATCACAGGTGATATCATTTGCTGCTCAGTGATTGTAGTATTCTAGTCTGCATCTCCCCAAGGTAATACATAAAACCTGGCCTGTTAGTGGGCCCTGAGGACAGGGTTGATGACCACTGCTCTATTTTATTCATGAGAAAAGGGTCAGGGCACTCAACTGCAAAATTAATTTATAAAGCGTACCATTTATAAACTAAAAACATTTCCTATAATTTAAGTTATTAATCTGGCTGACAGCCATAAATGGAATGAGAGGGCTACAATCAATGTGCCTGTATGGCATTCTTATGGGGTCTTTAAAAATGAGCAGGGGTGGGTAAATCAATAGAGAATTTAGAAGATAAGTGTAACCAAGGAGCACCCTGGCTATTTTAGTAAACAGTTACATACACAGATAAAAAACATATAAGGGAGCTGTTTTATCTGCCAGTTTACAGATTTACACATGATCTCCATGACTAAACTCTGGGAGGTGGAGTAAAATGCGTTGGGACGTGGCCTGCTTGGAGTCCAGGCTGAGGTTGCCACTTTGTTCACCTCCATAGGACCACATGGATGTGCGGCATCAGGGATCACCTCCTTTCCCTCCCTTGAGCCATTGAAGGAGCCAGGATGGGCTTCATACCTCGACAGCACTTGGAAGCAGATGCGGAGGAATTCACACACACACACACCCCACATCTACTGAGCCTGAGCTGCACACAAAGATACCATGGGTTACAGATTTACAGTTTGGTCACACCACACAGGCTTGTCTGGCAGGACACGAGAACTGATTTTTCTCTGCTGCTGTTCAGTAACGCTTACAGGCCTCCTCTACACCCCAGTCCTGTGACTGGACAGTGAAAGGAGAAGCAGCAGAATTATGAGCTCATTGTTCTGTTACTCTGTGCACTCCTCCTATCAGCATGTTTTTTGCATCCCAGCACTACTGATTGGCTATCTGTGCTGCTTCTCCCTTCTCCTCCCTAAACTGTGATGTACAAGGACTGCAAGAGGCTGATACCAAGTCAAATTCAGGTACTTGCTCTGCTTGCCTTTAAAAGATATATTTAGGGATCAATGATCACAGAACTGCATTCATTTTTGTATTTTTTATATCTGCCTGATGTTCAGCTTTAATAGGCCAGAAGTCAGTTCAATGGGTAAACGGCTCAAAATCATAAGGTGTGTGAAGTATCTTCTTAGAGAAACTGGGTAGTGGATCTTGGGATATATAGACACCACTGTAAACTGTAAGAATAATAGAACAATCATGTTACAATATACAGATAAGCTACCAGCAGCTGAGAGTAAATTTCTAATTGCCGATGGTGCAGGGATCACTGTTAGATCTGTAAATTTTGTATTTTCTAACTTATATTCTTAAATATTAGTAAATGGTCTTAAAGTAGAACAATCTTTAGAGTGACTCAGTAACTAAAAAAAAAAAACTATATGGGGAAAAAACTTTTAATACTCACCTGTCACATTGCCTGCACCTCTGATCATCTCTAAACTTGCTCGCTCCCGAGATGGACTGGGGACTGTGGACTATGGGATTTGTAATGTGCATAGAGCAGTGCACATGGTCACAACTAACGTGCAATGCTCTTTCCAAAACAATGGAGGTGAGGGGTGGGGGGAGAGAGACTCAGGAGCTCACAGAACACATTACAAGGAGGAAAAGCATTTTGGATAGCGTGAGGGAGGGTATAAACCCTGTCAGTTTTTTTCCACCTGGGTCCCATAGGGAGATTTCCTATCATTTTCTGTCCCATAGCAAAAACAGGAAGTGAGAGGAAATCCATCCAAAGTGAGGGAATCGCAGGGTGTCACCAGGGTCACCAAAATAGTGTCCCCATTGGAAGATTTCCCCTCTATTACTGTTTGGGTGTCAACCAAAAATTTGGGATTTTCTTTAACTTTCACTTTCGATGATAGTGGTAAACAGGACAATTAGAGAGGGTGAATCTCCCTAATGGGACACAGACAACAATAAAAACTGCCAGGTGTTCTAATCCCTCTTCACTATATCCAAAACTGAATAAAAATGTTGCTTGTAGTTACACTTTAAAGAGGTGGTAAAGGCAGAAGGTTTTTTTTATCTTAATGCATTCTATGCATTAAAATGAAAATTCTTCTGTGTGCAGCAGCCCCCCTCAGCCCCCCTAACACTTACTTGAGTCCATCTCAATCCAGTGATGTTGCATGAGAGACTCGGCTGTCCAGGACTCTCCCTCCTCATTGGCTAAGACAGCAGTGAAGCACCATTGGCTCCCGCTGCTGTCAATCAAAGTCAGTGAGCCGATGAGGTGAAAGAGGGGGTGGGCCACGGCTCTGTGTCTGAATGGACACACAGCAGCGGCTTGACTCGGGTGCCCCCATAGCAAACTGCTTGCTGTGGGGGCACTCAACAGGAGGGAGGGGCCAGGAGCAACGAAGAAGGACCTGAGAAGAGGAGAATCTGGGCTGCTCTGTGCAAAACCACTGCATATAACATGTTTGTTATTTTTAACAAAAAAAAAAAAAACGAGACTTTAGTATCACTTTAAGTAGGGGATGCGTATGGATTATCTTTGGAGAATAACAATAATGTTTAGTGAAAAATTACACTTGATATGCATCAAAAAGGCAATGGCAGCACTGCCAAATAGCATTACTATCACTTAAAAAGAAGACATGGGTTCTTTGTATCAGGCATAGAAAAGAAGCTATATTTATCAATTAGACCAAGCTTATTAGTAAGATAAGACAAGAAGGAAGAAGAGCCTGCTTATGTAATGAAAAAATAAGGCAGCCCTATGTTCATAATTAGTTACAAATTATATAAAATGAATACAAGAAGAGTTTTAAACTATTACACACTGAATAGATTATTTTACATGATTTTATTTGAAATGTGACTATAGGTCCTTTTTAATTTTCACACATAGTATACATACAGGTAACTATGGAAACTTTTTTTTTCTATTATTCATAGACTTTACCCAAACCATTGTATTATTGAAATGTTTCCTTTTGTTCTCATTACACTTCATTACCATGGTATACTCACCAATCTAAAGGACCTCAGTACAGACAATCCTTCCACATCGGACAGACCAAGTTCCATCAAGCTCAGACTGACAATAATACTGTCAAATATATTCCATCCCACTTGGAAATAGTAGTAGGGGTCTAATGCAATGAGTTTGAAGACCATCTCTGCAGTGAAAATACCAGTGAATACCTAAGGAAATGACAATGCCACAAAACATGTTAAAGTCCATCTTGTATTCTTGACCATTCAGATGACAACTATGGCCATTCAGAACATGAAAACACCAGAAACTGTAAGGATGTACTGTGTGCTATGTCCATGGGTCAGCTATAACAAGGAAATTTCATGTCTGGGGGTACTAATAATTCCAGCATTGGCATCACAGAATCACATCCTAAATTCCTAAATTATCCCCACAAAAATGTGTAAATCATCACAAAATGTTTAAAACGGTTCACAAAAGCTTGTGTTTCAAAGGGAAAAAACAAACATGAGCTGCTGTAGGTAGCAGCTCAATTCCCATTAAACACACAAAACCAGTCATTTGGGTCTTTCCAGAGGTACCGTGTGGAGTGACAATCTGTTTAATGATTCATCCCCCCTCCAAAGAACATGAAAGAGAGAATAAACAATGCAGTTGACAACTTCAGCCAAAGTGTGGCTGCTAATTAGATGGCACACAAAGTGCACTGCAGTCTATTAATTTTTCATGGCTGTGGTAGAAAGGGATAACAACACAGTGCAAATTCTGTGCTGGCAGAGGAGGAATTGAAAAATTTGTAGTGGATTATGGCTAATCCGGGAAAGTTATGACATTTATCTGGGTCAGATTCAAAACTACTTAAGGACTTTCTTTAGTGTTTATAGTATTAGCAATGAGACCCAAGGGCTTAAAAAACAACTCTGGCTTAATTGAAAAGTAGGATTTTATTTTGCAATGAAGAGTTGTTAAAATCAATAAATATGACCAATTTAAGGAAAGAACACACTCTAAAAAGGTAAATAAAAAAACACAAGCCATTATGTTAAAAATAATTCTTCCATTTCCATTTGGGGTTGCTGTGGTTGTCTAAACCTGGCAAAAATGAAAGGGTTGCTGCTTTGCAAACATGGCAACATTCTACATTCTACATACGCAAGTACGGTAATTCACTTTTCCAAGAGTATTTTTCTTATTACAACTATAGGACTAGTCAGGAGAATATAGCAGGCAGGCCCTCCCCACTTTCTTCAATAGTAGGAAATTAGTGCACTGACCTGTCTCAGTGCCTGCAGAACAGAAGCAGCTAAGGGTCTGCAATAAGATTCTTTGCAATGTATGTATCAGGCTTGAAGACAGGGGCTTTTGTACATACAAGTGAAGTTTCACTTTAAAACCCAACTATAGATACATTTTGGATAGAGTGGGAAGGGTTTTAACTCTACCAAATGTCTGGTTTTGTCTTCTTTCCTTTAATAGAGTAAAATAATATGTGGGATAGTACCTAAAACCCTGGGATATTTTGTGTCCCTCCTTTACATTATATCATGTTGGTTGACAGCACAGATTATATAAAGTATAACAAGTAGATATTCTGTTGCAGCATAGCAGGCGACCAATATGCTAGGAAGGAGCCTAAATACATTCAAATCTATGTTATATAGATAAGAGATACACTGAGATGAAATGTATGCTTAAGGGCCTGTGCTATGTCAACGGGCTTTGAGATTGTGCCCATGGCATTCATGAAAGTAAAGAAAGTTAGGACTTTGCCAGGGGGAGTACTGTAATCTGTGTAATACAGTACATCTAGAAGTGCATACCTCCCAACATTTTGATATGGGAATGAGGGACACCTACTTGCAAATGTATGTAGGCATAGGAGACGCCCCCCCTGACACACCCCCTTAAAGGAGAATTAACCCAAAAAAAGGTTAATTAAATCCACAATTACTTTTTGCATTTTAGATACAACTATATGGATCAGACCAAAATGAGGGACAAATGAGGGGGAAAGAGGGACAGAGGGACGATGCTCCAAATCAAGGACAGTCCCTCGAAATCAGGGACAGTTGGGAGCTATGGAAGTGGTATACTTACACATTACTTTGCATGCATGCCCTGAGCATGAAAAATATATCTCATGCTCGCTCCACTTTAATTGGTTAGTGTGCTAATACTTGTTTTTTGGGCTGAAATACTGCTTGGTGCATTCTTGCATATGCAATTTATATTCTCCCCTGTGTTTGTGAGCATTTCCTTCAAAATAATTTCCTGGCGTCTTTACTTTGATTATACTGTGCAGATGAAAAGCTTGCCAATCTAGCTCCGCATCTTGTAAGAAAACCCCAGAGAAGTCCCAATATGACAGCTATCCAAATGATTGACCATTATTCAGCGCTGTCTCGCTTGCACTAGGGACAGAATTGCAAATAAAAAGAAATACACCTCTAAAGGAAACCTGTCAAACTAGAAACATGGGTATCTTAATCGCTGACTTATCTTTAGAGTAATATGTCACCTTGTCCATGCAGAGCAAAGTGATAATGTCCCAATGTCACTTCTTATGCTCACTTTGTCTGTGTTCTATTGTCCCTCCTTCCTTGGCAGCTGGTGAGAATACCAGGCACTTCTGTGTATGGGGGGGGAATCATGTCAACTGCCCACCTGAGCCAGTGCTAAATCTAGCAGCCAAATATTTAAGCCCAAAAACTGCCACATGAGCAAGAGAGTGATGTCCCAACTTCCTCTGGTCTTTGATACTGCCAAATTTAGTGCTATCTGCCGTGCAGCAAGGAGCTATAGAGACTGCAGGGAAGGTAGGAATATGTGGATCAAAGGGTACCCTTTTCAAAGAAAATGTAATTTTTCAATGCATGTATACAAATTGTGGGATTGTCAACTTTACTCTTCTTTCACTGCATAGCAATGAATAGGCTGACTAGTAAACAATGAGACCCCACTAACCAATGCTTGTTTCTGGTCAGTAAAATAACTCTCACCTTCGTGGCAGGTTCCTTTTAAAGTTCAACAAAACTGGTATGGGAGCTCCTAGTTTGGGAGCTTAGGTTCAAATGTCTCCCTAACAGAGTTCCCAAGAGGTATAAGGAGCTGTTGGTTGATTTAACATTTCTGCACTCATCAGAAACACAAAATATAGCTAAATCCTTATTTATTATGCCAAAGGGCAATGATGGCTAATTGTTCAAGTGTGCCTAAAGTGATTTTAAATGAGAAAAGGTAAAGTAAAGGGAGATGCTGATAGCAGAACTCACACTATATTGTCAAAAGTATTGAGACACCTGCCTTTACACACACAAGAACTTTAATGGCATCCCTGTCTTAGTCCGTAGGGTTCAATATTGAGTTGGCCCACCTTTTGCAGCTATAACAGCTTCTGGGAAGGCTGTCCACAAGGTTTAGGAGTGTGTCTATGGGAATGTTTGAACATTCTTCTAGAAGCGCATTTGTGAAGTCAGGTACTGATGTTGGATGAGAAGACCTGGCTCACAGTCTCTACTCTAATTCATCCCAACGGTGTTCTATGGGGTTGAAGTCAGGACTTTGTGCAGGCCAGTCAAGTTCCTCCACCCCAAACTCGCTCATCCATGTCTTTATGGACCTTGCTTTGAGCACTAGTGCGCGGTTATATTGGACCAGGAAGGGGCCGTCCCCAAACTGTTCCCACAAAGTCAAGAGCATGAAATTGTCCAAAATGTCTTGGTATACAGACACCTTAAAAGTGCCCTTCACTGGAACTAAGGGGCCAAGCCCAACCCCTGAAAAACAACCCCACACCATAATCCCCCCTTCACCATATGATTTGGACCAGTGCACAAAGCAAGGTCTGGCCTGCACAGAGTCCTAACCTCAACCCGATAGAACACCTTTGGGATGAATTAGAGCTGAGACTGCGAGTCAGGCCTTGCCGTCCAACATCAGTGCCTGACCTCGCAAATGTGCTTTTGGAAGAATGGTCAATAATAGAACAGGAATTGGCAATGTGTGTACCAAACCTGGTCCATCTAATCCAATATAACATACAAGAGAAAACCTAGTGCTCAAGACATGGTGTGACCCCTCTGGATTTTAAAAGGCGGACCAGGTATTCATGTAAAGAGAAAATTGGAAAAATGGTCAAACATTACCATAGACACACTCCTAAACCTTGTGGACAGCCTTCCCAGGAGAGTTGAAGCTGTTATAGCTGCAAAGGGTGGGCCAAATGAATATTAAACCCTATGGACCAAGACTGGGATGCAATTAAAGTTCACGTGCGTGTAAAGGCAGGTGTCCCAATATTTTAGACAATTTCGTGTATATGCTCTTGCTGTTTATGTCTTTCAATTTTTCTCCTCTGTGTATGCTCCGCATACTGCTGCTCTGCCTGTGTTCAGAGATGTGGGTTCCCTCTGTGCCTGCCAGGATCTATGATGTCCTGTTAAAGTCTCCACTCTGTACACGCTCCTGTTCTGAACTGCAAGCTTATGTGCAGCGACTCCCAGCTCCGCACACACAGGCAGCGTGAGATGTACAGAACCACAGCCAAAGCTCAGGAGCTGCTGTCAATCACTGCTGTGGAAGACAAGAAGAGAAATGGTTTTGGATTTGTGTCTCTTATGTGCCTGCGTGTGCGGTGCTGGGAGCGGCTGTATGCTTATAGTTTAAAACGGCAGCACGCATGAAGAGGAGACGCAATATATCCCGACACAGGGGCACCCATATAGCTGAAGTCAGGCAACGCAAAGCAAGCACATTGGAGAAAATTTTTGCCTGAGGAGCAAGCACAGAAAAGAAAATTGAAAAAGAAAAAAGAGAAAGACAGCAAGAGCATGTAAGTTCTCCTATCAGCATTTCATTATCAAATAAGTGACTTTAATAAAACTTGCAAAAACTTTCTTCTACAATCATGAGTATTTTTTTTTCTAATACAAACAAACACATTTATAAATACTGCAGATAGAGATATTAGTATTATTATTATTAATATTAATATTATTATTATTATACAGGATTTATGTAGCGCCAACAGTTTGTGCAGCGCTTTTGATGCAAATAGTGTGGTGGATTGCAGAGAACATGGAACACCTTTTTGTAAATGTAAAGTCCTGGGAGGCAGGTGGAAGCACTCTCTTTACTAAATCATACTTGGTAAGCACACACACACACCCATAGGAAGCCTGACATATGGTCTGAATGTTTATCTAACCTGCTGGCTTGCCTACAATTGGATAATTTGCATTGTTTGTTTTATATTACAGAGGAAAGGCTCCTTTTGAGTGAACGTGGTGTCGTATAGGGGTGTCCCTTGAATGATGCCTTCCCCTAAGCACCTACTGAAACTATTCTAACTCCATACATATGAGAACCCCTTGCACAAACGTACATCTTACCTAGCTAAACTAAATGCTACTTATCAATATGTAAGGTAAGCGAGTAATATGCCTATGCCCTATACTCTGTTAGCAATCAAAGGCTAAGTATTACATTACATCTACTTAGATATATACCTATCCACTGCTAATACAGTGTCCCCTACTATTTTTCCGGGTACCTATTTCATGCCAGTGAAGAATTGGATATATACTGTCCCCCCTTTTTTTTCTGGGACCTTATTAGAACTTGTGTAAGTAGAATGTTGTAACAGGCATGTTATTTACCAGCTAAGTCCTTTTGGAGCAATATCTTACACCAACCCTTGCTGTCGTCTGTAGGTGTGCTCCTACATCCACCTCTGGGAGACCTGGGGTGTTCCTTCTGCCTGACTGCCCCCCTCTCTACTTGCCTTATTTAGTACATTGTATACTACAAGAGGAATAAGCTATGCTTATCTAAAATTAATGTTATAAATCTATCCCTGCCTATAGGTTCTATTACCATATGCCCCCCCCCCCCCTTATTTAATTGGACTGGTCATGCTTTGTTTCACAGTAACACTATCTCATAACCACTTAAAGCACATAAAGGTTGGGGGAAGAGAGGTTGAAAGGGACATCACACCAAGGGTTGCAGGAAAGAAAATCGATCGACTCCCCAATCAACAGTCCCCTGCACGGACACAGCTGCTGCTCCAAATATGACATCACTGTCGGTGTGGGTGCACAGACAGTGTGAGTTTGGGGACACGCACCCACACCCACACCCACGTGGATGTCATACTGGAAGCAGCTGTTTCCATGCAGCTGCTGCATCCTAATTGACATCAATGGGACTGCCTGCATGCAAATGCATGGACCACCTGTGCATTCCTGTGTGGGTAAACATGACCCTCACATGGGGTACACACTGATATGCCTCCTGTGAGGCCTCAATTAACAAAATGTTTCAGTTGGTTACTAATATACCTCCCAACTTTTTGAGATGGGAACGAGGGACACCTATTAGCAAATGTATGTAGGCATGGGACCCCCTGCCACGCTCTCCTAAAGGAGAATTATACAAAAAATAAAGATTAGTTAAACCCCAAGTGCTTTTTTTACCATACTATTCCTTTATATTGACTTTTGACATTTACAAATGCAGCAATTTAGAAAGTGGATGAAAGGTTTAGCACTGGAAAACCCATTTAGAAAGATAAGTAGTCCATTTTATATACAACTATATGGATCAGACCAAAACGAAGGACAAATGAGGAGGAAAGAGGGATAGGGAGACTTTGTTCAAAATCAGGGACAGTCCCTCAAAATCAGGGACAGTTGGGAGCTATGTTTACTATGGATTACCTACTGTTGCCACTGCTCTCTATGTTATTTAATGGGTAGCTTATCATGCAAACTTCAAGAAAAGTTGGATGTACAAAAAAAAAAAACTGGAATAGGAAAACACCCTTATTGAATAAGTCTGACCTGACCTGTCTAGGCATGTCAGAATAATGCACAGTGCTATGATCTTTCAAAGACTCTCCATTTCAATGCAAATGAGACCTTTGTTAGAAGTGCTGCAAGTGAAAGCGTTCAGTAAACACAAGCTTGCACTGCTTCCATTGTGCCGCCTCAGCAGGATGCATTCTGCATAGTCAGAACATTTGCTGACTTCACAGAACACTGAGCCTACGGTGACTGCAGCACTTGCAGCTTGTTACACCAATACGTCAATAAATATTGGTTTTCTTCTTCACCCGAGGATTGTATCACGCAATGCAATTACCCAATGACGAAATAAAAAATAAAAAAAAACACCAGCAATCAATTTATATAGTTACTTATTCAGGAAAAAATCTATAATTAGATAAACAATATGCTAGAAATGCCAAGTATAATCTAAATAAGACAACGCCGTATTCTACAACTACAATATGCTCCATTATACGTTTTTAGTACTAATCAGAAAATGTTACATGGCTCAATGCCCCTCAGCTGGTGTTTATGTTGGAGGGAGTAATGTTTTTGGGGCTCCTCAATTAATGCGAAAATATGCAGCTGTTTTTGACCTAAGGCCTCATGCACACAGGACAACTCTCCTAGAAGTCTTTATTCCTGGCAGAAGTATTTTGGCATAAAAAAGCCTGACGCTCGTAAAAGTGTCTAAATACTCTTACAAGCTTATAGGCATGTTTACAGGCATCAAGAGATTGGGCGTTAATTAATTTCATTGGCCAGAATAATAATTTATTCTGCCCATTGAATTGAATTAACGTTCAATTGCTAAATGTGCCTAGCGTTTAGGTGGGTTTAGACGTGTTTAACAGCACCAAGCGTTTTTTTCTGCCAAAACGCTGCTGCTCCTGGACGCGGTGGCAGTGGGTTTTTTTTCTGCCTCTAAACTCTCCTGCCATTAAACGCTGCTAAAAGTCTATGTGTGCATGGACACATAGGCTAACATGCAGGGGAGTTTAGAGGCAGGGTAAAAAAACAAACGCCTGAGGTCCCTAGAAGCAGCTGCAAAAAATGTCCAGTGTGCATGAGGCCTAAGGCCTTGATGGCCTTGGCCGGTCGGCTGCGGGAAAACGCAAAACTACACGATTTTGCCACTTTTTGCGGTTGGTGGTCAGAATGTTCCTATCCTGAAGGCGATTCTTTTGCATTCAGGAGAGGGAGGTTGAGGGGGGTTGAACCTCCCCTAACCACAGTGGCTTCTAAACTCTTGTAAAAGCCTACGTGTACATAGACACGTAGGCTTTTATGGAGTTGAGTTTAGGAGCTTTGGCAGAAAAACACCAAAAGCCCCTAAACTCAAGTTTAGAATCTGTAGTGTACATGAGTCCTAAAGCTGGCCACACACCAGTGGATTTTTCAACAAATGTTCATATAAATCGTTCGAAAGTACTTCAACATTTCTTTTAAATTTAGATTGTGGAAAAAACGTAATTTCCTGAAGAAAAACCACATTCGCTGTCACAAATTTGTTCAGTCCCAAAACATATTCCATCCTGTTTATTCAAATTTTCTTATCACTGCAATTGAAAATGAACGCCCATTTGACACCACTAATGAGTAGAAAATTGAGCAAACATTCTTAAAACAAAACATTTCAAACAAAATTCTATGCATGTATGCCCAGTTTATATTTTTCCCTTCACTACATGGTAGCCAGAAAGACATGGGCTTAAAGAGGTTGTAAAATCTATTTTTTTATTTTGATAAAATAAAAAAGATGTTATACTTTCCTTCTCTGTGCAAAGGTAATGCATTGGGCAACCCTAAACCTCCTCTTTGGGTGTTCCCTGCCGGCGCTCTCTGCTCTGTGTCCCCATAACAAGCCACTTCCTATGGTGTCACACGTGCAGGCTCTCTCTAGAGTCACTGCTGTGTGCGTCCTTAGACACACATAGTGCGGATCAGCCCCACCCCCTGCTTCCTCCTCACAGGATTTGACTGACAGCAGCATGAGCCAATGGCCCACTGCACTCAGCTATGGGTGACCAACAATTGAAAAAGCAGTGTGTATATAGGTGTAAGAGGAAAGCATTCCATGTATCCCCTTTGTGCAGTTTTTATACTCTTTATACACTAAAGTGGTTGTAAAGGCAGAAGGTTTTTTTTTGTTTTTTTTTAATCTTAATGCATTCAAAACCTTCAGTGTGCAGCAGCCCCCTCAGCCCACCTAATACTTATCTGAGCCCATCTCTATCCAGCAATGTGCATGAGTGCCTTAGCCATCCGAAACTCTCCCTTCTGATTGGCTGAGGCAAATCAATCAAAGTCAGTTAGCCAATCAGGAGAGAGAGAGAGGGGACAAGGACGGGGCCGAACCGCAGCTCCGTGTCTACATGGACACAGGGAGCTGCGGCTCGGCTCGGGTGCCCCCATAGCAAGCTGCTTGCTGTGGGGGCACTCAACAGGAGGAAGAGAAGAATCGGAGATGTTCTGTGCAAAACCACTGCAACAAAGAAGGTAAGTATAACATGTTTGTTATTTTTAAAGAATAAAAAAAAAAGACTTTAGTATCACTTTAAGTATTCATAAGGATGCAGTGCAGAACATATCTACACCACATAATTATTTAGCCACTTTAAGACCAGGTCTTTTCTGACACTTTTTGTTTACATGTAAAAATCTGTGTTTTTTGCTAAAAAAATTCTTAGAACTCCCAAACATTTTATATTTTTAAAAGCAGAGGCTATAGATAACAAAATGGTGGGTGTCACACAGTATTTGCACAGTGTTTTTTCAAATGCAATTTGTTTGGAAGAAATACTCTTTTTTTTATTTTAATGCACAAAAACACAATATAATACCCAATTGTTTGGTACAATATAAAAGATAATGTTATGCCAAGTAATTAGATACCAAAAATGTTACTCTCCAAAATTGCGGCAAACTACATACATTTTATTATCTATAGGCGACACTTTAAAAGCCTTTACGGGTTACCACTCTAGAGTTACACAAAAGGTTTGGTGCTAGAATTACTGCCCATGATCTGATGTTCAAGGTGATACCTCACATGTGTGGGGTGAATGCTGTTTGCGCGTGCGAGGGACCAAGGCACGCATTCTCTTCTGCGTGTGAGCACAGGGGGACGAGGGGGCTTTAAATGATTTATTTTTTTACACTGCCACTTTACATTTTTTTAGCACTTTTATTGTTATCACAGGGAATATAAATATCCCCCGTGATAGCAACAGGCAGTGACAGGTACTCTTTACTGAGACATTTGGGGTCTATTACAAGAAAGCCAACCGCCGGCTGAAAAAAAAAACAATAGGATGATGCCTGTAGCCACTTGAAGTCGAGCGACATACCAGCATGTAACAATAATGGTAACAGCAGCAATACAAATAATGACAACTTACCAGATTTCCAACATACAGCACATTAGCAAACTCATCAGTTATGGGATGATGCTCCATGGCCATAAACAAGGTGTTTAAAACGATGCAGATGGTGATTGCAAGATCAACAAAGGGGTCCATCACTATAACATTGAGTACATGCTTTATTTTCAACCAGGTGTCACAGCAGTCCCATATCAGGTAGGTGTTGGCAAATTTGTTCCAGCATGGTGGGCATTTTTGCCTGGATTCTTCTAATTCTGTAGAAATAAAATGTTAAATTAGGATTGCAATATTACATCAAACTAATTCACATTACTGTAAGGTCCTATGCACACCATTTAGCCCCAATGCATTAGGCTCTAGCATATAGGTGGCAGTACATGTGCATCTTCCAGCCCCACTACCAGCAGCATGTCAAACTCTATTAGGCTGGCAGCTCCTGTGGCTGGATGATGAACCCATCAGTACTAATGTTTAGGGCAGTATGTACACAGGGAAAAATGTTTGGAATACATACTTCTTGTTCCCAGGCATTCATCTTTGGACACATACTGTCCCTGCTTTCCACAGTACAGCATTTAACTGGCCTAACACAAGTAAGAAACACTGTCATCTGGTGGGCGTGGCACATTATATGCAAATACTGACTTTCAGAAAGTCTACATTTGTGTTTTATTTAGGGAACTATAGAAAGGCTAAGGTAAGAGCAGGCACAAGTTGCACTATACTGTAAGTTGTCAGGTATAATGATGTTCTGGGGTGTTAAGTGGTAACATCTCAGTGCTATTATTGTGAAAAATACAGTCTATAAAAAATCTAATTGAAATAAAAAATGAAACAAAATAAAATCTGTGCTCCCCACAAACAGTGATCTTCTATTACGGTCTTTCCTCCGGTGATTAATGAACCTACACAACAGGTGAAAAACCTGCTCACCTTAAGCAAGAAACAACAGGCTCATCTCATCTTTTAATAAAGGTATTATACGGGAAGCACTATGTATTTGCCTTTCTAGTACATGTAATCCGTTTGTGGAATGTGAATACATTGGAAAGTGTAAACCAAGTGGGATCTTTGGAGAGAAGAGAGGAGAACATCCCAGTGGATCCGAATGATTAATATACACTATATTGTCAAAAGTATTGTGACACCTCCCTTTACACGCACATGAACTTTAATGGTATCCCAGTCTTAGTCCGTAGAGTTCAATATTAAGTTGGCCCATTCTTTGCAGCTATAACAGCTTCAAGTCTTCCCAGAAAGGCTTTCCACAAGGTTTAGGAGTGTGTCCATGGGAATGTTTAACCGTTGTTCCAGAAGCGCATTTGTGAGTTCAGGCACTGACATGTACCTTGCTTTGTGCACTGGCCCAAATCATTTGGTGGAGGGGGGATTATGGTGTGGGGTTGTTTTTCAGGGGTTGGGCTTGGCCCCTTAGTTCCAGTGAGAGCCCTTGCACACTGGGGCGGGGGCGGCATCGGCGGTAAAACGCCGCTATTATTAGCGGCGTTTTACCGCCGGTATGCGGCCGCTAGCGGGGCGGTTTTACCCCCCGCTAGCGGCCGAGAAGGGGTTAAATACCACCGCAAAGCGCCTCTGCAGAGGCGCATTGCCGGCGGTATAGCCGCGCCGTCCCATTGATTTCAATGGGCAGGAGCGGTAAAGGAGCGGTATACACTCCGCTCCTTCACCGCTCCGAAGATGCTGCTAGCAGGACTTTTTTTACCGTCCTGCCAGCGCATCGCTCCAGTGTGCAAGCCCTCGGGGCTTTCACACTGGAATGCAAGGAGCGGCACTTTCGGGTCGGTTTGCAGGCGCTATTATTAGCGCAATAGCGCCTGCAAACCGCCCCAGTGTGCAAGGGCTCTGAAGGTAATTCTTAAGGCATCAGCTTACCAAGACATTTTGGACAATTTCATGCTCCCAGCTTTGTGGAAAAGTTTGGGGATGATCCCTTCCTGTTCCAACATGACTGCACACCAGTGCACAAAGCAAGGTCCATAAAGACATGGATGAGCTAATTTAGGGTGGAGAAACTTGACTGGCCTGCACAGAGTCCTGATCTCAACCTGATAGAACACCTTTGGGATGAATTAGAGTGGAGACTGCGAGCCAGACCTTCTCGTCCAACGTCAGTGCTTGACCGCACAAATGAGCTTCTGGAAGAATGGTCAAACATTCATATAGACACACTCCTAAATCTTGTTGACTACCTTCCCAAAAGAGTTAAAGCTGTTATAGCTGCAAAGGGTGGGCCAGCTCAGTATTGAACCCTACGGACTAAGACTGGGATGCCATTAAAGGTTCGTATAAAGGTAGGCTTCCCAATACTTTTGACAATATAGTGTAGATGAGCCTGTTGTTTCTTGCTTGAGATGAGCAGGTTTTTCACCTGGTGTGTGGAGCTGCACTAATCACCGGAGGAAAGAGAGTAATAGAAGATCACCGTTTGTGGGGAGCACTGATTTTATTTTGTTTTATTTATTATTTCAATTTTTTATAGATTGTATTTTTCACAATATTATCCAAATTATTGATTAATGAACTTTCACTATTTTGTCACGTTTTGGATATTATTTAATTGAATTGTACTGCACTGCTTTGTTTTAGTTTTACATTATAGAGAGTGTTGTGAAATCACTGTGGAGTGTTCAGCTAGCAACATTTTGAAGTATCTTTTGGATTGTGATTATTTTACTAAGTTTGATTAATTGACAATAGAATAAAGGGGGTGGCGCTAATTGTAATTGGATATATTTTGACATAATTCCTCAGTGCTGCCATGGTAACAGTCAAACAGTCACAGAGGACTAGAGTAGGCCTTAAGCATGACATAAAATATTCATCACTAGTAAAACCAAGTGCAGAGGCTACCTTCTAAATTACTAATGTGCTTTAAGTATAACTCAAAAATGACATTCTAAGACAGAACCTTTGGCTATGAAAGCATTTTTTAGCTAACTGCATGTTCCTTACATGGAGAAGATTTGAGCGTCTTGAAGGAACCCTCTATTAACAATTATGCCGCGTACACACGGTCGGACTTTTCGACCGGACTTGTCCGACGGACGCCGACGGACCAAATCCGGCGGACAATCCAATCGTGTGTGGGCTTCACCGGACCTTCAGCGGACTTTTCCAGTCGCAAATCTGATGGACTTTAGATTTGGAATATGCTTCAAATCTTTACGTCGTAACTCCGCCGGACCCAGAAATCCGCTCGTCTGTATACTAGTCCGACGGACAAAAAGCGACGCTAGGGCAGCTATTGGCTATTGGCTATCAACTTGCTTAGTTTAGTCCAGTGTACGTCATCACGTACGAATCCATCGGACTTTGGTGTGATCGTATGTAGGCAAGTCCGGTCGTTAGAAAGTCTGTTGAAAGTCCGCCAAAAGTCCGTCGAAAGTCTGTCAAAAGTCTGTTTAGGAACAGGTAACAAACATAACATTGTAAAGCTGGCCATATATATACAATTTTCTTGTATAATATCTGTACAATTTCCTTTAGATATACCTTTAACTATGCAGTGCAAGGGCCTCCTGATTGGATACAAATTGAAAGTGTTGTTAAAGTTTGACCTCATATTATGTGGTTTTTAGTAAATCTAAAGGAAAATTGTACAAGAAAATGGTATAATGGATGGTCAGCCCAAGATTTTAATGGGGCCATTTAACAATCCCAGTACTAGCCTTGCAAATAAAAAGCCACATTACAAATAACAATAAGGATTACAATCTGAATTCACAGAAAGACTTGTTTGTTATTTCATGCTCATTGGTTAATTTGTGATTTACAGCCCAGGGTATGACCAAATTTAACACCTTGCAATAGAGAAGATCAAAAATGTTGTTTTTGGGGGCTGTACTGGTATTATATAAAAAAAAAGATTTGAATTGATATTTTAAAATATTAGTTCAAATCTTTTTTATAATGCCATGGCAAACTCATCTGGAAGTTCAACCCCCCTCCTCTTTTCCCTGCCGTCGGGCCATTCACAAAGCGCAGCGCACTTCAGGCATGCTCAGTAGGTAACCGGCTGTGAAGCTGCAAGTCTTCACTGGCGGTTTCCCTTACCCAAGATGGCAGCAGCAGCACTCGAGAGCCGATTGAAAAATCGGCTTGGGTGAAGACACCCCTGGATTCGTGGACAGGTAAGTGTCCTAATATTAAAAGTCAGCAGCTACAGACAGTATTTGTAGCTACTGACTCTTATTTTTTTTTTTTTAAGACAATATTCACATATGTGCAATGCGTCAGCACACATGCGTGTCCATGCTTTTTTTTGTGCGTTACCTTGCGCTGTGGTAGGGCAGCCTATTCATTTGTATAGGCTGCCTACTACATCTAAATCGCACCACAGAAGTGCATGATCCTTTTATATCACAATGTATTTTGTTCCACGATTTATCATACACTTCAAGTGTTTGTTAACCCAAAAAAAGAAAATACAGATCCTGGTCCTTTAAAGCAGATTAAACAGCACAGAACTGTGTAATCTGCCCCCCTCCTAAACTGTAAACCCCCCCTCCCAGAATCTGCCACTTCCTGTATGCCCTCTCTAAACAGACCACGATAACCAGTGCTGCTCAGCCCTGATCACTGTGGTCAAAGTGTGTCTTTCCATCGTACGCTGCCTGCTTTGCTCTCCTCTCTCCTCCCTCTACCCCTCCTTCCTGCCTGTCAGCGCCCTCTCTGTCACTGCTTCGCCCTGCCCCCCGCCGCTATTATTAAAAAAGAATAACCTAAAATTGTCACTGCCAGCCTCTCTATTAGAGGCTGCCATACAACACTGTGTAAATCCTTTCTAAAAACGAGCAGTGTAAATAGCTATTTAGAGCTGTCTTCAGGCTGGTCACGTGACTCATGGCCGCTTTACAGCTCCAAGCCATTGCTTCTGAGGGTGGAGCCGAGTGGCCACGTGATCTCCCCGGCTGATGTCAGAGGGAGATCACGGTCCCTCTTGCAGTAGCCGTGTATCAGAGCTGAAAAGCATCCGCGAGACAACTTGAAGACAACTCTAAATAGCAATTTACACTGCTTGTTTTTAGAAAGGATTTACACAGTGTTGTATGCCAGCCTCTAATAGAGCGGCTGGGAGTTTAAAAAAAAAAGGCTTAACAAACACTTTCAGCAATGGTTGGGGGCCATTAACAATTAATGGCACTGCAAAGTGTCTCCAATAAAGATGCACGTTTTTTGTGTGATATGGAACACATGCAATTTCGAATGCGTTCCCGCATCGCACAAGTGCGAATGAATCCCAAAGGATCTTGTACCTTTCAATAACTATCAACCTCGTCTAATTGGCAGAGGATGGTTTAGGGGTTGGGCAAAGTTGGCCAAGACATAAATGTCCCCAAATTTTTTTTTTCCCAGTTTTAAGAACCCAGACCTCACACTTAAGTTGACTGCTACATTGTAACAATGCTACCTATTTATAGCTGTGCCAGTATTCTAAACAGCCTTATAGCCTGTGCAAAATGTCCTGTCCAGATGACGGACTACACCATTTTGAAATGGACAGTGATTGACATGTTCTGTGATCAATTCAATGGTAAAACCTTCCACTATAATTACATTTTAATAGAAAGACAGGAGGAATTAAAACTTCACTAGACACTATTAACATCAAATGCAGAAATAATGCTGTGACACCTTCTATAGGACATGACAGCATCATGAGGGTCCAGCCCTGACATGCCTACAGGACTCAGAGTCTAGCTCCTCTGTGTCTGGAAGGTGTAAAGACATGTATATGACAGCCTGCTTCCATCAGCAGATATTCCAGAAAGGCAGAATGAAGATGATGAAAGGCTTCTTAGAAAGGAAGGGAAGTTAAAAAAAAGTAAATGTAAAGTAAAAAAAAAAAAATGATAGCAGGTCGTTTTTGTTAGAAAAAACTTTATTAGTATGTTCTAAAAAATGCTTTATATGTCTGAATTTTATTTTTATAATATTTTTTTTTATTAGTGTGGTGCATAAGCAATGCAGTGGTTACTGCTAAATAATTCTTGGCATGTTTAAGATCTAATTCTGTGTACACACGGGCGGCCGGACTTTTCGACCGGACTGGTTCAACGGAACAAATCCATCGGACAATCCGACCGTGTGTGGGCTTCATCGGACCTTCAGCTGACTTTTTCTGTCGAAAATCAGACGAACTTTAGATTTGGAACATGTTTCAAATATTTCCGACGTACTCGAGTCCGGTCGAAAAATCCCTACATCTGTATGCTAGTCCGACGGACAAAAAGGACGCTAGGGCAGCTATTGGCTACTGGCTATGAACTTCCTTATTCTGGTCCGGTCATACGTCATCACGTTCATACCAACGGACTTTCGAACGGACTTCAGTCCGTTCGTGTGTGGGCAAGTCCGGTCGTCCGAAAGTCCGTCGTAACTCCGTTGAAAGTCCGTCGGAAAGACCGTCGGACGTTTGATGCTGAAAAGTCCGCTGTGTGTACACGGCTTAACGCACACTCAACCTAATACCTTAGTGGAACCAAGTGTCGGGATGCAGTACATGCCTTCCCCGGGCTCCACTTTGCTCTGCAGGTTTGGTTAGAATCAGTAATGCCTTTTTCTGTGACCCTTGGCATTGGATTGTGGATGGACCTCTACACCATCAGTTGTGGCCCCAATACTGCCACAGTCTTTAGGATGGTTTTTCATTTGTCAATTTGTCCTTTTTTTTTAAATTGATTTTACTTTGCCGAAAATACACCACTGAATATTTTTATTGGATTTTAAACAGCAGAAAAAAATCTGGACACATTCGTTAGAAGATCTCACAGCTCAAATTCCTGAAATATAGAAGAAGCTGCTGGGCAATGAAGCTGTCCAGTGGCCATGAAAAACTAAGGCTGGCCATACACGGTTTGAATCTCGGCCAGTTTAGCAGGAACCAGCTGAGATTCGAACCGTTAATAGACAGGCTGAATGTACCAAGTTGATCGATCGATCAACTTGGGTGTAACCAGCCTACAGGATTCCCTTGTGATTATTGCTACTGGCTGCTATAGCCGCTAGCAATAATCACTGTCTTCTCCCGGCAGGGACGACATCGCCCGCCCAGGTGCAAACAATTGCTCGGCAGGAGGGATTCCCCTGTCAGCACTGTCTGTGTTGATGAGGGAGTGGTTCAAATTTCTTTCCTGTAAATGCATTATAAACATGCATGAACGCACGATTATACATGTAAATTTATTCTAAGGGCTAGAAAACATGAATATTCTAGCCAACAGAACGAGTTTTTGCACAAGCACTTCTAAACACCAAAACACAAGTGAAAAAAAACGGTGAGAGAGCATTTTTTTTCTGCCAACATGTGTGCATGAAGCCTAAAATGGTGGTTTTGCATAGAGTTAGATTTTAAAGACCTCCAGCTTTCTGGGAGAAAATGATAATAAAAACTTGGATATACTGTATACCCTGAAGTGCCTAGGAAAGGTTTGAATTCTGTGCGCATTGCAGACACAGCAAAGAAAGTTTTTTTTTAGAATGAGTCCTGCTGAGGAAAATACCAAGAGCAATTCTACCGATTCTCACAACTGATTCTCTCACCAGACTAGGGTTGCCACCTTTTCTTCAAGCTAAACCTGAACACTTTAGCAGCGCATTGGCAAAAAAATTTTTTGAAGGGGGAATGCTGTGGACTCTGATGTAAAGGGGTTTCTGCTCACCAAACCTCCCACTTACATCAGAGTTCCCAGCATTTCCGATTAAATTAGGTTTTATATAAGCACCCCTTACATCTGAGTCCCCATTACCTTAGTCTACTCACTTGATCGGAGGTAGAAGAAAGAAGGGAGGGAGGGGGGAGACCTCAGTCACAGACATTGAATGGTGAGCTTACTCGAGGATGGAGGCACAGGCATCAACATTTTTCATCCATGTATGAAATGTTGCTGAGCTTCAAATTTCCAGCCCACACATCCTTTTATTCAGGCACAGAAAGCCAGGGATTGGGGTGTGGGTGGGCAGACAGAGGGGTAGGAGCTGACCATGTATGGGGGTGGGGCTGTGTGCACACCTGTGCACTCGGCCAGGGGAGTTGCTAGGTGCCAAAAAGACCAGGGGCTTCAGCCCGAAGTCCAAGGCCGGCACTGGGGGGGGCGTGAGATTTTTTGGCTGGGTGGTGGGGTTGTGCAGTGGGGGGGTAAGCTCACTTGCTGCCTGGCTTACTGGTGCCCATCAATGCTGACCACTAAACTCACCTGGCTGACACACTGACCTAACTGACAAACATACACTGACCTACCTGCCTGCCACACTGATCTACCTACCTGACATACACTGACCTACCTGACATACACTGACCTACCTGACACACACTGACCTACCTGACATACACTGACCTATATACACTGACGGTAGTGACACACACTGACCTACCTGACCAGGAAACTTCATGTGTCCTGCAGCAGCAGCTCAGCCGTGGTGTGCGGCGCGAGCCCATCATCACAGCAGGCAGCCGGAGGAGAGAAGGAGAGCCGAGCGGAGATCTCACGCGGCAGCCGCATTGTAATTCCCCCCTTCTGGAGCCTGCAGCGCCTATGATGGACACCACACGTCCCGCAGTCCCACCATTGGACCAGTGGGACATCCATCAGTGCTGCGGCGCTCGGGATAAGATTGGTCCCTGCTCAGCAGTGCTCAGAGCTATTAATAGAACGGTGCCCACTTGATACACGGGGCTTTTTGGGGACCCACTCGGGACTTCAGCCATGGTGAGCCCCCCCCTGCCGACGCCACTGCACTCGGCGGTTGTGGTACTTGGGGAGTCACAGTCCATTCTGAATATTGTGTCCGGGATTCAGGCAATCTGAAACCCAGACACACAATTCACAACCCGGACTGTCCAGGTGAATCCCGGACAGGTGGCAACCCTACACCAGACACTGCAGCTGTCATGAAGGCCGGGATATAGCTGGAACTATTGTAGACTCCCCATATTAGGTTCATACCCCCCACCCAACACACGCCTACAAAACAAATTCTTCCAGAATCATATTTACCCTTCTGAAATAAATATACAGTATAAATTGTGTTGCCTGAAAAAGGATTTGTAAACCTAAATAGCTTGTCTTGTAATCGAGTCACACTGCCAGACAGCATAGCCAGTCCTTGACTCTCTGTAGACTACACTATTGCCTAATCTAGGAGCAGCCCGTGCCTGTGTTTGGACAGTGAACGAAACTAATAAATTAATGAGACCCCCCCAGCACCCTCCCACTCCTGTTCATATATGTACTATATATATGTTGTAAAGAAAAAAAAAACTTACCTTCCATTGTGTTGGTCAGATTGCTGGCTATACTCAAAGCCCTTTGTCTCAGGATTGGATCTTCCAAAAAATCCATAGAAACGTGATAGGAACTTAACCTCCTCTTCCTCATCTCATGTTCTGTGTTGGTACCCTATAAACAAAAATAAAAGTTAATAAGCTGCATTTGGAATCAGACATTTCCTAAAATTATTCTGGCAGCAACATGCAACATGCGGCATGTGTAGCTATCATCAGTTTAGGATAATACGGATTTGTTTTTATTTGGCCTTCATATTCAGCAGCTGCATGGCCTACCACATGCAATAGCAGTTCTCTTCTACCTATAATGCAGCAAAAGGCAGCCAATAACAAAATAAAAGTTGGCATGCCACTGCCATCTGCAAAAACTTTGCAATCTGTACTTGCTCATTATGTCTTAAGCGTATTTTCAGTCCACCATTTTATGGACTGAAGTACTGTATGAACAATGCAGGAAATGACTTGCTTTCTTCTAAGAAGTATTGACTCATTCCACAAAATGGCTGCCTTTGTGTAGATCACATGTGCACTTTAATCACATTTAGCACTAAAAGCCAGTATTGACCAAACATAAATATAGTACTGGTCTACTCAATTGAGACACTTTTTTCTAGTCTTTGGTAGGTCAAATCCAGCCACTGATGCCCTATATCTCTTGAAACTATAGGATGTTTTAATTGATTTATTACATTTTTCATTATTTTATATAATAGCAAATGCTGTGTGAGACTGCAATGCTGGAGCAACAAGAGTCCCAAGTCTCCAAATTGGGGAAAGTGCAGGTGAAAACTACATTGGAAAGAGTTATAAGAACCAGTAGGTGAATTCCACAGCTTCTACCAAAGTTACATTTTTTGGTAGCTTAATACTTTAAATATAATGGTGAAAGAAGAGAGGGCGCACCAGCCTAGTGCATTATTCCAATAGCCTTTTATTGTTAAGAAAAGTAAGCAAGTGACTACTTACAAACACAGAAGTAAGCAAAGCTCATCAAAATGGTACACTTGTTCAGGCCACTCCTTATGGTCCTGGAGCTTGGGAGGACAGGACTTCACCTGGATCCAACCATCTCACACGTTTGAGGTTTTGGCTCTGAGGAAGAGGGTTTACCCTCAAAATACATAAGCTGGTTGGATCCAGGAGATGTCCTCCCAAGCTCCAGGAGCATATGGAGTGGCCTTAACAAGTGTACCATTTTGATGGGCTTTGCTTACTTCTCTGTTTGTAAGTAGTCGATTGCTTACTTTTACTAACCATGAAAGGCTATTGGTATAATGCATTAGGCTGGTGCGTCCTCTCTTCTTTATCTTTTTCCAGTACTTTGTTGGGACTTTCCCCAGTCCTGAGAGGGCTGCAAGGTGTGGTGCGTATACTTCTACAACCGGAAAGTGGACGTGTTTCAAGATTTTGTGCTAGACTCCAACATTATTGCGCATGAGGTATTTTGCTGTGTTGACTTCAAATATAATGCCTGACTCCGCTTTTATAAAAGTGCAGCAATTTTTTTTTCATCTTGTATTCTTACGTGTTGCAAGCTTTTTTTTTTTTAAAAAAAAAAAAATTTGATCCCAATGAAAAGTTTAGCTTTTTGTCTTTTTACTGTAGAATTCTGACACAGCTGAATCTTTGGAATACAACCCTTTAATTGTCTTTTAAAAGTTCCTCTTACAGTTCTGTCTATAGTTCATCCAACAAAATATGGAACATTCCCCAAGGAATATGTATTAAATAATAAATGCTGCACTATCACCAATAGTTTATCTGTGAGTGATAATCAATGTCTGTAGTCTGATGTTAAAGTGGTTGTAAACCACAGCTGTTGTAAAAAAAAAAAAAACCTGCAAGGCAATGGCATAATTTGCTAGTATGCATCGCATACTAGCACATTATGAAATACTCACATTGAAACAAAGCCCTTCAGCGCTGTACTGTCACAGCTAAGAGGGCTGACATCTTCCCACAGTCTTTCTTCCGAGTTCAAGCGCTCTGACTATGTGATTGGCGGGAACCACATCACTCCTGCACATGCACACGGGAGCCCTCGGTTGCGCCACAAAGCTTTGAAGGTCCGGCAAGGTATACCGGACCTTTAGAGCGCATGCGCTGGTGGCGTAACTGGCTGCATCCAAGGTGAATATCTCCTAGACCAGTGTTTCTCAACTCCAGTCCTCAAGGCGCACCAACAGGTCATGTTTTCAGGCCATCCATTATTTTGCACAGGTGATTTGATCAGTTTCACTGCCTTAGCAATTACCACAGCCATTTCATCTGAGGGAAATCCTGAAAACATGACCTGTTGGGGCGCCTTGAGGACTGGAGTTGAGAAATACTGTCCTAGACAGTGCATATTAAGGAGATATTCATTTTACTTACAGATAAGCCTTATAATAGGCTTACCTGTAGGTAAAAATTACCAAGCAGGGTTTACTACCGCTTTAAGAGTAAGTTTGAGTTGTAAAGATGATTATTTCACTTGCCATATCAAATTTGTAATCTAGGTAGAATTGGACTTATAAATGAACTTGTGGCCAAGCTATGAACATTCATGTATTTAAATATTCTTAACAAGTAGTAAATTAACTTTTACACAAATTCTCACTGATCTCTGTATCAGCAGTCACTATGGAGCAAATAATGCTTAAAGTTTGCAGCAGAAACCCTAAGGTGCTAAGAGAAGCAGGGTGAGCTAAGCTGCTGAAAATTACTTTAGTGATTCCGTTGTAAAATTCAAGGTTGAATCACTCCACAATGTCTGCAGGTACTGAGGTTGGTGAGGGATTTTTTTAAAACCCATTTACTGCTTGTTAAAGTTGAACTTAAGTGTTAAATCAACAAACTATGAGCAGGCAGGCTATTTTCATTCAGGAGGGATATGCTTTGTCTCTTCTGCAATAGAATAATCTAACCTACCCATTTGCAGTCTTCTTTACAATGTGCAGCTCAGGGTACATTCTTTGGATGGTGCCTGTGTACCAGGAGAAATGAACTCCTGTGCATGTAAAAGAGTTAGGTCATCTTGCATTGGCCAATCAAAACAGCCAATGAGGCCAGGGGAATATGCACTGGTAAGAGATCTTGTGTACGTCTGATCGTTGGAGTGGAAGTAACTATTTGCGGCCTTAGTACCACTTTAAGAATATGTAAGAATATGTAAACACTTGAATGCCCATAGCCCATTCACAGGTTCATTGTAAGTGATATTCATTAAAAATGAGGGTAAAATAAAATTTTCTAACTGTAAAAACCTGCATAAATTACTCATTAAAAAAAAACTTTAATAGCTTTAATACTCAAACCAGGTTTTTACAGACAGACACACAGGAGAGATACAATACAGGCTCAACTACAAGTACAATTTTAAATACCATTTAAAACTGAAATCCATGTATGGAATTTTTTTTTTTTTTAGCATAATTACATTGGTCCAGCTTGAACCAATGTAAGTATGCATATAGCATACTTGTCCAATGCTTATGGTCACAGCTACTGTAGTAATCACTGCTGTCTTCTGCGGCTGTCCTGCTGCAAAGTGAACACAGGGGTTCGCTTGACATTTTTCTCAACTAATGCAAAGTGTTCACGAGATGGAGAATGTGTTGTCAATCAGAGAAAGCCTTTCATTAATTAGGAAAAATTTGAGGTGTTCTGTGAATGGCACCCAGAAGTAGGAGGCCAACAGCGGTCATTGTAGTAAGGGTGTCTACTAGAGTGAATCCCCACTTCCGCAGCAGTCCCACAGGTATGGCATATGTATACTTACAGAAGTCCATGCTGGATCAGTGTAACTGTGCAAAAAAATCCATACCTTGTTGGCTGCAAACCACATTGCAGTTTAATAAAATCACTAAGCCTTGATCAAGATGGGGTTAAATCTCCTGTGCTGTTGAGCCACGAAGCACTTAACCTTTCTGATATGTGTGTTGAAAAGGAAACAATTTGGCTATAAATATGTGAACTCCGACTGAAATCTTGTAGGTGGAGCTATGATGTGCAGTTAAAAAAAAAAACAGGAATTGGTCTGTAAATCAATGACCTGCCACTTGATCAATATGATCCCAAGAAGTAAAACAATTCTAATGATACCAATGTGGAGCTTGCATCAGCAAATAAATCAGCAATGAAGTTGCCTATATATTTAAACTGATGGGTTTCTTTAACAACTTCACCTCTGGAAGGTTTACCCCCCTTCCTAACGAGACCATTTTTTGCGATACAGCACTGCGTTACTTTAACTGACAATTGAGCAGTCGTGCGAAGCTGTACCTAAATAAAATTTATGTCCTTTTTTCCCACTAACAGAGCTTTCTTTTGGTGGTATTTGATCACCTTTTTTTTTGCTTTTTTTTTTGCACTAGAAACAAAGAATGTCATTTATGGAAAAAAAAAACAACAATATTTTGTGCTTTCTGTTACAAAACACACCCAATAAAAAAAATGTAAAAAAAATATCAGGCACATTTTCAGGTATGTCAGATGAATGGCCCACTGTGGTAACTTCCACCACCCCTTGTGTGCTGAAGAAATCAGCAGAGAAAACCACAGAACACAGCAAGGGGCACCAGCATCTCACTCTGCTAGAAGTGTTGAATGCAGACTTGTAGAGGATCCTTGAGCAAACTCAACTGACTAATACCTGTCTTAGATGGCTTTGATGAAAGCTGCTAGTCTTTTTCCAGTTTGTGCACTGCAATGCAGCTTGATGAGCTGTAACCAGCTGCACATAATGTAAAGAGGGCCTGACTGTGTTTTATTTTTGCTTTTTATTCTTTCCTTTTTTTGCATAATGATCATTATTTGTGTACTGTGGCTTTAACTTTTTTTTTTTGTGAAAAAACTAAATAACGAGGCTAGTGAGTGGTTGTTTACTGGCACAAGAATAGGTCTAGGATAGTGCATAGGATGACAGCATACATCTGTAACCCTCAGGAACCATTTAAAGCCCATTGCACCCTTAAAAGCCACCAACACATTTCTTTTTTTCCTTCCCTATTGACTCCAATACCTTTTTCAAAATGGGAGCATTTTGCTGAAATCTCCTGATTTTCTCTGAAAGTTTATGGAAATGTAAACTCACCCCTATTTATATACCTCTTTAAAACTTTGTTGAGCTTCAAATATATACTCTGCAATACCATACCTTGTTAGTTAAAAATAGTATTAGTGGAGTTTATAGGCTGTTATAGTAGACTGTGCTGTTAGTATATTATAGGCATTGCGAAAAAGCAGTCACATTCAAAGCTCGACCAACCAATAATGAAGTGTTCCTGAGGGAAGCACTCAATAAAGGCTACCATGCCTAAACTATTTGAAACTTCCTTACATTGTCATCAGAAGCTGGTTTATCTATTATCACCTCTGGCAGAAGTAGTCCAGCAGGCGATGTTGGTGATGGCCCACCCAGCAGAGAGACCACTCCGTTGCAATCCACTGTGCTGTGCATTTTCCCATTCGCTGGCATCACCGGCAGGGTTCTTGAAGCCTTGCTGGCTTGGCTGATATTGCTGTTCCGCCTCTCTCCATGTCTGCGAGGTACAAATAAAGAGCCTCTCCTGCTCTCATTGTCCTCAAAAGTGCTGTGTTCATCATCTGCAAAGTCATTCTCTGATCCCACATCCTTCCCACGGCCTCGAAAACTGAATAGGCTGGTTCTACTGTTCCGCCTTGGTGAAAATAGAACCTCCTGGACATCGAGCAGGGACTGTTAAATGAAAGGCAAATAGTGTAAGTTATATTTAGGCAAGGTGATGAGTAGAAGAAAGTTAGCAGTCAGCTAGAAAATACTGTACCACAATACTTAAAGAAACATAGTAGACAGACCACACCGACTCACATGCTGACTTTTGCCAAACACAGTGCTGTTTAAACCAGACCATGCAGTACAATGCAAGATCCACTTATACTGTCTGGGCCCCTCCCCCAGATCTGTAACTGGTAGGTGTAAAGCAGGGGTCTCAAACTGTCGGCCCTCCAGCTGTTGAGAAACTACAAGTCTCATGAGGCATTACAAGGCTGACAGTTACAAGCATGACTCCCACAGGCAGAGGCATGATGGGACTTGTAGTTTTGCAACAGCTGGAGGGCCACTAGTTTGAGACCCCTGGTGTAAAGGGTACCTGAAAAGAAAAAAGTTAGCTGTATACTTCCCTCTGTTTTCCGTATCGCTGGATTCCTGGGGAATGCAGTGGAGGTCAAATCTCGCAAGAAGACACTGCAAAAACATCTTCTCATGAGATTTCAGCTGCTCTGTAATCCCCAGGATCTGGAGGGTGTGTGACAATACCCTTGCCTATGCGCCCTGGGCAGATAAAATCAAACTTTTTTCTTTGGAGGTACATTTTATGTTTAATCAATGCAGGTCATTTTTACAGGAGGAAGAGGCCTGCAGAGTATAAATAAATTTAGCATTTTATTGCAAGGTCCAATTTTAAACACAAGCACTCAAAACACAAATACAGCAAAAACTGTGTTAGCCTTGTCTTGTCTGTAATGCAAATGCATCTCAACATGACTTGCTGCACCCATAGAAATGCAGTGCAGAAAAATGGCACCTCTACACTACCTGAAAGAATTGGGAATCTGTTGTGCTGAGTTTGCTGTGCATTTCACAGGCACATCAGACAGTGAAAAACTACGTCCATCTAAATGATCTCTTATTCTCCCTATTATCTGTGACAACAGGACATTGAAGCTGACGTAAACCCTAACTGGATGACACTTATGCCTAATACACATGGTGAGAATATCTGATGAATGATCGTTGTTTTTTTGGGGGTTTTTTTGCATGCTAGTCTCATATCGAAAATCAATAGGTTACTAAAGTTATGAAAATCCCTGTAAGGCAGAACACAACTTCGGGATGTAATGTATTGTATTTCAATGTATGCTTTCGTTTCCGAACATGTGTGGTCTTGGCCACATATTTTTTTTGTACAAATACTATACTAATTACACAAAAAATGTTTGTTCTGTGATCGTACGAGAAAAACTTTCGTGCTTGTGCCTGCAGATAATTTTGCATGAACTGTCGTGATCGGCTCTCGAAATCTGTGTACTAACAAATAGATTGTCAGACTATCTCTCCAAATGCATTTTTTTTAGACCAATAGTCTCATCATGTGTACGGCCTTTCGTTTGGAAAAACTGTGATAAGAAGAGCTGCCATAGTACCTGGTGGGGGGAGGATTTCTTGTCATAGGGCAACCGCATTCCCTCTAAGGGGAAACGGAACTTTTTCAGACTGTTCTCTGATGTTGACTTGCGGAATTTCTCATCATCGCACTTCTCTTCACCCTGTTCTTTTTGTTTCCGTTTCTTTCTTCTGTTTCTTCTTTCCTTGGCACTTTTGGAGCTTAGCATGGATGTTAGAGATGAACTCTCTGACAGGCCTCCATAACCTGTCCCTCCACTAATCTCTCTGGATCCAATAGCTGCTTCGTGTGCTGCCAGTGCTGCTGCCTGTAAGAACATTAAGATAGTCACACAACAACCATAAAAGAAGACTTTTTATGTATTAAAAAAAACACTATTGTTATTTTCTAATCTTCTGTACAAAAAATACTGTAACAAGTAAAAAGGTGGTACTGAATAACAGATATTCAGCCTTATTTGGTTAATAAATTTTAATTGAGAAAAATGTGGAACGCTCACAGTAATAGCATTTACATGGCTCAAATATGACTTCTAAAAGTATGATTTATAGCTTGCACTCTTATCCTTCAATAATTGCAAAACATAAAATTAAACCATTGTATAATAATAAAATGTTTACCATCGAGGCCACATTTTCCAGTTTTCCAATGGTAAGAGGAAGACCAGGGTAATAAAAAAAAAAAAAAAAAAAAGAAAAAAGAAAAGGAAAAATTGAAGTAGCGTCCCCCAGAGCAAGTCAACCATACATGGCTACCAAGAAAAAAAATAAAATAGAAAAATGTATCTTTGTCTATTGTCCCGAGGTATCTGACCCCAGGAAACGACTAGGTATGACTTTCAAGGACGGTGTGCCAGTATCTGTTCACTCATAGAGGATAGGAGTGAAGGGGAATCAAGAAATTCCATCTACGGGGACCAGGCTTCCCTAAACTTAGGGTGATTTTAATTTGCTATAGCTACCATCTCTTCCATACGGATAGTATTGTTCACTTCCACTACCCAATCCCTTATTGTTGGTATTACTGGGGATTTTTTCAGTGACTTGAGATCTATCAACAAGAATATGACTATTTCCTGTTTGATGGATTCAATCGATCCCAGGATCATGAGGAGGAGAGCAACCTCAGGTGTCTCAGGCCATACCTTACCCTTAATCAAATGGCTGAGCTTGAATATAGCCAACCAAAATGGTGCTATTGATGGGCATGACCACCACACATGTAGATGTGTACCTCTTGAGTTGACTCACCACTCCAACACTGATTTGATATAGCCGAGTTGATCTTGTTTAATAAAGTCGGGCAGCGATAATATTTAGTTAAGATTTTGTAATTTCATTCCTGTGAGTGGGAGGCTGGAGTGGATTTATATGTAATAATAAATGCTTAATCCCAGTCCTCCAAGGCCAATCTGTTGCCTAATTCCCGCTCCCAGTCCTGAATATAAAAGGGGCGATCAGGAAATGCATGAAACAGTAGAGTGCCATATATTGTAGATAGAACATGCAGACATTTTGAGTCAGAAAGGCATAGCTCCTCAAACAGAGTCAAATATTCAGCCTTATTCAATAAAAAATTTATTGATTAACAGCTAATTCCTAAAGATTACTGCACTTTGTAAACTTGGTAGACACTAACCTGGTATAAGCATGCAAATCAGTAAAGTTATAGGGCAGTGATAATTCCTAATTTGCATACGTGATTTATAAAGTACTTAAGACTTTTGTTTAGTATAAAGGTCAAACAACTAGGATTTTCAAAAAGAGTGCATGGCAATGGCAAATTCTACACTTCCTCACTATAGAATGTCTTAAAAAAAATGCTAGAACTTTAGCCAAGAAGCGGGAGAAGATACCATATAAGCATTTCCTACTCAAAGTTCAGGTTCAAAAATATTTCCCCAATCTACAAAAGAAAGTGTTTGTATCACCTTCCCTGTTCTCATTGTAAAGTTTTGTCCTTATTTGCTGTCCCAGTGACACATAAGTAAGGGAGAGGTGGGATATAACATTAAATCCCAACAATGGATCTAACTTTTCTTAGCTCTGCAATGCAAAGCTTCCAAGTTCACATAGTGCTTTGCCTTAAAAGTGGTCAGAGAGCTTATGCATAACTCGTATATCAGGGACATTTTGAATGCAATTGCCGTCCAAATTGAATTTCCTGTTTTGGACAGTTGTTGGCAAGTCTTTTGGGAACTTCTGGCTCGCTCCAACAGTTTTAGCCACTGCAAAGTCAACAGATGTGTCACATCCCCATGATGAACTTTCTACAAAGCAGAATACACAAAAATAGAGCAGACACTGTTGAAGAAAAAAACTCACCACTTAAATTTCTAGCAGATGTAAAAAGCTAGAGAGCAATGAAACCCACCATTGAGCAGAGGGTTTTACTGTATGTAGCTGGCCTTTAAAGTTGCCATGGGTCTAGACTATGGACATTAAAGCTGAACTCTGAGCACAGAAACATTCATTTAATCATATTCCTCAATAGCTTCAAAGGATATACACTATATTACCAAAGGTTTTGGGACACCTGCCTTTACACGCACATGAACTTTAATGTCATCCCAAACTTATTCCGTAGGGTTCAATATTGAGTTGCCCCACGCTTTGCAGCTATAACAGCTTTAACTCTTCTGGGAAGGCTGTCCACAAGGTTTAGGAATGTCTATGGGAATGTTCATCCCAAAGATGTTCTATCGGGTTGATAGCCAGTCAAGTGTGCAAGCCAGTCAAGTTCCTCCATCCCAAGCCTGCTCATCCATATCTTTATGGACCGTGTGCTTTGTGCACTGGCCAAAATTATTTGGTGGAGGGGGGATTATGGTGTGGGGTTGTTTTTTTATGGGTTGGGCTTGGCCCCTTAGTTCCAGTGAAGGGAATTCTTAATACATCAGCATACCAATACATTTTGGACAATTGCATGCTCCCAACTTTGTGGGAACAGTTTGGGGATGGCCCCTTCCTGTTCCAACATCACTGCACACCAGTGCACAAAGCAAGGTCCATGGATGAGCGAGTTTAAGGTAGAGGAACTTGACTGGCCTGCACAGAGTCCTGACCTCAACCCGATAGAACACCTTTGGAATGAATTAGAGTGGAGACTGTGACCCAGGCCTTCTCGTCAAACATCAGGGCCTGTCCTCACAAATGTGCTTCTGGAAGAATAGTCAAACATTCCCATAGCCACATTCCTAAACCTTGTGGACAGCCTTCCTAGAAGAGTTAAATCTGTTGTAGCTACAAAGGGTGGGCCAACTCAATATTAAACCCTATGGACTAAGGATGGGATGCCATTAAAGTTCCTGTGCGTAAAGTTCCTGTGCGTAAGGCAGGCATCCCTGACCTTATATGACCTTGCAACAGTAGCAGTGACGTCATTACTGTGTTGTGCATAGCCTCTGATGACAGCAGAGCTGTGGGAAAGGCTCAGCAGGCCCCACCCACTACAGGCTGCCTGCAAAACCACTGGAAACAGCGGAGACAAGACCAGTCACCTTGCACAAGGAGAGAGAGCAGCAGTGACTTCTTTATTGCAATAAGTTTCAAACTATATTATTGCACAGATCTGAAAAAGTACACAAAGTACAGCAAGATGCAAGTAAGAAATACACATGCCACTTGTATTTAGAAAATATTATCCTGGAGTTCAGCTTAAGGTATTCACATATTCCAAGCAGCAAAAGAGATTTAAAACAAGCCATCACTGACATTTATAGCTGCTTATACTTTTAAGTATTTCATTCTCAGAGATCACAGCAGAGACTCTATAATCAGTTTTAGTTGGTTGGTCAGCACCTGCTTTTGGTTTGCATTAGATGGCTAGCCTTCTGCCAACTAAGTGATTAAATAAAAATTGAGGAGAGATGCATTGTGAGTTCAGTACTTCTGTCGGGATAATTGAAGATTTGTTTCTGCATAGTGTCTGCAGCTACCATGGTTTATGATAGCTTGTTCAGATAATGTATATATTTTAAGGTACATAGTGTGGGCACACATGCACTTTAATACAATTACATTTTCACAAATACGGCTTAATACACAGCAACTGCAAGTATGTTTTTGCAACTGCAAGTATGTTCTTTTTCTAAACCGCCATATCTTGTGGCTTTTCTACAATGCATTGTATCTGGTACTTTCTATATTTATTTATTTATTTATTTAGAAAATGACTCTAACTTAACCTTTTTGTTCCCCGAATGCAGAAATCAATCAAGCATTAGAAGGACATTATCGTAAGCATTACTTATGGAGAGATCAATACATTATTTTTAGTTCTCTTCCTACAGACTAAAACAAGGCTGCCCTCATATCAGAGCAGTGATGCTCTGTACTAACCATAAACTTTATTAAAGTCAAGAAAGTGGCAGTGATTTCATGATGAGTATACCACTGCTGATTTTATGATAAGGGTGAAAAGGAGCTTTAACTGTGTTGATAGCCAAAAACTACAAGTCTGACTCGGCAGGGGGTATTTTGGACCTCTGCAGGGGGGCCACTGCTTTTACGCAGTGAGCAAGGACCCTTCTCTGCACCAATTTGGCAGGAGAAAGGCTTAACTACAGGTTGCCTCACAAAAATTATGATACTTTGAGTGCCTTTCATTTTAATGCATTTGGAATTAATTTAGCTGAATTAAAGGAGACGCACATTTGGCTGTCCTTTTCCTGTGAATCACAGGTTGTTTTGCACTCCTGTGACCCGTTTTCAGCAAACAGCTGGCTGAAGCCCGCTGTCGGCTGACATCACAGAGCCGGTCCAGACTCTGGCAAGATCGCAACAATGAAGTTGGGATCCGCCCACATGCCTGAACCGGCAACTGGGAGTCGGAGCCGATCGCCCCACCCCTTCCACAGCCCAGCACTCCAGTGAGCGGGGGGGGGGGGAGAGCAGACAGCGGTGACTGACAGTCAGCAGCTCTCTGCTCACGGAGCTGTGAGAAATGAGCGATCAGCGGTGTTAGATCGCTCGGTTCTCAGTGTTAGAGGTGCCGGGGGACAGATGCAGAATCAGACCGATGCATCCACCTGGTTAATTAAGATTCTTAAAAAAAAAGCCCCATACATCTCTTTTAAAGTCATTTTTTGATAATAAGATGCTGATAGGAGGACTTACATGCTCTTACTGTTTTTCTTTTTTTAGAGCCAGGGGGGACAGATGTAGCATCGGGCCGATGCTGCATCCACCTAGGTAAGTATGAAAAAAAAAGGTTCAATTGGGCTTTAAAGTTGAACTACCTAAAATATTTTCATTTGTATATGGAGAAAAGCTTTGCTCACTTTTGTGACTGATTGAGAACGTGGCTCTTCAGCTTAACTTCTGTGGTCACTGGTGTGTTCACTATACAGATTATTCCCATCTATGACACAGAAATACTATACCATTTCTGGCATAGGAAACTTCCCATAGGAATTCTTGGGGGATTTGCAGGAACCAGAGAAATAAGTAGCCCAGTTTACACACGGATGCAGCCCTATGTCACTCAAAATTAAAATAAACTGTTTTGAGTCATGTACGGGGGTTCGTCAAAAAGTTTCTGCACTTTTTTTTAGACCCCTCATATATTACATAATAACCTGGATTTGAACAATGAACACAACAACCTAAGGACCATGCATTTGAATCTGTCCACTAGTGCAACAAGGCTCATTGGATATGGTAGCATCAGGCAACATGTTTCGAAATTTAAAGGGTAACTCCAATTTTTGTGGGGAAAAATAAAAGCAAATAAAGGAAAAATAATATATCGCAAATAATTGCGACAATAATCATATTTTAATTGAATGTTATTAAAAACTACCTTTCCTTTTCAATCTGAAGCTCTGTAATTTTCCGAGAATGCACTGCAATATGGCTACCTGGGGTTGTTCTGTACACAGCATGTGCACTGACCACTCCCCAGAAACATAATTTCCTGCTTCTGTGATTGGCTCACCAATTTTCCCAGAAATCTGCACTAAGATACAAGTCAGATTTCAGGCATCCCCTGCAACAAAAATGTCATTTTTGGAAAGATACTTTCAATAGGAACCCGTCTAAAGGGATGCAGGCCCAGCAGATTTCCCCATTAGTGCCTTGCTGCTGCCACACCTGACCGGTAATTATAAAACCACTCCCATTAGACCCACTCAGAACAAAGGCAGAGACAAACACACATGGATTTCTTCAGAATAACAAAAGGTAGGAATCTGTAACAAAGTTTGTTATACTCCTTGCAATGTACAGAGATCACCCAGAGGGGAATGTTTTTTCTTAACAAAAGTGGAGTTACACTTTAACAGAATGTTGCAGAATTTTACCTGAATGTCCTCTTGATGCTTTCTTAGCTGCTCCATCATTTGCTGGAATTCGGCTTCTTTCTGCTCAGCTTCTTCTAATGTTGCCTGGTTCTGTTCATCATAGGCCATGGCCACCACAGCCAGAATCAGATTTATAAGATAGAAGGAGCCCAAGAAGATCACCAGAACAAAAAAGATCATGTAGGTCTTGCCAGCAGCTCGCAGGGTCTAGAAAAAAGAAGAAAAAAAAACTTTCAGTTTTTTACATACCTCCCTTTCACCCTCCTCTTCCAACTCTATACAACTACCACTATCGAAAGGTACACCCTACATAAGTTGTGAGTCAAAGCTTACATAGAGCTTTGGACACCTACAGTATGTAACAGTGCGGACTGGCCAATCCTTGTCACCTAGAGTGTGCCACATGTTCCTCCATACCCAGAATTACTTGGTGTTTCCTTTGACTTTGGATGCTGAACAGAGTAGCAGAGAGGAAAGCAATGGTAACCATAACCTGTGATAAAAAAGGGGGACTAATGCTGAGTTTACATTACTGCAGGTCAGGAACGCACACAAAATTGCATGCATTCCAGAACCACAGGAATTGCTGCTCTTTATCAGACACATTGAGGCGTCATTAATTCTTAATGGCACCCCCATGCATCAGTACCCACATCTCGTTTTCGTGCTCCAACCACATGTTGCCACAGCACCATGCGATTCAAATGCAGCATGATTTTAAAAAAAGGGACAGGGACTTCTTTCCCTGTGTTTTACAGGTAGAGCAGCCCATTGAAATGAATGGGCTGCCTACACATAGCACGCAGGTCGCAATAGTGTGAACCTAGACTAAAGTATAAACGTTGCCTTGCCCTGAATGGGCTTCATAATGAATCACTATATTAGAAATAGACCGCGTGTAAATGTTAGTTTGTTTACAGAGAAAGCTTAGATTTTCTTCCCACGTCACAGCCGGAGATGTTTTGTAGCTTAGTGTCAAAGGCTGGTAATAGACTGTACTGCTAACGAATGACAATAAGGTTTCATTCAACAGGTTCCTGTTAAATATATTTACCGCCTGGATAATATTGGATCGCATAATATTAAACTCCCTCTCTAATAGTTTATTTCAGAAGAATATATTATGTGCATTAGAAAGTGAAATGTAATGAAAAGGAAACCTGTGAGGAGGAAATATACAACCTTCAATTGCTAATCCCTTTTCTCAAAATGCTAGTTGCCTAGCTGTCTTGGTGACCCTTTTGCTTCATTACCTTCTGACATCACATACTTCACCTTCTCCATGCTTGTTTCAGGCATGTGATTCATATAGTATTAAAAATAGAGATATTATACAGAGTATTGAATATAGAGATGGCCAGGTAACTGGCATTTTCAGAAGTTGGTCATTCCCAAACCTCACTCTACTGACGGGGCTGATAAAACAAGCGATAAAAATTATTTGTTTCTTACCAGCATATAAAGGTTCTCCCAGAAGTCCTGAGTCATCAATCGAAACAGGGACAGGAAGGCCCAGCTGAAGGTATCAAAGCTGGTGTAGCCATAGTTAGGATTCCTTCCAGTTTTTAAACATACATATCCTTTTGGGCATTGGCTAAATAAATAAATTAATAAATATATGAATGAAAGTGGAAAATCATGCCTAAAGGTATACACAGACAAGTTGCTAGGATGCGCTAGGATGCGCTAGGATGCGCTAGGATGCGCTAGTCAGCATGTGTAGACACACTTGTTTGTTATCACTACTTTTAGTGTAGTACACACTACCACAGTAAACCTGTGGCAATAGCTCTAGAATGCTGTATGTCTCATTTGGGTCAATCTATCTGAGTTTAATAGGGTGCGAGGATAATCATAAGCAGTGGTGGCCCGTCCATTAGGGGCGCACGGGTGCTGCACCCCTCCTATCCATGCGTCCGGCCCCCTAATCTTAAATATTTTTTTTTTTTTTAAGCACGTAAGAAAAGCCAGAGGCTCTAATAGGCTTCAAAAAAGGGTGGGCTCGGGGCGCAGAGCACTGCGCCCTGAGCCCACCCAGTTGTGTGACAATAGCGAATGAATATTCGCTATTGTCACACTGATCCTGCACCCGGCCAATCAGGAAGGGGGTCACCCGTTTCGATAAAAGGACAAGCGATTCTATTGGACACCTAGGAGGAGGAGGAGGGAGGAGACGCATGGCAGAAGCTGCAGTGATGCAGAGAAGGAGGCGCAATGGAACCCGCTGCCCATCCATGACCTAGATGGAGTAAGTGAGGGGCTGGATGACCGATCGCCCGTAAAAAGGGGGGGTCAGGTTCAGGTGACCCTACTGACAGCGTGCGTGGGTGGGTGGGGGGGGGGTGCCACTGACCAGGGGGGTGGTTGTTTGCCGCCCCCCCAAAAAAGAAAAAAACAGTCGCCACTAGTCTTAAGAGACGCAAGTTATCTCAAAAATTATCCACGGAGATCAAAATATGGTGACCAAAACACACAAACAGACTGGCACTTTGGGAAACATATTTTACTAGCTAGTTTGCACATATCCTTAAATTAATTTAACCTAAATATTCCTTATACCCCCACTTGTGATCACTACCTGTAAGTGGAGTTGATATCGCTGGGTCTTCTCCTGGGAACACTGATGAGCCCAATTCTAGTGGAAATTCGCTCCTACCCAGTGCAAGTGTATCTACCAATGAGATTTGGGAAACTCAGCTTTCCCAGGATCTCAGAAAACAGCCCAGTGACTTTACTCTTTGCCATGGCATGCTATCAGGAAGCTAAAATGTAAGGTAAGTATTTTTTTTTTCTGCTAACGATCCTTAACTGTGCTTTTATCATAAGTGGTGGAGCTCAACAAGATTAGTGGAGCTAGCATTTTAATGCAAGGTCTGCTTTAAGGGCCATTTAGACCTGCCTGCTCTTTTGCATTGCATTAATGCACACGCCCTATCACATGTGATGTCACACATTAAAATTTATTGTGTCACGTTACATGCTTTCAGTAGGCTGCCAATGCACAAGAACTGTCAAAAAAATGGCTGATGGGAAAAAATGGCCAATGGCTGAGAGAGCACACTGGAGTGTTCTGGTAGAGGGGCTGTCCTCCTGTCAGAACACAATAGCACAGCAGGGAAGATGGCTGTACTAACATCAGATTGTTAGTTCAGCGGCTCCGACCTGTGTGTGTATGAGGCTTTAGGGAGAGATGAGTCCCTACTCTCAGTTCATCGCATTACCAACATGAGGGAATGCAGTCCCCTGATGCTCTACAAATATGCCTGGATGAAACTCAAGCAGGTGATGCTCTGCACCATGTATGCATCACATAGCTTAATTTTTATTTCTGTCTATTTTTTTTTTCAATCTTTGTGTAGTTTAGACCTACTGTATGTTGATCCTAATATGTTTGAATTCACTTTGACTGACTCACTGCCTCTGCTGGAAGTCTGATCCAACCATTCACTGCTGTTTTGGGAAATACTGTAAAACTATTTAAAATTTGTTTTGAACTTTCCTATTGTTAGTATAAGGTTCACCTACTTATTTTAACAATTAAATTTGAAAACAAACACATAAAATGACAGTCATAACCTTTTTTACAATTATTGTCATGAACGTGTGATCATATTTTGCTTACCCTGAATCTGAGCTGTTGCCACACAGAAGGGCATCCCTCTGGCCAGGCAGAAAATAGAAATTTTCTGTTAGAGAGAAAAGGCACATTTTAACTTTTAAGCTTAACATACCACACATCTCCTGTGTGTAAACTAATGTTGAAATATTGTTTAGGAACTCCTAGTCTTGGTAAATAAGAGCTCAGGATTTTACACATCTCTGATCTATTAAAACGCCACTCAATCTCTTGTAGGATTTTATTATACAGCTCTATCCCAGATAGCAAGCAATTGTGGTGCAAGTTTGAAAATTACTTTTTAAGCTATCGCTAGGCTTGCCAGGCTTCGCAGGTTTGTTGCGCAATTGCAGCAAGTCCGCATTGCATGACTCCAGATCAACTTTCTTTGCAAACATTCTGCAAGTCTGCAGCAAGATCTGGTTCATTGATGTTGTGCAATAGTCATCCCACCACAGGGGTCACTGTGGCTGAATTTTCATGCTGTAGACTTGCAGAGCTCTTGCTGTAGACTCACCACTGCAACTTTGCTCTTGCTAGAGACTTGCCATGCAAATTTACTACAAATTGGAAAAGTGTCAACTAGAACTTGTGCTTTAAGTGCTCTGCAAGTGTACAACTTGCCAGTGAAAATGTGTTCTGTCCTCCCCCTCCAAAAATTAAATGTCAGCAGCTACACATACGGTAGCTGCTGACTTTTAATATTAGGACACTTACCTGTCCTGGAATCCAGCGATGTCGGCACCGCAGCCGATGTTCCCATCGTCAGTCAGGTGCTGCCGCCGCCTTTGCCGGTAAGGGAACCTGGCGGCAAAGCCTTGCGGCTTCGGCTTCACGCCCAGGTCCTTACTGCAGATGCGCAAAGCTCGCTGCACTCTCTTACTGGCCCGGCAGCAGGAGAAGGAGGAGGGCGGAGGAGGGGGCCGAACTTCTGACGTACCTCGGACAGGGTACCTCGTACCACAGCAAGGTCTGACGGAAGTGGGGACCGGGTACCTGTCAAAAACAGGTACCTGCTCCCCCCTCCCCCCGAAGGGTGCCAAATGTGGCACTGGAAGGGGGAGGAGACAGATAAGCAGAAGTTCCACTTTTGGGTGAAACTCTGCTTTAACAGACTTACAATTCAGCACAGCCACAAATTTGTGGAAAGTTATCCTTGCTATCTGGGATAAGTACCATGTATGCCAATCTGCATTTTTGCCATCTGTGTCCCACTTGGGACAATTCCATTCATTCTCTGTTTTATACACCCCAAAAAAATGAGGGAAACACTTTCTCAAACAGTTGTCAATTAGATAACTGTTCCCAATGGAAGATTTCCCCTCTGATCATGTTCTGGTGACACATGTTTTGATTTCCCATCCCTTTTTTTGTCCCAGTGACAGTGGTCACCAGAACAAGTAGAAAGGGTGACACTTCACAGCAGGGATATAGACTGCAATAAGGAATGTTACACTCTCTAAAACTAAAACAAAACAAAAAAGGAAAAAAAAGTTTTGTTTTTAGATACACTTTAAAAAGTGTGCAATCATCTGCTATGTGCTCACTAAGGAATTAACAGATGAGCATCTCCCAGTCGGATTTTTTTGGCTTGACAAAGTGAAATTCTAATGTCTTTGGTGTTTTCAGCCTACTGGGGATGCGATCAGTCAGACAGGTTAGATAACCTCCAAAACAACATACTCAAAGAGGCGCTGGGAGCTTGCACATGTAGTCAGATGAAGGAAAACTTCAAACAAGCGCAATAGCTCTGATGAGGAAGCTCTCACACAGCAAGGTGTCCCTCAACAGGAAATACAGAAAGGAAAGCCAGACCAACAGTGGATGAAAAAGTCCAAATTAATTTTAATTATTGGTTTAATTGTTTTTATGACCTTTTTATATTATGTTTTTGAGAACAACTAAAATGTTCTTGGCCTCAGTCATCCAGTTTTTTTCTGTTGGTCCTTTCTGTATTTCTAAAGTTTGATAACCTGTTAGATTAGCTATTGTTTCCACATGGATAAAGCCATGCTGGGGATGTCATCCTGCAGCTACCTTCTTGGTCAAGCCAAGCTTATAAGTCTATGAGGTCCCAGTTCTGTCCCTGTCACCACTTGGATCAATACAGCACATCTGAATACCATCTAAAGTGTATGTGTAGCTTTAGAGCAGGATAGACACAGCAAAAAAACATAAAGAAGGAACAAAACACACTCTTCAAATAATAATTACATTTACTACACTTCTCTGAGATAAATATATAATAAATACTCAACCTATACTGTATCTTAATCCCCTTTATATTATGTCCTACCTAATAGGAAGGTTCAGTATTTAAGAGTGTTATTTTAAGGTGATGTTAGACTTGTGTGTATTTGTGATCTGCTTAGTCTAAATTATGATCCTATCAATGTGTAGTAACAGTTTAGAAACATAAATGTGTTTGCACTTTACTACTCTTCTTTATGCAAGTTTATTAGTTTGCCCAGAATAATCACAAACAGACTTTTATGTGGTTAAATTATCTTGTCTTCATTTAATCCAGTTATGTATTACATTCAAGCATCTTTTTATATATTTTCACATACTGCTTGCATTTATACTTGAATCCATCTTGCAAATAGCCTCCTTTACTTGTCTGCACAGCAGCACTAAGACTGAGAGAAGGAGGAGCAGCACTGTAAGCCAATTATAGAAAGATGGACTAAGCTTCATCGAAACTTTGACAATAAAAACACTGCTGTTTTTGATCTTCCTCCTCTGCAAGACCCATGAGTGCCTCTAAACGTTTTTGGATATATATATATATATATCTATATATAGAAATATAGATATCTATATATAGATATATACACAATATACTACCAAAAGTATTGGGACACCTGCCTTTACACCCACATGAACTTTAATGGCATCCCAGTCTTAGTCTGTAGGGTTCAATATTGGGTTTGCAGCTATAACAGATTTAACTCTTCTGGGAAGGCTGTCCACAAGGTTTAGGAGTGCGTCTATGGGAATGTTTGACCATTCTCCCAGAAGCGCATTTGTGAGGTCAGGCACTGATGTTGGCTCGCACTCTCCACTCCAATTTATCCCAAAGGTGTTCTATGGGGTTGAGGTCAGGACTCGGTACAGGCCAGTCAAGTTCCTCCACCCCAAACTCGCTCATCGATGTCTTTATGGATCTTGCTTTGTGCACTGGTGCGCAGTCATGTTGGAAAAGAAAGGGGCCATCCCCAAACTGTTCCCACAAAGTTTGGAGCATGAAATTGTCCAACATATCTTGGTATGCTGACGTCTTAAGAGTTCACTTCACTGGAACTAAGGGGCCAAGCCCAACCCCTGAAAATCAACCCCACACCATTATCCCCCCTCCACCAAATGATTTGGACCAGTGCACAAAGCACATTAGACATGGATGAGTGAGTTTGGGGTGGAGGAACTTGACTGGCCTGCACAGAGTCCTGACCTCAACCCGATAGAACACCTTTGGGATAAATTAGAGTGGAGAGTGCGAGCCAGGCCCTCTCGTCCAACATCAGTGCCTGACCTCACAAATGCACTTCTGGAAGGATGGTCAAACATTCCCACAGACACACTCCTAAACCTTATGGACAGTCTTCCCAGAAGAGTTGAAGCTGTTGATAGCTGCAAAGGGTGGGCCAATTCAATATTGAACCCTACAAACCAACACCGGATGCTATTAAAGTTCCTGTGCGTGTAAAGGCAGTTATCCCAATACTTTTGGTAATATAGTGTAGATGAGCCTGTTGTTTCTTGCTTGAGGTGAGCAGGTTTTTCACCTGGAGAAAAGAGAGTAATAGAAGATCACTGTTTGTGGGGAGCACAGATTTTATGTTTTATTTTTTATTTCAATTAGATTTTTTATAGACCGTATTTTTTTATAGACTGTATTTTTCACAATATTATCCAAATTTTTATTTTATATATATACGGTATATATTGCATATTACTGAGATCCATCTATTTAAAGAGAATGAATGTACAAAGCAAGAGATTATTTTACTAACCCAACTCCCGACCCACTTATATTCACTCTTCTCATAACCCTCTTCTGCTCCTTTCGATGCAGTGCTCTATATTATGAAATAGTCAAGGCTCAGCACCCAATCACCAAGCTCAAAAAGTTACAAAAGGGAATGAGTGACATCCTAAACTTTGTGTAAGCTTCAATAAACTTTTTGTTAGCTTCAATAGTATGAGTGGAGTGGTGAGCTAGTAAAAGACCCAACTGGCAAAGTGGCAGTCATTTTTGGTATCTTCTAAATTGATTAAGGGTGTTACTAATACCTTGTAAAATTATTTTAAATGTATCTACAGTGATACTTTTCCATGCCTGCTTACATGGAAAACAGATTATCCTGCTGAATAATCTTAGCCAATTGCTCAAGTTTCTTCAGTATAATCTGGCCAGTTCTAGCTGTAAATATAAAATATTTTATACAGGTGTTGACATGCAAACTTACTTTCATTTAGGATGTATTCTTCTCTGTCAAATGGATTTAAAGTTACGTTGATATAGGAGCCATTCATGCCATAGGAGGCATTAAAGTAGGAGGTAATATTTGGTTCATATACTGGGGGCCACCGTACACATTTATTCCGTAGGTGTCCCATGAAAAGCTGAAGTCCTATTAGTGCAAACACACTCAGACAAAACACTGTGAGAATCATGACATCCGAAAGCTTCTTGACCGACTGAATCAGGGCACCCACAATGGTCTTCAGGCCTAAAAAAACAGGCAAGTGGTTATTGTAGGCCAATAGACCACAGCAGGAAATATGTGCCCTATAGAAGTATTGAAATTCCATGCATCAGCCTAAATAAAGTTTGATGTTCGTGAAATTGTGAGCTATGATGGATGTTTAGCAAGGGTGAAGATGAAAGTATTAATGGAGGTTACTTGAAGAAAAGTGAGTGATAATGGATGCTGAAGAATTTTATAAGAAATAAAGAATTATACTTGTTTTGTAAGAAAACAAGACACCTTGAGTTTCATGCTACGGGTGAAATCTAACATATGCATTCATTCCTGCAGCCTAGACAGTACATCTTCTGACAATTTTATAACATACTCAACATTTTGCAAAATTACAATTCATAAAGATTGTTATGATCGTATATTATAAAACTGTGCCCAAGTTTTAGATGCCAATATTTTTCACTATTTTTCTCAAATAATATTTCCCATGCAATGCCCATGTTTTCAGGAATGTACTTTTTCAAAATTCTTTTTTTTTTACTTTTAACTTCTTTTCTTTATTTCTTTTCTTTTTTTTTTTTTCTTTGATTTTTTTTTAAAGAAAGAAACAGCAATGATGGTTTTTCAAATTGAGCATGTAATCATAACACATAGCATTGTCGGGGATGTAGAGTACATTTCATGAATTAAACAATCATAAAGACATTCACATATAGGGTTAGTTGGATGGGAAACAGAAAAGAAAACGAAACAAACATCACACAGGCTGGGTATTTATTGCGATGTCCCATGCAAGAATTTTGTTAAACTCCAAGGCTGATTTAAAAAATAAAAATGAAAGAAAAAATGAAAAGCTTCAAAATGGTTAAAAGCACAAAATCGTTTGGAAATCAGGCATTTGCCAAGTGATTTGTGCTTTTGAACTCATCAATTGTGCTTTCTTGCATTGCAATGGCAAGCAACGAGGCTTTGGGCTCAAAGTGAGATCAAAGATGAGCAAAAAAGTGAAATCAGCCTACGTGTTTAACCTGTCTCTCACCTGGAATGACTGAAATTGTTTTCAATGCTCGGAGAACTCTGAATGTTCTCAATGCTGAGACATTGCCCAGGTCCACAAACTCTGTGACATATCTGTAATAGGGGAGTTCACACACAAACACAATGACAGACACAAAGAAACAGTTGGATGTACAAAGGGGCCTAACACCTCACACCAATTACTTCTTACCTGGAATTACAGAAATAGTTTTCAAAGCTCTTAATACTCTGAAAGTTCGAAGAGCTGAAACATTGCCTAGGTTTACAAATTCTGTTACATACCTGTAGGATTAAATCAGAGTTATTCAGGATATCTAAAAAGGTCTTTCATTTAAGACCTTTTTTTGGTGCTTAATTCAAAACCACGAATCACTAATTAATTTATAGAGAGAGATGGATTTAAAACCGTGGTGGTGTGGTCAAAGTCAAGCTACAGTTTTTGAAAGCCAATTGGGAAAATATTTTGCTGGGACTACAATAGTCCTAGCATATAAGCCATGATGACCCACAAGTTTATATATATATTAAATAAATGCTAAGTTCAGTGGGGCAATAGGGGCAATGGGGCTTTCTGTATTGTCAACTCTGCCAACTCCATGAAGGATGGGCATAACATATATGGGCCTCAGGGAACTCTGCTAACTGACAGAAGTGGAACTAGCTGAGACTAAGCAGTCCACAGCATCTATTATACTAAATTGCATCCAGTTTTGTATGCATCTGGCCAACTGGCAAGTGCCAGAATGGATAACCTGCAATTCAAAGTCTAAGCTGGAGCATTAAGATGGGACAAGTCTTTGATTACAATAATGACCTTTAAAAGCCTAGTATTTTTTTTGTTTGATACTGATTTTAAATAATTGATTCATAGGGAGCATTTAATTATATTCCTTTTTGTTTTAATGAGCACAATCTTTTATTTATGCGTATCTATGGATTAAGAGCTTGATATTTGCTTTAACTAGTCAGAAAAACTGGAATTTTTCAAACATCAAATATCTATATAATATATAACTAAACAAACTTTTTTTTAAATACTATATACAGAACATTCATTATAATACAGTATCCATGCATCCTAAAATTAATATACAAACTAGAGACTTTCTAAACATTCTTTTTGTAAATATTTAATAGTTTAAAATGTACAGTATATATCTCTGTCTGTTTTTCAGTGGTATGTTAATATGGGGTTTTGTCTAATGTAGCTATAGTGACATAAAATATGATATAAAAGATAGCTGACAAGTTAAAAAAATTGCAAGTCATTTCATCTATGAAAAAATTTGCTGGGTCTGCATTCTCTGGCATTGCTACGGTATAAAAAAATTGAATGTAATTGAATTGCAGCAATCCTGCTGTAATCAATAAAGGTATTAAGAGTCAAACTATGATAGGAAGGTGACCAGAAGTGATGGGCATATGTGTCGTTAATCATTCTCTGAACAGTGGTATAGATTAACACACATAGGTCCTTTGCAGAATATAGCCAAGAACCCGGAAAATTCAACTATAGACCCACATCAACCTCTTAACACCAGTGTCTCCCCCTGTAGTAGACAAGCCTAGCCTATTACCTCCTATATCAAAAATGCTCAACCCTCATCCACACCTAAGACCCCCTACCCTTCTGTAACCTTCCTCCCCCTCCAGTATGCACAGTATGCCCCATCTCCTTTCGGAAAAAGGAACTAGATGAACACTTGATTAAGCTGATATAATGAAATAATGTTACTTGACCTTGGAATGCAATAATGAGGTTTTTACTTATTTAAAATTAAGTGTGCAAATGTTTAAAATGATCTATGATGTATGAATTATATAGCCAGTTCAAAGCAAAGAACGGCATACATCTCATCAGTAGGTCTTATATATAAAAATTGGAGTTAAGGAAACTGGAGCAAACGTTGCCCTTTGCATCTACAAAAAGTCGGATTTATACATTTTGCAGCATAAATTTCAGGCCAAAGTGTCTTCTTGGATTCAATAGCGGGGTTGGTCGGGCAGGTTTTTTACTAGTAAGAGGTCTTGATAATGCCATAACATAAGATTGCAATCATTCTTGAGTTCATGAATTGTTACTAAAATATCAACAGATGATTTTATTTATGGCATGAAACACACATGTGCCTTTATGCTCACTTTTATACCTGTGACATCAAGACAAGAAATTAGCAGAAATAGTTTACTGAGACAGAAATGCACTAATAGGAAGAAGAACCCCACACAGTTTCTAAGCTTTAACCCTTCTACTGAAAATATATTTTTGCAATCTCAGTTTGTTGGGGATAATTTATTGCTCTTCCTGTCCCTCCCACTCCTTTTCCCAAGAACAGGAAGTAAGGGGAAAATTTCCCAATAGGAAAACAGACAGAGATTTTAAACTATTCTCACTCTATCTAAAACAGAAAATACATTTTGGCTTGAGTTGGGTTACTTGCAGTTATATTCCTTCCAGTGGAAAAGCACAGCTGCAAAGATGTTCTTCTAAAACTTTGTGAAAGTTATTCACATTCTAAATACTAACTTTTTTTACTTAGTAACTGCTCCAGTCTAACACTGTCTTGTCATGAAAACAAGTTTTCATATCAGTTTCAGTAATAATGAATGAATATTAGCACATACGTCTCAGAGAGTATAAATCTTACACATTACGCATGCATAGAAAACTAGAGATCTATTTATGTCTGTCTTTGATGTCACTTTGAACTATTTATCATTTCTTTGTTCACCTGTTGCTGTAAAATATTATTTATAAATCAAAGAACCAGTCAAAGTAAAATGCCAGAACCAGTCAAAGGAGTAAGCTAAAGTGTGAAAAAACATGAATAATATTGAGATTAATATTTGAAGAATCTTGAGATTCTAGTCAGTAATCTCAGGACTAAATATATTTGGATATATGTGACTGTGAGGAAAGTTTCTTTGCTTTGTACAATTAACTTATACTTGAGAGATCATACTGGAGGTTCAGCCTGTCCTTAGGTTTTGCCATAATAAAAAGGCTGATAATACAAAATGCACTAGGATGCACTCAACAGCACATAAGTAAATACAATGAAGTCTAAAAATCTATTTCCTATCAAAGTATTAAAATGCATACATTCATATTTGTGAATGTCATGAGTGACCTTTGTTTAAGGCATCTGTCGATTAAGGTTTAGTTATTAAAAGTAGTTTTGGTTTTAAAGAAGTTTTTAGTTTTAAAGAACACTTGTTCAGCCTTATCACTTTATACATAATTTTTCAGGAAAACAACGCTACTAGAGTGGATAGTGTTTCTTAGGGCAAGTGTTCTGCATTGATAAAGCGAATATGTGTCCAGTCGATGGAAATATAAGTGTTTACATATTTCAACAAGTAATCAAAGAGTTTTCAAAAACAAGCTCTCAATGACCTCTGTAGCTGCCTGTACTGTGGGACAGTTCATCCTCAAACTTATAACAGAGGCACTGAAATCACAAATCATCTTCCCTTATTACCCCTGGCAGCCTGCCAGACTTCACATGTAAACAAACAGAAGGTGCTGTAAGGTGTTCAGAAATAAGGGGCAACTGAAAGCCTCTGTTGTGATGTTTGAGGATTAATTACTCCACATTGCCTACAGCTACAGATATCAGTAAGGGCTTGTTTTAAGATGCATTTACTGTGTGTTTAAGAATATGTAAATACTTAAATGTCCATTTCCTTGTCACAGATTCACTTTAAGCATTGCTGCTAACATCATGATGGTATATCCTATTTACCATATATAAGCATATTACCAAGCAGCTGTTAAGAGTTTAGGTTGCAGCATTTTGGTATATCTTATAGTGATGTTTTGTGATTAAACTTGAATGCCAGACAATTTTTATAGTAATAGATACAATGAAGAAAGGTTAGGACTTGTGTAAAGTTTTATTGCAGACTGTGTCTCCGATGGGAAAATTTTCACTCACTTCCTGTGATTTTATGGGTGTCAGAACAGGAAGAATCTTTTTAATGGAGACACATTTTTAGTAGAGTAGAGATTTTCCCATCCATCCTATCAAAGTGACAGGTGTCAAACATGATAGGAAGAGAAGGGAAACTTCCCCAGTGGGGACACATACACTTTTAAAACCCAAGAGAGGTTCTAACTCTCTCCACGCTATCCAAAACTAAAAAAAAAAATACTTTGGCTGGAACTGCAATTTAATAACATTGGTGCCTTTGAAATATAACAACCTAACTGCCTAGAAGTACTATGCATACAGACATATAAAAGAAGTGGAGGTTTTAAGTGTTACACTTCCAAAATGCACTAAGAGCATCATTACTGAAAAACACTAAATGTGGCATCTACTGATCTCACTTCCTCTTTAGCAGCTTTACACCTGCACCTAATTTACATTTCTGCTTTAACAAATTGAACTCTACTTCTTTGTAGCTGTATGTTAAGGTAATAAACTTGAAATAAATAAAACATATTGAATACTTACGCCATGACAATGACACTGAAGTCCAGCCAGTTCCATGGATCCCGCAGGAAAGTGAAACCTTCTAAGCAAAATCCTCTTGCCAGAATTTTTATTAGAGATTCAAAGGTATAAATTCCAGTGAAAGTGTATCTAAAGTCACAATATGGAGAATGACTCACATTGGGTTGTAATGGCACAGCTGTGGTAAGGATTTGGTGTAGGTCGGTGTACTACTTACTCTACATTCTTGGTCCATTCTGGGGGATTACTCATGGTCATGAACACACAGTTGGTCAAAATAGTGCACATAATGAGCATGCTGAATAACGTAAGATGTAGTTAAGGAACATACCGTTCAGAGGTACAAATAGTCTACAGATGTATGTATGCAAAAAGCAACCAGCTACAGGCAAGGAATCTAGGTAGCAACCGCCTTGGTGTGTGCCGCAGGATCAAAACTTTGCCCGGCTGTAAAAGCACAATGCAAATAATGCACATAAATACAATGCTAATGTTTGCCTGTTGATTTTAACAAACCCTCTTTATGAAATTGTGATGACCTTCCTTGTCTTTTTAGTGTACAGACATACCTAAAGTGAATCTGTGGCCAGCCTATTGGCATTCAAGTATTTACATTTTCTTTACTAGCAGTAAATGGGATGAAATCCTTTTTCTCAGCAGCTCAGCCCCCTCTGCTCCCCCTCCCAGCAGCCTTCCAGATGTGAATACAAAGCAGGACCTCTGAACGGGGGAGACGAGCTGCTGGAATGACTTCATTGTTTTTTCTGTGAACTGCTCTAAAGTGTCTGTAGTTACAGAAGTCAGTGAGGACTTGTTGTCAATCAAATTTAATGTAATTTTGTTAAGCATATGTAAACTTTTGAATATCCATATAATGACCACAAGTTCACTTTAAAGTGGATATTTCACACAGAAATTTTAGAAGAGGCTTATAAAAGTAGCCTAACCACTAACTTTTTGGACTCATTTTGAAGCAATGAAGATGAATATATTTAGATTTACCGCAAGTAAAATCTTTGCCCTGGATCTAATATGCTGCCTATAAATCAGGAAATGGCAGCTTCTATCAGCATTTTCTGAGCCAAGCATTTGGCTCCCATATTGAATTACATTTTTTGTTGCTCTCAATCTTTTTGCCATGCTTGGAAGCATTCAGCTAACCAGAGAAATAAGAAATAAGAAAGTCATCAGAACTGAAGACATGATTTCACAACCCAACCTTCTCTGCTATGTGATCTCTGAAGACCATTCCAAAGATTTCCTTTCTTGATGGCCAATATGAAGCAAGGTGAAATCCTCCACAATGGGAGGATCGAAAACAATAATATCTCCAAAGCATTTTTAAGCATTCCCCACTCTACCAAAAAACAAAAGGAAAAAAAAAAAAACGTTTCAGTTGTTCTTTAACCTGCATGCAACCCCTAAACTAAACAACTAACCTGAACGGAGCACTAAGTTATCTTAGGAGCAAAAATAAGAAAAGAAAGACAATATCATACAATAAAGACTTTGTGTCCATTTACTACCGTATGTGCCAAATTATTGCCATTGAACAAAAACCTGTAAATAAGGGCAAACCCATATACTTTCCTGTGTGAACATAATTTTTATATGTAGTAAATCAGCCCCGTTTTAATCTTTAACGCTTAATAAGAGACTGACAGACTAAAGGATCCACTTACTCATTTTCTCTGATTTTATCAGCCAGAGAAGGCCTCCCCATGGGATTTCACCTGCTGTGCAAAGCATGATGGGAGTTTACTAGGAAGTATTATTTTAATTTAATGTCATTTCATTTTTATTTTAAAAAATAAGCTGAATGATGTTTCATTCTATACCTATGTCACACAAAAAAGATAACGGTATGCTTTAATTGCATTAAAAATGTTGTACTGAAAAAGTAATGTAACAATGTTGTAATGAATCTAAATGAACTTAAAGTGATTGTAAACCTCAGACATGAAAAATGAACAAAACCCATCCCTCTATGGTGTGTAGTAACCTAAATCCACAGCCAGGGGCAGATGACAACTCATGGGGCCCCCGGGCAATAGGAGATTATGGGGCCCCCAGGCAATCAGAGATTAAGGGGCCACATAGTATACACACACACAGTATACAATCACACAGTATACACATACATGTACACACAGTATACACAGTGTCCCTGGTCCATACTGTCTATTGGCTGTCCCTGGTCCATACTGTCCCTGGTTTTACTGAGGCTGGCAACCCTGATGGGGCCCCCTAGTGGTCCAGGGCCCTCGGACAGTGCCCGAGTGGCTCAATGGTCAGTCCGCCCCTGTCCACAGCACTGAGTCTGGTTCCTCTCTGATCTCTCCTCTTTCTGCTTTCTGCATGAATCGCTCCTAACAGATTAAGCCGACACCACAGCCTCCCGGGAGACGGCCTGCACCCCCTTCCCCTGCAGCACACAGCAGATGACTCAGATGCCCAGCTTTGTTTCTCTGAGCTTGTGAATGGGGTGTGTCACTTTTCTCCAATCAGTTCTTAGATCACACTTAGCTCTGTGCTGTAGCTCCGCAGTGTGTGTGTGTGATGTTGCTGCTGAGGAAAAGCCTTTCATCTGTGTGTTGTAGAAGGCTGTACAGGACAGATTGCTGCAGATAAACAGGTACAACGTATGTAGGAGTATTTTTTTTCATCTCTGTGTCTGAGGCTAGTCATCTCACTCAGTGGTTTACAATCACTTTAAGTGGGTTTTGTATATTTGTCTAGAACTCCTTGAAGTTCATGTATACCCAAAAACCTTTGTTTTTGGTTTTTCATGGAAAATGAGTATAATTAAAACGCCTATCAATTTATCTTTTGCTCTCTGTGTCCTGATGGGGAGATCTTCCTTAACTTTGTGTCCTGGAGAAGCACCAGGAGGTGAAAGGAAATCTCTCTAAATTTGGAGGAATTCCTCTCTAAGACAACTGTCCCAATTGGGGACAAACCAGTGTTCCAACTGGAAAGATGTTCCCCCACCATTTATTCTGATGACAACTATAATGTTTTTGATTCTACCCAACAGGAACACAGACAGAAAAAAACCTGACAGTGATCTTTCTCTACTCTATAAAAAAAAAAATCAATACATACACTTTAATTATATCCTTAAGCTAACAGTAAGTACAGAAACATAAATGTAACAATATAAAAAAATTACATAAAGACAAATCATAAAAAAAGATTTAAAAAAATGATAAAAAACATAAAACACACTCTCCACTTTGCTTTCGCGGCTGTGTTGATCTAGGAACGCATTTTCATATCTTTTGGGATTGACATATAGCAAAAAATTATTGGAAAGAAATATTCCTAATGCTCTCTAAATTATTCAAGAAAACTATCATCCCAGATCCAACATTTGCGCTTCTAAATTTAAAGCCTACCCAAATCTCCTATACACAATTTAAACGCCTTCTGCAAATTACCACAGCCGCAAAGCAGACCATCGCCAAAGCGTGGAAGTCCTCATCACTAATGCTTTCTGAAACTACGAATAGAATACATCAGGCCATGATCCTCTCGAAAACAGATGCCATATCCAATGATAACATACCTAAATTTGAGAAAATTTGGAGTCCTTGGGTGACCCACTTTCTTTCTCCTAATTTTGCCACTACTTTACTAAGACCTTGGTAACTATTTAACTTTGTTTTGAATAACTGATAAAAAGATACTATGTACATATTGTTACTAAGAAATCCCCGGAAACCTCTACTAATCCGGACTTTTTTTTTTCTTCTTCTTACCTTTACTTTCCTTTAATTCTTTTCTTTTCTCCTTATTCTATCCTTTCTTCTCCTATTTATTTTTACATAACGAAATGGTAGCAAAACATTCACTTTTATAATGTTCAATTATAATACAATAATAGATAGTAAGCTCTAATGTCCTATTATAAATAACTGAATCTCATAGTAATTAATATTATTTCTTTATTACATATTACTCAAAGTTAAAAGTTTAACAACTTTTTCATTTTTTGTTGCTCTTGATTATATAATTGTTAAAATTGAATGTAACACCTTAGTCTTTCTAAAACATATAGCCTATTTAAGTCTTTTATTGCTTGTAACTACAAGAAATGCTAAGATCTGATATGTAAATTCAACTAATGCTACCATTTATTGTAATCAATATTTTGTTAATTGTACCAATGTTTATAATTTCAAAATCAATAAACAAATTTGACAAGAAAAAACATAAAACACAACAGCTGATGATAAATAGTATTCATCAGTGGGATGGCCATGATTCAGATAACTAACTTGATGGATATTGATGGGGTAAAGAAGGCTTTTTCTACCCACTGTAGAAATTCTTTGGCAGCTTTCATACTAAGGTTCTCTTTTGTCATTTCCAGGATCAACAGAACAAGGTAATACACATTGATCTTTCTGGAGTTTGATCCTTTGCAACCTTAGTTACTGTATTATAAAAAAACAAAACAACTAGCACAAAACACAGAAGTTAACGGGGGTTATTTACTAAAATTGAAGCGTTCAAAATCTGCTGCCAATCTGCATAGAAACCAATCAGCTTCCAGGTTTTATAATCAAAAGCTTAACTGAACAAGCTGAAATTAGAAGCTGATTGGCCATCATGCATAGCTGCCCCAGATCCTGAGTGCACCAGTTTTAACCGATTGCCGACCAGCCGCCGTCATTATACAGCGGCAGGTCGGCGCGATCCCGCAAGCTGTCGTAACTATACCTCAGCTCCTTTTATGCAGGATAGCAGGCGTACGCGCGCCCGCTGCACTCGGGGGTGCTGGTGCTCGTGGCCGATGGTCGCGATGAGCGCGGTGGCGATGGCCTCGAGCGATCGCGGGCACGAGAGGCAGAACAGGGACGTGTGTGTGTAAACACACAAATCCCTGTTCTGTTCTGTGAGGAGAGACAGATCGTGAGTTCCTAATAGCTAAGAACCACGATCTGTCATTTCCTCTAGGTCAGTCTCCTCCCCCTACAGTTAGAAACACACACTTGGGAACACAATTAACCCCTTGATCGCCCCCTAGTTTTAACTCCTTCCCTGCCAGTGACATTTTTACATTAATCAGTGCATTTTTATAGCACTGATCACTGTATAAATGCCAATGGTCCCAAAAAATTGTCAAAAGTTTTCGATGTGTCCGCCATAATGTCGCAGTCCCGATAAAAATCGCAGATCGCCGCCATTACTAGTAAAAAAATTTATAATAAAAATGCTATAAATCTATCCCCAATTTTGTAGACGCTATAACTTTTGTGCAAACCAATCAATATACGCTTATTGCGATTTTTTTTTTTACCAAAAATATGTAGAAAAATACATATCGGCCTAAACTGAGAAAAAAATAGCTTTTTTTAAAAAAAACATGGGGATATTTATTATAGCACAAAGTACAAAATATTGGGGGTTATTTACTGAAGGAAAACCCACTTTGCACTGCAAGTTCACTTGGAAGTAAAGTCGCCGTAGATCTGAGGGGGACATGCAAGGAAAATAAAAAACAGCATTTTAGCTTGCACATTATGGGATGATAAAATCAGCAGAGCTTCCACTCATTTCAGATCTACCCCTTAGATTTAGGGCGACTGGACTTTCAAGTGCACTTGCAGTGCAAAGTGGATTTTCCTTTAGTAAATAACCCCCATTGTGTTTTTTTCAAAATTGTGGCTCTTTTTTGGTTTATAGCGCAAAAAATAAAAACTGCAGAGATGATTAAATACCACCAAAAGAAAGCTCTATTTGTGGGGAAAAAAAGGACGTCAATTTTGTCTGTGTGCAAGTCGCACGACCGCGCAATTGTCAATTTAAAGCAACACAGTGGCGAATTGCAAAAAATGGCCCGGTCATTCAGCAGCCAAATCTTCCGGGGCTGAAGTGGTTAATAAATCTACTCCACCCTGACTTCATAAAGTACATCGCGGGACCAGAGGTCCACTATTTTAGGGATGCAAATACCAACCCACCCAGCACATCAGAGGGAAGAGAAGAGCACTAGAGGAGCAACAAAAATGAGCATTTAAGCCCTGCAGTTGTTTTTTGGGGGGGGGGTTAGCGTGCAAAGGTTTTTTTTTTTTTATGTCCCCAGATTTCAGCTTTAAAAAAAAAAAAGGATGTTAGACGGAATCTTGACTTGAACCTAATTTACATTCTGATGG